>VYZX01020139.1:0-33744 GCA_013401335.1 Brachypteracias leptosomus
GGGTTTAAACCACCACAAGCTGTAGTACAGCCAGCCCGAATGCTCACGGTGATCATGTCTGGGCATTTGGTCACAAACATTCCCTGTGAGGCAGATTCTCCCAAAAGCAGGCTGAGGTTCTTCATCCTTTGGAGTCAATGAGGGTCCATATGGAGTTACACTTCCAAGTCAACACCACCAGGATCTTGGGACAATGTCACCTCCTGCCTAATAAACAAATGAACAAAACCCCTTGGCAAATCTTGCTGGTCTGCTGAGTTTCTCATAGGCAAATTTTTTGACCTTTTCTAACCCCAAAATATAAGTTCTGTGCAAGAACAAGGCGTGTATAAACAGGAGAGCATGAGAAGCCAAGTTGAACTCTCACCCTTGCAGAGTTTTTCTCTTTACACATCACTCATCAGGGAGCAGATTCTTCAGATGAAAAGGTATCAGTAACTGTATGTGGACATTTTTATGCATTGCAAAGCTATAACTGAGGAGAGCCAAGCAACTATTTTCAGTTTTAGAAATATCTCCTGTTACACAGAGCAAACACAGTCCAGTGTCATGCACACAAAGGGGCTGCAAGCTCACAGATGACATGGCCTTCAGCAAACATCGTGTTACCACTGTTCCAGTATCACCATAAGTCAAGCAGAGTTGCACTTAACTAACCTATCCTTCTAAGGTGAAGAAAGGGCTACTAACCTAATGCTTGTAAATTTCTAATGTTATGAGATGTGAGATGTTTTCATTAAATAATCTGTGTTAAAATGGCAACTTACTGTATCTACAAATAGAACTTGTTAAAGCGCCACAGAAATTTTTTCCAAGCAGTTAAATTAAAACATCCAGCACATACGACCCATCAAGATGAAGAAAGATGCTTTCTTGTTAGTTTGTAATCACCATTGAAGCACTTTTTCACATGATGCCACACTCGCATCTCGGAAATGTTCATGAAGTTTTCTATTGACACACTGAACACAAGCAGTACATGCTTTTAGGTGTCACAGCTAACAGTCCTCACTGCTTGCATGAATCAATAAGAAGAAAATAACCTTTTTAAAAATGGATATTTTGCTGTCCAAGATATTATTATTCTTTTACATATTGTATAGCTAAGAACAACCCACACAGAATGAACATGCAATATTTGCATTCTGTATTTACCTTGCATTTTAAAGAGTATATTTCTAAGCCAACAAAACATTACTGCATCAATTACAAGGTAAATGTGGAAGAAATAGCAAGAACCACTTCTAGGAAAACTAAAATCAATAGATGGATACCTAATACTGTGAAACAAAGGTAAAGCACACATCTCATAACAGTGTAGGGTACAACTTCTGCAATCTCCTTTACCAACTTGTTGAGGAAATGGTTTGTATCTCCAGTGCTAGCTTGTTTTCCTGTTTTTTCCAGAAGAATATTTCAGTCAACTCATTGTCTACAAATCAAGATGCAAAACATCAGGACAAGAAAGCTAAAGAAACATCCTGATTTATACAAACAAAGGGCTTCTGTTATTTCTTCACTCCCTTATGCACAGATTCACAAAAGCATTTAGAAGACTCCATTCAGTAGGATGTGATATCCTCAATGTCTTTTCCAGTGTGAACCCTGGAAATCTAGACATCAAGACCTACCCTGCACAAGGGAGGCAAAGTGAACATTTCTGTGCACTTGAGAAAATAAACCATTCAAGGAACATCACTACTGAATACGTTGTTAGCTAGAGTTCCTCACACTTTTTAACTGCACAGGCTGTGCTAATACAATGCATTTGAATTTGTACAAAACGTCTAACTTAGTGAACCATGTCACCTTAAGGAAAACCAGCACTGTATGGAATGAACACGACATGCTTTAAATAACAAACATTGATTTCTCAAACTAGAGTTGTTAGTGATGAGGTGGCTAGGCTCAGTGATGATTGGCTCTCTGGATCAAACTGGAAATGCAGGCAGCTTTCTGCAAGTCGTGCAAGGCTTTCACTATGTCAAAACACATCTGAAACACCAATACCGCTTTTACTCTAAGAATGATCCATACAAATGTAATTGAAGTTTTGCCTGCATTTTGAAGCGAGAATTAGACTTGCTCCGTGATGTAGTAGCTAGAAAATAACAGTGATATTTAAAATAAAAGTTCAGCAATGCAGTCAGATGTCAAAAAGGCATTCAGACCTGTGGTTAGAAACAGCAACCCTGCTGCCTTGTGCAGCTGAGATGTTAACAACAACCAACAGGTACTGCAATAATGGGAACAGCAAGGCTTACATTTAGCCAAGAGGTTAATTCTGGAGAAGATGAAAAATCAGGGGGTTTGGGGATGCAAAGTTATAGCTCTGCCCCTTGTAAACCACACTATTTCTTCTAATCTTTGAACACAAAGTCTGGATCCATCCGGAATAGCCAGGCATACCCCAAGGATTTCTCAGAGCTGCCTGGCAGGGAATGGTTGCTCCCAAAGAGCTGAGGCTGTATGTGCAAGCTGAAATGGTATCTCTTGTATAGCACTCCATCTAGAGTCCACAGAGTGCTGCTTTCCTTAAACATAGTTAAAATTTAGCATGAACTTTGACTTTAGCTCTAAAATCCAGAGACCATTTTTTTGATTAAACAATTCAAAGTTAAATAAACCCTTTAAATTTTCTTGTTGCAACACTGAACAATTTTAATAAGCACAAAATTTTTCGTACAGAATAACTTTGATTTTATAGAACCTGGCTATCTGCTTGGGAAGCCTTCTTGACAGAAATCTCCCCATTGGTCTCATAATCAGTTTGCTAATTCACTGCTTCAGCCATAAGGCATAGCAGAATTCTTGAATCAAAGCTGGTCCAGCTTCCTGCTCAAGCAGAGTCCATGGAAGCAGGTGGCCCAGGATTGTGTCCAGATGGGTTTTGGGTATTTCCACAGAGACACCACAATATCTCTGGGCTGTCCCCACAATAAAAAAAAAACAACACAATGTTTACTTGTCTTCAGACAATTTCAAGTGTTTCAGTTTGTCCCTTTGCAGCTTGTCCTGTTACCGGGATCAGAAGAACATCCTGCTGATAGCACCAGCTGTCAAACAGGAATTATCCTATATTTCCTTCTGAAAATGTATAGGCTTGCTCACATTTATCAGGAGTTTTACCGTTTATACTAAGTTAGTACTTAGGGCCAGATCTAACACCAAGTCTCCCTTGGGTGCTATTATCTGAATCTCCGAAAAGAAGGACAACTTCTAGTCCATTTGAGTTGGTTTTACTTAAGCCAGTGTATCTTAAAAAAGAACAAATGCTGAAAAGATAAACAGAAACAGATGCAGGTAACATCAGTAAGATTTCATAGTTGCACAGGCCAGCTGTATGCAGGCTGTCATGCATATGAATTATTTTAATGATCATTTGCTCTCAGCTGGTATTTCAACAAAGAAAAGCTGAAAAAATAAATAGTTACAGAAAAAGCATAGCTGGGGACAGATAAACCATTTGTTACAACCAGCATCACTGAATAAAATGAAGGGGACATAGGGAGTTCTTTAAAAGGAGCCTAGATGCAACAAATGGGGATGCTCTAGAGCACAAAGTGAAAATAAGAAGCAAAAACAGGATCTTGAAATATGAGAATGTTGCAGGAATTACTCCAAGATGATGGTGATACTCTCTGTAAGGTGTGATAGAAAGATCTAGGGAGGTACACTGGATGGAACAGACACTCAGGAATCTACAGAAGTTAAATTAATCTGCAGATGATGGCCTGAGTGAAAGTTTCCACAGCATGGACAGGAAAGAGCAGTCTACTTTAATGAGATGTAACTTTCATGAGATGTAACACAGGAGCACCAGATGGATTTAGATATTGCACCAAGGTGAAGGACAAATGAAAGACAAGCTGAAGCCTGAAGAAAGGCTTTGGCAGGATATTTTGTTAAACTATTTCAGTCATGGTGAATAAGATTCTTCCTCATAAGATGTGCATAGCTCTGGGTCTCAGCAGAGGCAACCAGGCTGTGATAAAGCCATGTGCGGGGTAGAAGGTTTCCCTTGAATTTTGGTTTCCTTTTCACTAGAGGAAAAGAAAGCCATTCACTTTGGTCGTGGTAGTTACATGACTTTGCAGGAAATTCTTCCAGTTGGGATTCACTGATCTATAAATATCACCATTCTTTGTACTCTCTCCATTAGTTTCTGACCCACATCATCTAAAAGCCGTATTCTTTGCATGCAATGGAAGGTGACAAATTTCATTGAGTAGCATGGAGTTATGGAGTAGTAACAGTCATCCTTCATAACTCTATTAATTGAAGCCTGGATGATCAGAGACTTCAAAAGATCCATTTTAGAATACATTAGAATCAAACTCTATACTATGTTGTAGTGACTGGTCTCCAGATAGGAGAAACTTTCTTCTCCTCAATACTTTCCTATCTTCTGGTACCCGCGATGTTAGAGTTCACCAAAAAACCCACCAAACAACACATTTCAAGGACATGTTTGGCCATTTTACAGATGTTTAGGTTAGACCCATTTTTGTTCTACTGTTGAATTCACTCAGCACTGTCCACTGTGATCACACGTAGGTAAAAACTGTGCAATATTCAAAAGCCAAAATATGCCAGTACTGTGCTGTCAGCAGTTCTGAAACTACAGGTCACTATGACTTTTTTTTTTTTTTTAAATCCCAGAGATTACAAGTACAGCTCTGTGAAACTCATGCTGTATGGAAAAAGTTATCCTTATTCTCAAAACTGTTTCCACACCCTCCACTATTATTTCTTGGAATGTTATTGTTTGCCATTTCTGTACAAATATATATAAAATCAGCAGTAAATCCACAAAGTGCAACAAAATTTTGCTTTATCCAACCACCACAACACACAAACATTGTGTTATTTCCCCATTCACACTCAAAGGGTCCATCTGTAAGTAGCAGTTAAAGAACATATTACCAAAGGCCTTCTTCTAATAGTTTAATTTCTAAGAAATTAAGCACTGGAAAGATTACAGCCTGTATGTTTAGAAGTCTATTTAGAAGCTAATCTACAGTTCCCTGTGATAGATATGTGCTGTCACCCCCTTGCTGACTACTCTATGTCCCAGGATTCACTCTAGGGAAAAAAAAAAAAAAAGAAAAAAAAAAAATTATTAGTTTTATGGATGTGATGGTTCAAATTGTACTAGGATATGGAGAGGGGAGCCCAGAATTTACTCTCCTTTTGAAAAATTACCTATGGTTGGCAACCAGAAAGCTGAGCTCCCTGGTGTCCCTGAATAACACAAATCTAATATCTTGGTGCAGCCTCTGCTCAGACTGGAGCCACAAGTGTGCCAAGATGGGATGACATGAAACACTTTCATATATGGAAAATCTGTCAGCACAGGTAAATAGAAATATTTGGACCGAGTTCAGTGATGAGGAAAAATGACTTTGAAAGATGTTGAGCCAGATAATTAGGTGGTAACGAATGCAGAGATACACTTGGTATTCCACTCCAGCACACTGGGAGTGAGTGTGGGCAGGATGCGAGCTGGTCCTGCACCCCTCCTGCCATGCCTCACTGAGGCTATACCCAGCATGGCCTTCAGTTGATTATTGCTGCTTTCCAAGAGGTTGTCAAAACATGTAAACTGCCAGCAAGAGACACACTTTTAATAAAACTGCATAGTCTCCAGTGATATTTTTCGGTTATGAAAATAGCATCCTTTCATATAGCATGTGTGTGTGCAAGAGAGCATGTAAAAAGCTGCAGCAGCGCTCCCAGGGAACAGCATTTTCATTACAAGTAGGCAAATTGGATGTTTATGTAGACTAACGTTCTCCATGCTGTTACATGACAATGAGATGATTTATTGTGAACTGACAAATATGCTGTATTTGCAACGTGAGTAAACTGAAGTTTCATACTGTCAGTCAGACCCTCCATTTTTTTTCAATTCATGTGCCTTAGCTCATGATTTTGGGTGAGGACAGACAAGTGCAGTTCAGTACAACTTGTTTCTGTGTGTGTCCATGCATTCGTGTGTGGGAAAGGATGAGGACTGCAACACTAAGGTTTTAGATGCATTAAGACTCCCTTAGCACTCATTATGTCCCAGAACTTTGTGGATTCATTTGACAGTGTCTTCTGTCTAAGAGAAGAGAGGTGGAAATGGAGCCCAGCTGGTCCACAATCCACAATTACTGTAAAAGTAATCTCTGGAGATGTAGGGGGAGAGTTGATACAAGCATGTCTTATATGTTCTATGTCCCATTTCAAAATTAAACAAAGCATTTAACAAATGCAAATTTCAGCAATTTTTCTGAGATTTAGGATCCTATATTTCTAAGCTGCTTTAAAAATCTTACACACTGAAGGGGAGAAGGGAACAAGCACTAAAGAGATGTTAGAGATGCAACGGACATGAGAAGAGGATGAGGGTTGCCTCCTTCTAAGCAAACATCAAGTAGCAACCATCCTCCGTTTGCAGAGAAGGAATGTAAATGCAGGTGAGAACACAGGTGAAATTACAATGAGAGGCCTAAATTTGAAGACAGTTCTGAAGGGATGGACGGGTATGGCTGTGGAGGAAGCCAGGAGCTCTTTTTCAAAGCCCCTTGAATCACAGCATTTCAGTTCAAGAGCTCAGCATGGGGAGTGAAGGTTGTAGTGATGTAGTACACATACTCATCTCATCATGGGAGAAGAGCAAAACCAGGATACCAAACACTGACTTTTACAAATAAACAAGTGTTTTTTCCCCTTTATGATGTGTTTTGTTAAAAGCATCTTCTAGGCAGCTAAATACATAGGTGTTATCTTGTTACTGCAGCCTATTAGCATAGCTTTTTTCTTTTGTGTTCTCCAGCCTCCCACAGTCACAGACTCAATAACAGTGTTAATGCTTCATTAACTGCCAAACTTTTTAAATTCTCTAATAAATGTATCTTATTTGAAAACAAGCTTTCCATTGCATAGATCAATACTAGTGGGAAAAAAGTAACAGTAGCCTTTTCAAGAAAGACAAAGTAAAAATGGAAACCATGGCTCCACAGAGCCATAAATATTAACATATTTAAATTTGCAGGATTTGTCTCTTGGCCCAGTTTATCTGGGGTTTAATCTCAGACAGTCTTTGCCTCTTCCATTAACTTGTTTTTCCTACGACTTTAGTCTTCCTTTGTACATCGTTCTTCTTTGAAGTTGCTTCCACCTATCCTTTGTCTGCTCATTGTATGGGATTTTTTTTCTTCCCTGCATTGTTAAAAGTGTCATAGAACTAGCAAAAGCCCATTTAATTTTTCTTTGCTATGGGAGAGATTTAAAATCATGTAGAAAAATAAGCTGACAGCAAGGGAACCCTTTATTTAAAAGGGAAAGCTTCCTCTGAAGTAGCACTCCCAAAAAGAAAGACAAAAAAAGACATAATTTTCCATACCTCCTTCTTTTGTTCTGAGTACCAGAAATAAACTTTCCCAATCTCTCTTGCCAAAGAGGGCAAGGACTACTTTCTCTTTGCATCTCAGAATCAAGTATCAAAACAAAGCTGGCAGTAGGTATACCTACACTAGTACCTCATAAACAATTGTTTAATATTTAAATTCATCATTTTCTAAACATTGTAGGCTTCTTTTGGTTTTCTTCTGCCTGCAACAATGCCTTGAGTAACTTTCTGTCAGGGTGTCCCATGATTAATAACCCATCACAAGCAGACTGGGGTAAGTACTATGCTTGATTCTTCTGCTGATGGAAATGTTTGTAAACATGGCAGAGAAGAAAAAAAAAATCATGTTATGTTGTTACAAGTAGTTAAGACCAGGAAAGTTGAATGCAGAAACACCCAGGAGCCAGACAAGAACCCATAGCAACAGTTTCCTCTCTTTGCCTAGCCAGTTGATAGCAGGAAAAAGAAAGACTCAGTGCTTTCCTTCATAGAGAAATATGAATGTTAATCACGAGGTTGATAGACAAATCAATAGACAATGTCTATCAGAGCCCTAATTAGCATACATAACCCAGTAATTCTCTCTTCATAACAGACACTGCTTATCACATTGTTTGGGGAATCATGCAGCGCGGAGACTTGATAGATATTTTGAATCTTTCAGTTAGAAGGAGCTCTGATTTAATCCCTACCTTTTCTAATGGCTTTAGTTTTATCAGCCAGAATCCTGCCTCTGGCAATACACTGATTTTGCACCAAGGTCCTCCTGCTCACCAGTGAGCAGTGCAGTACCTGCTAGGACAGCATCCATGGGAGCACTGCCATTGGGGACCCGCATTACCCTCACCTCCTCTGGCTGCAGGATTCTGTTTCTCACAGGCTGATCCCATCTAGTCCAACTAATGTGCTTCTCCACCCATGTTGGACTTTGTGCTACTTTTTCCTGACAGCTGTGCAGGTTTTAACATCTTTGGGCTCTGACACCAAGATCTCTGTTCCTGTTTCAGCCATTCTCTATTTTTTTATGTCCTGACTGCAAATGCAACACAACTGTGTTTCAGGGAAGTGCTGGCCCTTTAATGTAAGCTTAATTCTGAGGAGGATAACTTCTGTGGATTGTCAAAGTCTAGCCATGCTGTTTGGGATTATTTCTGAAATGCTTGACAATGCGAGGCGTTCAACTCTGGGCTGCTGTCAGGACCCAGCCTTCAAAAAATTAGTTGCCTCCCATGAAGATGAGAGATTTAACCTCAAATCACTCAAAAATGCTTCATCTTTTTAGTTTCTATTATAGATTTAGTGCAACACTCCTCAGCACAGTTTCACGCCTAGCCCACTCTGCTAGATTTAACTGAAACTACCAAAGCACACTAGAATACAAAGCTAACAACTGCCTACAGAAATGAGACCTTTTCTACAAGTCCTCTTTTACAGGGACACTCTGCTTGTAAGCACAAAATGATGTGCCGTTTAAGGCTTCCCATATTTCTGGAGAATTTCACCACTGACAGAGCATTTAATTCCTGTTTTCTTAATCATTTTTATTCTGGGCACGTTGTAGTGTTTGAGGGAGTCACTGTGCCTGCAGCAGCTCTGTTTTAGTCAGTCTGCCTTCTAACATTCAGGCACATAATCTTTGTAACATCTATTTTCTTTTCAAAGAAACCACATTCTCAAATGACTCAAAAATAGCAGAATATCCATATTTTGCCCTTTTTTATCACAGAATCACAGAATCACAGAATGTCAGGGATTGGAAGGGACCTCAAAAGATCATCTAGTCCAATCCCCCTGCCGGAGCAGGATCACCTAGATGAGGTTACACAGGAACATGTCCAGACAGGTTTTGAATATCTCCAGAGAAGGAGACTCCACAACCTCCCTGGGCAGCCTGTTCCAGTGTCCTGTTACCCTCACTGAGAAGAAGTTTCTTCTCATATTTAAGTGGAACCTCCTGTGTTCCAGTTTGTACCCGTTACCCCTTGTCTTATCATTGTTTGTCACCGAGAAGAGCCTGGCTCCATCTTCGTGACACTCCCCCTTTATATATTTATAAACATTAATGAGGTCTCCCCTTAGTCTCCTCTTCTGCAAGCTAAAGAGACCCAGCTCCCTCAGCCTTTCCTCATAAGGGAGATGCTCCACTCCCTTAATCATCTTTGTAGCCCTACGCTGGACTCTCTCCAGCAGTTCCCTGTCCTTCTTGAACTGAGGGGCCCAGAACTGGACACAATATTCCAGATGAGGTCTCACCAGGGCAGAGTAGAGGGGCAGGAGAACCTCTCTCGANATAAAAGGCTATGAGGTTGGTCAAGCACGACTTCCCCTTGGTGAAGCCATGTTGACTGCCCCTAATGACCCTCTTATCCTTGATATGCCTTGAGATGGCACCAAGGATAAGGTGTTCCATCACTTTCCCAGGGATGGAGGTGAGGCTGACCGGTCTATAGTTACCCGGATCCTCCTTCTTGCCCTTTTTGAAGACTGGAGTGACATCATAGTGAACACTCTGAGCTAGAGGTCATCCTTCCCTACAAGCAATTCTTAAACCAGAGAGGATCATCTCTAGGAAACTTCATTATCAACATCAAATTCAAGGTCAGTGATTAACAGTGAGGTTGCCTCTACTCTGCAGGCAACGGTTGCAGGTCACTGGGGAGTTTGCTGATAACTTGCTACTTCAGACACTAAAACCACGTATGCTTCAGCAGCACAAAATGCAATGTAAACTCCAAAGTTCACACAGAAGCTGGATAAATGATCATTTCTTCTGTCATGAGGAGGCCACGTTGCTACAGCAATGTGCCTGCTACAGCTAAACAGCAGTAGTAACCGCTGTGGTTAGCTAAGGAGTAGCTCAGCTGTGTGTCCAGAGGACCATTCATACTGTTTCTTCATGTTAAACACATACATCCAGACTAAATAACATATAAGTGATGCTTCTAGTCTATCTATTTATTAAATATCTACTTTATTCTTTTAGAAAAAATTTTAAAGTGTTCTTAAAAAGTTATTTTAAATGCCCATGTCACTTTTCAGTGGGATTCTGTTGCAAACCAGGGTGTTGTTCTTCAATTAAAAGCTGTATGATAACACATATACTGCATGAGATGGCTGAAGAGGATTTTGTTTCAGTGTTTCTAGACTCTTGTACATGTTTTTAACAATGTTAATGTTCTCAGCATAATTTGATGTATAATTTTAAAAAAGTTTACACAAAATTAGGAATGGAAGTATAAACCCCAGAGGAACAATCATCTGGGGAGACATATCTTTGAGACAGTATCATACACAATTTCTCCAGTAAAATTTATGGGCAAAATGCTGAATGCTAGATAGCACAAAGCAGAAAACTTCATTTCATCACTATCTTACATCAGTCTGAAAGCATGATTCCATAAAGCTTTGTTCACATGGACCACATCACAAGTCAGAGGTCTCAAAACCTAACTCCAAGCCAATATACACAGTTCCTCTTCCCCATTTCCCTCCTTCACTCTCCCCAGTCCTTCCACCTTCCCCAGCTGGTCTCTGCCCCGTCTCTTCTCACCTCTCTGTGTCTCTGGGGCTGAGGACAGGTGTCAGATTGGCCTGATGCAGCACCACAGCACCTTTGGAAGAGATCTTGCAGAAATGTCAGCAGGAGATGCAGAGGCAGTAAAAGGGAGCAACTTCTGGTCTAGAAGCTCTTGGGCCCATTTTGCCCACATTACAGTTAACCAGGGGTTTCTACACCAGGTTCCAGCATATTCAATTCACAGAAATAATTCCGTTATGTGGAAAGCTACTTATCTACCCCCATTTGCCTTTTAAACAAGACTCTTCTCTGCCAACTTCAAGGCATCCTCATGTTCCAACATGTTATTGACATGCGACCAATACTATGTTTGATCTTCCTTGGGCTCTTCATGGTAGCCAGTGCCATATAGATCTAAATGTTCTCAGCTCCCTGTTGCTGGTATACTTAGTTTCATCAGATCAGGTTGTGAATACAAAAGTGATATATATTATTCATATTGCTTTCTAATTTTAACCCATACGAGACTTTACAGTAAGGGCCATATTCTACACTCAGCAGGCTCTAACCAGTCCCAATGTCCATAAGTTGGTACACAAGTGAGTATAGAAGTGAAACACAACTTTTCCCTAAGTACATTAAAAATCCAAAAATAAGTCAAGCTAAGCCAGCCTTACTTTACATTCAGCTTGCAAGCAATAAATCATTCCCTTTTCAAAACACTGCTCTTCAGAAGAATAAGCATAGTTAGGTGTTCAATGTACTGGTAAGTTAGGTACGTATGAGAAGGCATATAGCACTTTAAAAATAATTTTTCAGTTAATTGAGTCCAACTTATCAAACGTATTATCACAACATTTGCAGCTGATAAAATTTGTAGTTCACTTATAAAATTCATCTTTTCATGTATGTTAATTTTTGAGATACTGAGAATAGAAATATATCTAAAAATGCTTTCTAATGATCTAGAACTAGGCTTTTTTCCTTAATGTTTCAAACTCTAATTCTAAATTCTGCATGAAATGGGCATTCAGATTGTGCTGTACACCTTTTTTTAAAAAAAATAAGATATTTGAAATAACTTCGTTCTAGTCAACTTCTCTGGAAGAAAATATGGAAAACAAACATATTTCTCCTAAACAATGGACTACCACACTTATATCTAATCCCACTCTTGTGTGTGCTAACATAAATCAGGACAATAACTAAAGCCAATAGGATGACATGGGGTCAAACTAGTTTGAAATCTGAATGAAGACCACACACTTTTCATCCTTTAGGAACATTCATACCATTTTGCTATTGCTTCTGCTAACTAGGCTTCACTTTCTGGTTTTTACATACCAGCATTAGGCTAACACACATACATTCATAGATTTAAATTAAAATGAAACAAAAATAAATTCATTTAAATTATAGTCTCCAACGGTAAATCAGAAAATGTATAAGCTCTCTGACATTATTTCCTTTAATGATATACAGGATTATTAAAATAGAAGTTTAAAATTGCCATTATAAAAATTCCTGGTCTGGTTCAGTTTTAACTGCATGGTGAGCCTAGAAAGCTTTCTTAGCTTGACCAAGGCATAATGGGAACAGTTCCTTCAATCTGGCAGAAAACCAAGATTGTCATTGAGTCAACAGAAGGGACACCATCCAAAAGCTCAGAATTCAGTGAAGCAATGGTAGTTTGGACCTGGGGCAGGTGAAAAATGAAAAGATTTCAGCAATAGTTCATCATCCAGAAAGGCAACATACTCACAAGGCAGGGAAAGCAGCTCTCTGTTCTGCACTCATTGACATCTAAGTATCACTGGGTGACACCATATTTTGGGATCACAAAACAATGCATTAAATACTACGTAATCAAATGTACTTCATGTGTTTCAACATATGTTTTCTCACAGTGGCAATTTCTATCTATTTTTTTTCTGTTTTCTTTTCCCTTTGATGTTTAAATTCAGGTGAAAAATGCTAATGGAAAACATTCAGTTGTGGTGCAATGTGTTTCCCTGTTTTATTCAAACTACCACTTTATTTAAATTTTTACCTTGTTACGTTTCCTGAGTTTTTTCTGATTAGCTTTATGCTTTGCCTCAAATTTTCTCTTTTTTTTAAAATATAGGAGCTCATATCTTACTCTGTTTGTGACACACGGTGCCACAGTCCTGCAGCCTCAAATGGGAGATAATCATGTAATTCAACTGCTTGTACTTCATTTTAAACAGTAGCTTTGTCCTCTTCAGTTTGAGATAAAAATTCTTAAAATCAAAGGCTACTAGTTTAGAAGAGCCTACATTTGAAGTGCCTTGAAGTCTTTGGTTTCCCTTTCATTTCTGTGGGCCTCGGATCAGCTTGTACAGTCCTCTTTGTTCATTTATACCCACAAAGAGGAGATTCTCTTTCATTTATCAGAACCGTAACCACTTGGATAAAGAAGAAATTTTTAATAAGTGATGTTATGGAGTTACAGTTATTTAATGATCTTACAAGCTAAAGTCTCATTACACATCTCCTTTTAGACCCCTGCTAAGAATCTGAGCAGGACCAGCCTACACACAGAAACCAGGCTGGTCTAACCAAGTTGAACCCGTGCCTGCAGAAGACCCAGTGAGAAAACGCTCTCATTTGAGCATGTCACCAGAGCAAAGCCAAGCACGAGCCCGAGGTGTCTTGCCAAAGCCGGTGGGGTAAATCAGGAGCTGGGCTTGGCCCCACGCGCCTGTGCTGGAATCTGAGTTGTCACCACCACATGGACCTGGGATTGACTTATTAAGAGTTTGACGAGAGGCATTTGGTATTCTGGGAGGAAGGCAGCCTTTGTATGTGCATTGGGAATGAAGGAGTTATGGCGTTTCTATGGGTCCTGCAAGCCTTTTATTTCATTCAGCTCTCTGCTGCTGCACAGCGTGAACTGACTGAGCCCCAGAAGAGGTTAACGAGCACAACAGCCATCATTTGTGGGGAGTGGGAAAGAGCCATGTGCTGCACCAGCTTCTTTTCAAGGCTCCTGATTTTTTTTTGTCTTCACGTTGGCACAAGGGCAAGCACCCAGCATAGCTTGTCTTGAGGAGCTTGGCAGCACTCTCCTCTCCTGGCAAACCTAATGAAGCCAAATAAAGTAATCTGTGCATTGTCTATTCTTTCGCTTGGGTGACTTTAAGTTGGGGAAAAAAGGACTAGGGAGGGAGGACACAAGACTTTTGGATTTGGGGCCCTGTTACCATTCATACCATAACCATCTTGCCTTGGACAAACTAAGTGAAATTGTCTATTGAAATCCCACCTATTAAGTGGAAATTATTTTTTGAGACAGCTCCCTCTCCCCCCACCCTTCTCCCCCTTTTTCTGAAGCCATCATTGCATAGATTTATTCTATTCAGCCCTCACATTAGCAGATGTGAATGAGGGAATCTGACTGAGCCTGTCAAGGCAAAGAAAGCCATGAAAGAAGAGAGAGAAGAAACATTACACAGCTATAATGGCAGCCACAATGGAAATATGCTGGCGTGAAAACAATTAATGCAATCGGTGCTCTAAGTTCACGGCTTACCCTGAAACCAAGCAGCCCCTGGAAGCACGAAGCTTGTCACAACGTAGGGACAAACCCTGAGCCACCAAGGAAAGCGCAAGTAAAAAGGCTTTGCTGTGCATACAAAGCTGGTCTGGGAAGGGTCTTTAGCAAGTGACTTCTTTGCCATAAGCTTCTGCAGCAGCTGCCACATGCCGGAGCCTTGCTTGGGGACCAGAAGGTGGCGAAGGTAACATACCACAAGGCTTTGCCTCACTGATGTGTATGAACCTTTGCAACCATGCCACTGAGTGTGACAGCTGGCCTAAGCAGCCCTCCTCTGCCCATCCAAGGATCCAAAATCTTTCCCTTCCCAATGGAATAAAAAGCTGAAATCATGAAAAGGCATGCAAAACAATAGCCCAGGAGAGAGAAGGAAGGGAAAGGTCAGCTGAAATCTTTTCTCTTGATGATCTCAAGTGCTCCAAATCAGAAAAATAAAAATTTTCATATAGAAAACATTGAAATAGGCAGTTTGTCTTTTCCTGAAAATAGGCTTTGTTGTAACTAAATGCCATCTCATAGGAAAGAAGAAAGAACATTTCCTGAAGGTATCTAACTAGTTCAGATACAAGTACACTCACCTACAACAGCCTTCAGATGTCCCTCATAGCACTTGTGAGTCACAGAGGACTAGTACAGTATAATATTTGCATAGAAGAATTGTCAGTTTCCCAAAGCTCATGCCACTAATGGCCTGTGGTAGAAGAAGCAATACTTGGTCCAAAAAAGTGAAGTATTACAGAGCATCCAGATCCTTACCAGCCTACATGACAGCAGGTCTAAAAAAGGATTAAAATTCATAACCTAATTTGGATACTTTTGCCTTCCAGGATTAACATAAACAAGACAAAGGAAGACAAGGGAGAGAAGTGGAAGTTTTGCCCCTGAGGTGTTATGATGTAGGAAGAGGTATGGAGAGACTTTCTGCTGATGGCATTGATCAGACATGTGACCGTCTAAATCACTAACCACTTCCTAGGCCTCAAAGGCAGAGATCAGGCATGCCGGTGAAGGAGTTGCTAAGGCTCCCTCTGAGTGCTACTAAAGATTTCGCCCACCCATCTCCTCCATTTCCAGGAGCACCCTGAGAGGGCAATGAATTTTACTCTTTGAAGCAACCTGATTTAGTGTCTTCTCCACAGTCTCAAATTTAGGGGCTTTCTTCAACTTCCTGCACAGATACAGCAGCACTTTGACACAACTGCCACTAGATCTCCCATATGGTATGTACACATGTATAATTGCTCAAGAGGGCATCCAATGAACTTAGCTTGCCCTTATTTTCTCTGCTCACGTCAGAATTTACTTTTTAAATACCTTAGCAATCTGAATTACTGTCTGAACAGATTAAAAATATGGAGTTTAAAAATTTTTTTTGTTGTTATTTACAAGGGAGCTCTTTCTTTTCTAAAATTATATTTGCATATATTATACAACAGGTTTCTAGCTGTCTCCCCACATTGTACCATTTCATTTGCATCTTGTTTCCTTTTAATGCAGCAATAAAAGAATGGTACACATACTGTGGTTCTACTTATAACTTATGTCTTTGTATAAATAGAAATGATGCCTCAAAACACAAAGGAGATTCATTGGGGTCTTTTTCCTTCCTTTCTTTCTTTTAAAAATCATTTCTTCCCTTTGTAGTTATAAATAAGGCTTCTTCTCTTCCCTTTTGTGAAGTCTAGGTTAGCTATCAGTCACTGCTGTAGGTCACAAATTTGTTACACTCCAGAGTGATAAATCACTGTCAGGAGGCAGCTACTGTAGAGTTAAACAGGGCTCTGTCCCATATTAATGCAGTAACACGTACAAGTGGACCTGCAGTATCCCACTTCACCTGAAAATCCTAAAACGTGCAGTTATTTTCCAGAAGTAAGAGCCCCCAGTAAGTCTTTTCTCCTTTCCATTTCCCAGGGGAGATGCTTGTTTCCTGGTGAGCTCCGTAGGATCCCAGGTGCTCCAGGGCAGCCACTGTCAGAGTGCTGAGTTCAGAGATCTTGGGGAACTTTGCTGCTTTGCCATTCCAGGTCTGGCACAAGAAATAGTCAATGAACCAGAGGGAAAGGGAGGGAGGAAGGAGGAGGTCATAGGTGACATAGAAAATCTAGCCCTAAAGAAGGAGGGCTGAACAATAGTTTTACTGTTAGAGAAAATACATGAGTTTAGAGTCAGCGCAAACATACAGCGCTTTCAAAAAACTCAGCTTGTTAGGAGAAGGTTTGATGAATGCCAAAAAATAAACCAGGTATTGGGTGTTGTACATTAACTTTCAAATTAAAACCTGAGCCTTAGACTTGGTACACAACAGAATTTATTCACATCTCAAATTTTAATTTCAAAATGACAAAACTGTATATACATCACTCAGATACCTTATTGCTATGCTTCATAGGCATTCCCTAAGGCAAAACTTAAGCTATCCAAAGGAGTACATTTTCTCCACTTCTTTTTGTTTGGAAAAGAGTAGACAACATAAACAAGATGTTATAAGCCTGCTATGCTAATTAGATTATTATTAGAACACGCAACTTCTAACTATTTGACAAAAAAAAAGCAGAGAAAATGAGGAGAGCGGCAGCAAGCGGCGGTGTTTGCCAGCTCCCTATTATGACAGGGTGTAAATAGAGGTTAGGCTCATGCCTCCGTCTGCAAGGAGGTCACATCAAACTGCTTTCACCCCACAGGCAAGGTGAAAACAAGACCACACAGACAAAGAGGAATTGAGCTTCAGCTGGCATGACTGGAACCAATGCCAGTCAGAGTTCATTGAACAGTTCAATCATTTATCTTGACAGGATATGATTCTTTTCAGGCTCCTTCTAGCACTCAGGCACAGCCAGCTCCTTAAATACTGACACAATATTTAATAGCTCTAATGATCCAAATGAATATTTAGTCTAGAAAATTAACTTTTGATAACAGTGGTTGATATTCCCTCTTATGGCATACTGTGTTTATCAAACGTTATGGTAATTTATCACTAGGGGGAGAAACAGAATATTAGCTATTATGGACAGACTCCAGTACTTCTTTTTAAATGAAAGTTTAGAGAGGCATTTACAGTGGTCTGTACCACACAGGTTGCCAGAGTATGAATTTGACGTCCTTAATGCCAAAACACATAACTCTGTCACTCAAGAGGAAGCAATAGTGCCGCTGGACCTCCCATTCAGCAGGGTGTAAATTGTGTTTTACACATTCTTCCTGCTTAGTCTGACTCCCAACCCTGTAATTATCAGAGAATTTTCACATTCTCATGAATTACATTATTGACATGTTCTAACATCCATACACAGAGAAAACAGAATTTTAATAAAGAAGATTTAGCCAAGGCTGAAATTAGACAGTAGCAGGTCCCAGTTTTCTTGTAGCTTTTGTCTGGCTGAGGAATTTCCAGGTTTCACAGGACTCTTGCCACAAGAAGGGCCATGTAGGCACTTAAGTTTGCAATAGGATTTCTTCCCAGGTCCATTCTGTGCTGCATCGCAGCACTATGTGGCTTTGTGTTTGATCATTGATTTTAAGTGGAATGGATCCAACACTAATTATATTTATAGTCTTATTTTTGACATCTCTAGGCCAACTGGACACAAAAGCAACAGCCTATTCTCCTTTTTTAACCAACTTTAGACAAATCTTTCCTTTTCTTACGACTGGCTCTTTTTCTATCTGACTAGATTTTGGAAATACTTCCTTAAGTCAAAAATCATAGTTTTTCTCCCTTTGCTCTGAGAAAATTTCAGCTAGATTCAAGGGAAGTTTCTCTACTCTCTGCTGTCACAAAATCACTTTTTGGGCTTCAAGGAATATAGTGTTCAATCTACCTGATAAATACAACCCAAAAATCAGATTATTTAAGTGAAATGTGCCACCTTGTCCAGTCATACTTCAACATGCACCTAAGCCCCAATCTGAGAAAGGGCTAAAGCCACAAAGTGCAACTTGGGCAGAAGTTAAAGACCAATCCTCACAATGCCTCTGGCATAGCACTAAGTTCCACTCACAGCCACTAGTACTACTACAGCATCTGCTTTTAAAAGGTACCTAAAATCTTAATTCATTGCTTGGAGAATCCAACTCACCCTAATAGGTTATTACTGGACTAATAATTCCAACTATAAAAAACATGCATTACTTTTCTCTTCTGAAATGGTCTAGCTATGCTATCCTCCTACATTACTGCCTTTATTATAGAGATACTAGCCAGCATTTTTGCCACTAGTTACCTCTTGGCTTTGTGTAATTAAACAGACTTAGCCTCATTAATCTCTTATAGAAAAACAGATTTTCCAAGAGCTTCGTTTTAATACTAACACATAGGCCTTAGTGCATTGGGGTAGTTAGTTTTTAATATCAATAAGCGTTAAACTTATGCTATTGTATGTGCATTCATGTCAGAATTCATAATTGCCAGTGTTTGTAATAGAAACAGGCTAAATATTTGAACTTATATTTTTAGACCATCACCATCAGTAGGAAAAACTTTAATTATGCTTTATATTCTAAAGAAAGAAAAAAAATTTCATTAAAAATGGTCTGTTTCTCATAAATTTCACATGAGTTTTAGAAAAACGAGTACTTTCTACTAATTATGGAGAGACTCTTTTAGGAACACAGTTTTTCAGCCCAGCAGCATACCCTGACGCAGGGCTGGTGACACATGTTGCAGCAAAGAGACAATGGAGAAATAACCAAGAGAGATTAAATCCCACATTTTCTGGATGACATGTCTAACTAGGCTGTTCAAGAGAAGACAAGTGGTCCCTGTAACACCCCTGACGTGTGCAAATGAAAACATGTGGCATCCATGTACATCTTGAATTTGGTGCAGACCACACTGCCCACTCTGCTTTGTGCTACAGGTGGAGAAGAGCAGTTTTACTCTTGGTGGCAGGCAAGAACTACAATATCATTAACACCACAAATTAACAACACAACACATATAGTAATACAGGCCTGCCAAAAATTTATGAAGGACAGAGAGAGATCTGCTCATCTCTCCATCAGGTTACTCAAGCCAGTAAAGGGCAATAGGCTTATAAAAGGATGCTTCACTCCTTTTCAGGCTTTTCTCTGCTCCTGCCAGGCTGGCAGTGTTTCCAAGCACCCAGAGACGAAGAGAGTGAGGGGCTCCCCAGGTCATAGAATCATAGAATNATGGGTCTTGGGATAAAAGGTGGGTGCATGCAGGAACTAAGGTTGCCAGGTTTGTGTGGTGCTTATGAGGGTCTCATTGCTTCTCCTGCACAGAGAGAGCAGGGCAAAGATGCACCCGAAAACTTTGCGACCCCAGGCATCCATGTCTTCAGCTGCACTCAGCCAAGTTTTTAATTGATATGGTCTTGTGTCCAAGGACTTCCTAAGCATTAACTCAGTAAAGAGAACAAATCCCAAACCACATCTGAAGTCAGCAATATTCAGAATGAGGGAGATTTCTGAATTCTTCTTAAAAGGTCTCTGCATGACCAAGAGTCTAAGAGACAAAACATCTCAGAGCATCTATCACTTGGAAGGCAATTACAGAAAAGCAATCTGTAGCACTTGCTGACAAACAATAATTTAGGAAAGAGAGAATAAAATACATTCTACCCGGTATCATAAACTGTAGTTTCACCAAGGGATCTTCATGGTGTTATTAAGTTTGAGAGACAAGCTCAAGTGGTTTAAATAATAGAAAGAAGAAAATACAACTTCTACAACATTGTCTCAAAGCACACTTCCTTGTATGTAATATATAGAGCAGCCTCACTCCAAATACATTTGAGAATTTCTATTTGGTGTTCTGTAGATGATGTTTGCAGCTCTGTGCAGATATCTAATTTCCAACCAATCTAAGACATTACACCGGGGGCATCATGAGGTTATAGCATCAAGCCAGTCAAAAAACAAATTATTCAAAGACTGCTCAAAATAATACTGTCATTCTGTCTATTGTACAACCTTTGCTTTCAAAGAATAGAACAATACACTGCTCACTGGACAGGTTCTTCATAAAAACCAACAAAATATAGATTAAATATTCTTACTTTAAGCAAAAATAATAAGTATTTCACTTTATATTACTACCATATTTTTTTAGATCTGCATGAGTGCCAAGTGACCAAACACTTTTAATTTCTTTGCCTCAAAGGTTAAAAATAAGTGGGAGTATAAGCCTGCACCAACATCTTGCTTTTGGATAAAGAAATTATAGAAGAAAACCAAATTTTTTTATGGCAAGATGACACATCTGAGGCATATTGGCCAAGAAACTGAGATAATATATTTTTCTTACACAGCACTTACAAGAATAGAAATAGATGATTAAAGACTTGAGACTTCTTTAAGAGAGACAGTCTGCTCTTCCACGGGGTGTAGATCCCCAAACTCCATGAGACCTAGACCTGCCTGCTTACATGACCCAGCCATCTAGGCTGCAGAGTGTAACAGCCTCTTACAAAAGCCTCCGAAAGAAATCAAGTACAGATGGAATAAAGGTCCTCCAGTGGATTATTAACTGACTGAAACATAGGAGATAGAGGAAAGGAATAGATTGCCAGTTTTTCACATTAGAGAGAAAATACTGACAAGAAAGTAAGAGGCATGACTATACTGAATGCATAGGTGAAAATGGGGTTAATAATGAGGCAACAAAATGTATCATGCTGCAAAAATGTTTGGAGAGGTCAATTGTAAGGCTAATTGAGTGGAAAACTGCAAAAGGATTTCACAGCAAGTCAGGGGGGACAGGCAGCAGATGAAACCCTGAGTTAATCCACACACACAGAAAAAATAACCATGATCCAAGTATGGTCTTTAAGTCAGTATTTGTACTTCATAAAAAGATCTGGGAGCCTTGCAGCTCCCTCTGTCAAACATCAGCTCAACGGTTCAAGAGTACGCAGAAAATTGTATACAATGTTAAGAATTTTAAGGAGAATTGAGAATGAAACAGAAAAAAATACTGGTATATAGCAATAAAAATCTATGAGGCACAAACATCTCAAATGCTGTAAGAAACTTGTCTCATCTCATTTCCAAAGCAACAGAAGTGAACTAGAAAAGGCTTTTGCTCAGAAAATGGTAAAACTCAGGTCAGAGGTCAAAAAATACTCCTGTTTGAGGAGAAACTGAATAAACTATAATCCTGTACCTGGAAAAAAAATACAGCGGACAGAGAGTGAAGGCGTATAGTATAATTCCACAAAGTCACAAGGATAGTGGAGTCACAAGGAGCTTGTTTCTCACAGCCCAGTACGTAGGGATGTGCAACCACAGCATGTGACAGGAAGTTAGAAATAAGAGATGGGCTTTTTCACACAGTGTGCAACTAGGTTATGGAAGTCACTGCCACAAGATGCTATGGAGGCAAAAGAAAGAATATAAAACAAGTAAAAATACCTGGTTACAGGTGGAATGCTGGAGAAGTACTTTAAAAACATTATTCTACATTTGATCTGTTTCTTATACTGTTTTGCTAGACAACCGATACCAGGCAATGTCAGGAAGAGGACACCAGACTAAATGGGCCTTTGATTTTATATGATGTGGTTGTTGCTATGCTCTTGCATTTCCATATACATGAAGGGTTAAACCCAGAATAATGTCTTCGCTCAGGAGTTTTGCCAAGAATACAAATTTGGGCATTTTGCCTCTTAAGCACTGTGACAGGAATTAGTTAAATCCAACTTTGTAACAGACACAGCACTTAAAATCTTCACTGCTGTCCTCACTGCTGCTGCCCTTGGGTGCAAGACTGTCACCAGCACAGTCTCTTTTTCCCTTAGCCTTTTGTCTCAAGGTATAATACTAATCAAAGAATTCACCCTCACTCTTCTACCATATCTCCTCTTGTTACTTAGCAGATCTGGAAACTTTGCTCAATGCAAGTTTTGACATGATAGATCCCTCAATGGAAAAAAGCTGCATTATATTGATCCTGAATTAACAGTAGTACAACCAAGTGCAACCTATAGCTGCTCTACTATTCTATTTTTGTTGAAATTGTATTTAAAGCAGCTCAAATGCTGAGAACATATAAAGGCAAATCACAGACAGGGAACATGGAAATTTAAGGTTGGTAATATACATCGCTTTGTGGTAAGAAGTTTCAGAAAGAGTCAGCTTTTACAAGCAGACTTAGATGCTATTTACTCACCTAAATAATTATTAGGAGGCTTTCAAAGGAGCTCAGCACTCAGTGTGCCGAAATCTTTTGAAAACCTGGTCATAATAGTCACAATGGGAACTGAGCTCTTTTGAAAAACTAGTCACAGCTGAGAATGCCAAGCCAGCAAGAGCTGGATCTCAGACAGAAAACTTGCATCATAACATCTCTTGAAATACTCAGCGGTGGTTGATGGGAACAGATGAGTATCTACTCTACCCTCTGATTGCAGCCTGCATCAGATGAACAACCAGTTGTGATTTTTCCATTATATTGATTTCCCAGTAGGAAACCTGGGTTCCAAAACACCACTTCTGGGAGAAGATATCGATTTTGAGGCATCAGTTTGATTTTTCCCTCAGAACATCATTTCCTCTGCAGCTCCCAGGACCTTCGGATAGCCTGTGATTTCCAACTTATGGGTCCACAGAAGCCAAACTAGTGAGAAAGATTAAATCTTAAAAGTTGTAATTCTGTAGAATTTTGCTTAACAGGGACTTGGAAAGGAGATATCTGTGGTCATCCTAGGCCCAGCCCCCTGGAACTCGGAGTCCCTATGTCCATAGGGTGTTTTTTAGTTGCCTAGGACTGTTTTAGATGCCTCACGGTTTCCCACGTGGTTGCAAGGTGGTGCTCCAGAAGGCCACAGTACTCACCAGTTCTGAACATCCAAAGGCATCTAAAGAGGCATTAGATGCCTGTGTTTAGACATCTGAATTGTGCCAAGCCTTCCTGCTTCTTGGCAGAGTTTAAGACAAGGTACTACATCTCTGAGGGATTCAGTGTGCCAGGCAGATGCTTTACCCAGGAAGAAAGGTAGGAAAAGGTGAACATTTTCATTTTTTCTGCAGTCGAATTTCTTCAGCTCAGCCCGTGAATACTTACATTCTGAGTTGGAACAAAACAAAGCTATTCAAAATCAAAATATTTTCTACAAGAAAGAAGAGTTTTCTTCCTACAGATTCTAGCTAAATGCTGCATGGGAAGTCTGTGAAACAGAGGTTTCTTCCTTGTTCCTCTCAACTAGAAACTTCCAAGAGATACAAAGACTTGCCTACCTACAATTAGACAATAAGAAAATAACAACTTACATAACAGAAAAGAGTAGAAAGTTTTTAACCTCTTATTTACAAATAAATAACTTTCTTTAAAGCTAATTCTTTCAAACATTCTCTTAACATAGAATTACAATAAAAGAAAATTTAAGAATTTCCCATTTACCCTTTCTACACTTTTCAGGATACCTCTATTCATTATCTCTCTTTTTAGTCTTCCATCTACTCTACACAGGCATTTATCACTTCTTATTTTTACAATCATTGCCATTTTAATTCTCCAGATCCTTCTATATCCTTCATGATTTTGGACATCAGAACTGGACTCCACAAACAGAAGAAGGCTAAAGAGAATTTCTGTCATTAAAATATTCAGGCCACGTTTTTCATTATCTATTTGGTCTTCTCACAGGAATCAGAGCTGTTTCTCCCCAGAAGGTCAAACGAGAAGCTAGCATTTAATTCACCTCAGCATATTAATGCTACTGAACATGGTGAGATTCATGAGGTTATGCCAACGTGTTGTTCTGCAATAATGTTATTTCCCCAACTGATATCTGAAGTTTTTACATAATTTCACATCTGTGGGTCAAAACTTAAAAAAAATCAAACAATAAAAAGCTGAAGTTTGAATTGCATTGTCCTACAGCAGTACTCCTTATCCCTAAATAACTATGTACAGCCAGTCAGCATTTGTCATGTATGTACACTCATACGGTACAACTCACTGGGGCTGTGGGGACTTTTGGATTCCAGCTGGTTTAATGTCATTGATGATGCACAAGAAGAGGATGATAAAGAGGGTGTGAATGCTGGCAGTCTATTTTTACATCCCTATAACATCACTCATGCTAAATGATAATAAAATACATTCTGCAATCACAAAGTCATAGTGCTGGGTCAAGGTCTTGGAAGACTATCTGGCAGGGCCAGGTAAAGATACATCTGCAAAGACAAGTAACATTACCAGGACCAGAGTTAACATTGTTCTGGCTTAAAGTTTCACATCATCAGGCCTTATTTCTGTTGCTTATAACCTCAGTGAATTAAAAAGTTACAGTGCCTTTACATTTTTATGCCTATTTAGACTTTCCAGTGCATTTAACACAAAGTATAGTCGTTTTACCATACCTATGTGTAATTGGAAAGAATCCTTGTGTGTTTATTTCATTACAGTAAGAAAACAGCTAACTTTTTAATGAAGCTTAGCCTTCAACATACAAGGTACAAAGCAGATTCTTTTAGATAGAACTTCAGTAGATGCTCTTGTGTATTTATTACTCTGATTTTCTTCTTCATAGTGTATATACAACACTTACTCAGTGGGATTCAGGGAAAGGGAATAGTTTCCTGGGTGCTCAGTTCTTGAGCTGCCGCATGTGTTTGTGTAGGTATCTGGATGTGTCCTCTCCCCTTCACTTCGTGTCCTACATACTGTCTGCAACTACACGAATGCTTCCAAACTTCTCCATCATACAAAAACCATGCATCATTTTAATATTGCCCTAAACATTTTATATACTTAATTTTATATATTTTAATATTTCATTTTATAGATTTTATTTTATATGTTTAGTGGAGATATTTATTTTCATAAATATTTTATGTATTTGCTTTTATGTTTTTATTTATACCCACATGCTCTCAGACTATTTTTAGGAAATAACTACAACCCCACATAAACATGCTCACACTTTCATACCCCGCCGCGTCTCCTGGGTCACAGTGGGGTTCCCCATGCAGGGACCCTCACAGCTCTCGCAGAGGGTCGATGGGACCAAGAAGCCCCTTACAGGTGCTGCTGCTTGCGGATTTGGGGGGGATTGAAGCCGTGGCTTGGGCTCTGCTGCCCTCCGGTGGTCCCGCGGGGAGAGTCCGGGGCTTGGAGGCGGGGGTCGGATGGGGTCCCAGGGGGGACTGTACGGTCCCTCCCGGGACCCCTGCCCACCCCCCGCTGCAAACTGCCCCAGAACAGGGCAAGCTGGACCCAGGAGGTGCCAAGGAGAAAGCCCACACTTGTCTCTCTCCTCCCCAGCAGGCTGCAGCAAGAAAGATTTAAGGAAAAAACTCACACGCTGAAGAGAGATGGAGGATGCGGATGCGAGAACTGCATTTTATTCTTGTATTGGAGCCATCCTCCCCCAGGTGTCACTTTTGGAGGCACTGACACACACTTTTAGTGAAAAGCAGGAAAACTATAGAAAGGCAGAAAGGAGAGAAGATGTAGCCAAGACAGAAGGGAGAGCTGCCTGTCCGCATCTTTAAGCAACAGAGCCAAAAACGCAGCCTAAGCTTCCTTATCCCAAGTCCCGTTCTATTCCTTAGGGCAACAGCTTGCAACTTTTGCTGGGCTGCAGCCAGCTAGCACACGATAGGCACCACCACACTTGCCCCTTCCCAGCAATATCAGATGTCCTCATGGGCAACTTGTTGCCCTTGGGTCCTGGCTTAGGGATTTCCATGCTACATGCCCACACTGTGCTACCCATCCAGCACAGCACCTAACAGAGCCCTTTAGCCTGATGTACACCATGGCAGGTTTATATATAATGAGGAGGAAGACAATGAAAAAAAACATTGTGTTATTCTCTTTGTGGAAATCTTGTCTTCTGTGTGAATTTTGTTCCTCAAACAAATTTTGAGATGGCTTTTCGTAGACAAGATAATTGGCTGAAATCAATTTACTATAGCTGTAAACACGCACATTTGGATAATGTTATAAAGGCTGCATTTAAAAGGAAAGGGGGAAAAAAAAAAAAAAAAAGCAGAGATTAATTTCTACACATCATTACCTGCCATGCAGTTCTATTATTAGTAAATTATTAACTATATTAAGGTAAATTTGTTTAAGTCTGACTAGTCAAAACAAAAGCACTACTATGGAAGCATACAAGCTCTACATAGCCCAAAATTACAGTGACCTCTGCATTCTCTAGAGCACAGAAGGGAGTCAGTAGGTAATAACACCTCAGTAAAAACAGAGCCTCTGCTGCTTCTCCTGGCTCCACAAGCTCACTTTATGGTGCCTGATATTTCCAGAAGTCCCCAGTCCTATCACAGCCAACTGCTACAATCTGAAGTGTGTGTGCTACTCTCTGTCCTGCTTCCCTACCAGGGGGTTGGAAAAATCAGTGCAACATTTACAGCACCAGAAATCCATGCTCTGCATCTCTGTCCATCCCAAGTCCTGGAATCTCAGAGTTTTCCTGATATTTGGGCCTTAAACACTGCAACCTTGGCAGAACTGCAGAAGTACAAGACACATACAAACAACCCCAGTCTCCTTCCTGCCTGGATGTTTAGAAACTGCAAAATAGGTTTGTTTGAGAACTGCCATCAAGATCCATTCAAGCCCTCTCCTCATCTTGTGCAAGCCCATTATTTGTTCTTGGTTCACAATATCCTTTGATTATATCTTAAAGCTGAAGCTTCTTATATGTTGACATTACACAAACAGGCAGATGTTAATTCAAAGTACAAGTTTATTTTGGTGTATTTATCTAGCACCTCATAACAGTGATTCATTTTATTCCAAATCTGTGCAAGGAATATGTGTTATATTTATGCTCCACTAAATATGAGATTTAATGATTCCAAAGAGTGTTATATCATGAGGGAGAGCCACAGTGTTCAAAAAAAGTAAAGATTTTGTACCAGAGCAGTACACTCTGCATTTATCATACCATTAACTGACAGTAACATGGGACCGGAGTCTATACATGGTCTATGAAAAACTACAACGTAGGAGGTGCAGAGCAGAGACAGGGACACAAAGATGGCTTTAATATTCCTTTATGCCATACACAGTTCCAGGTCCAGGTTACTAAGTCCTTTCTTTCACCCCCATGACACTGCCACCCAGGAGCCCTGTAGCTTCATCTCCCCATACATCTTGGCCTGAATCTCTTGCAGATGAACATGGGGAATGCTTCCCACAGATCAGGGACTTATTTATAAGTCCTATATCCTCCCAGACCTACAGGGCATGGAGCTTCACCTATGGCTTGAGCATCACTTTCATTATTTTAAGCAAAAAGTTATTATAGCATGAAAGGATAACAGAGCTACTTGTGAGCAGCCCCTGATGTTGTAGTTGTTTAGAGCATTGTGCTCATTATAAGCTCAGCCTTACAGCTCCCCCACCTAATACCTCCTTAAAATTCATAGTAAATAACATTGTCCAAGTTAGCACCGCATACGCTACTCTCCTCATGTCTCCCTAGCAAAGCCCTCTCCGCCACTGCCTCAGCTAGAATGCCTTTTGTTTACAATTTCACCAGCTGAAAGACTCTTTTGAGAACAAAAAAAAGTAAAAAAAAAAAGAGGGGAAAGAAAGAAAGAAAGCTGAAGAGGCCACTATGAGGATCTAATCTATGGTTAAGACCACCCCTTGACTGGCAGTCTGCATTGCCATCAGCTGTATGCATCATGAACACATTCGGGTTTAGATCAGCTGTCTGTGCCTTCTCCCTCATTAGCACTGATAAAAGCAATGGCCTCTGCCGGGCGCGCGGCATTCCTCAGCATACCAGCTGCAGCTCTATCTTAATACAGCCTATGGGCTTGGAGAATTAATTAGTTCTGATAGTCACCATGTTTCAAAATGATGGCTGTCATAACCCCGCAGATAAAATTACACACCCCTAGAATTTTCCACATTGCCCATTCAGGCTCTCCATAGGCTGCCGTTGGCTTCTTCAGATGCATGGCACTGGGAAGATTTAACTTGCCAAACCTTTTTTTTTAATCTCTTTGTTATGTTCCAATTAAGTCTGTGTTAATCAAAGGCAGTATTTCACAAATATTCCCCGCCCTCTTTCCCCAAGCCTCCTCCTAGGCAACTTGATGGTTTGTGCCCCCCTTCCTCCCACCTACAATTAGCATTCAGTCGTTTCTCTTGGCAGAGTCAAAGCTTCCCTCTCCCTAGGAAGCTTTCTTCTTCTGAGCACATTTTATCTTTTCCTACCCTTCTGCAAGGTGCTTTAGCCAGTTTCCAAACAAAGAGCAAAGTGACTTTCCTCAGACATGTGGAGCCTCAAACCATATTCAGACAATGCTGGCACAGTTTTCCTGCTGTGACAGGCTCTAAAGCAGAAGCCATAGACAGTAAAAAACAGTAATTCATTTATTTCTGCTGCTTACTTTCAAATCATTAAGTAAGAATATTAAATTTAGCTCAAGACTACCCTCACCATTGACAATCTAAGACCTCACTAAAGAGACTGCTCCCCAAGCAAAGGAGCTGAGCTGCAAGGAGGGTGGGAGATACCAGAAAAGCAGTACCAGCTCTGTACTACACAGAGCTCATGAAAGTTCAGCCTGCAAAATAGTCATACTTCTTTTTTATTTCTTCCTCTAAAATGGTGCTTTTGTCATATGATTGTTTGTGAAATGACTGAGCTTTTTGAATCTCTGAGAGCTCATCATATGCTTTTTCAGCCATCTCCGGTTGAAAGAGATTCACAGTCAGAATGTTCAGCAGAACAATATACAATGCAAGTCATAGAGTCAGTAATCAATAAAAAAAAAAATTAAAATACAAGAAATTATGCAGTTATCAAAACTGCTTAGAGGAACGTGTGTACTGTGACCATCATGTCTGTATCTCCACTGTTTTTTTATTCATTTTTAAACTGACCTCATGCACCAGATAATTGGCACTCAGAAAAAGCAACTAGCTCTTTGCAACGCTGAAATAAGTTGCAGCACAAAACATGGTTTTCAAAAACACCCACATAAATGAACCATCACATTTTCTCTGGTTGGATAACATTTCAAGGAGCAACTTGGAGAGAGGTAATAGGTGGATGAAGAAAGTAAAAAGGCAATCAGTAGGAGCATCCATCCCAGGAACGCAGTAATGGAGCAGAGAAAGGCTGTGACACACACGAGTGTGTGCCACAGCACATGGCATTTGCAGTATTCCAGCACACACAATGACTCTTACTAATCTTTTTAACCAAGCTGCTTTCAACCTGGAAGTTTTCAGAGGTACAAGGATGACTGACAGCTAAGACAGGGAGCATCCAAATGGCCAGGATATCCCCCAGGAGGCTTGGTTGTGCTCCTCCATGTCAAACTGATCCTAGCTTTCAGATATATTCATGCCCATAGTTACTGTCACTCCCACATTCCTTTCTCTCACTTCCCTCACCTGTATCAGCAGCATTTAAAAAAAAAATCAAAGGGGACTAATTCCACAGATACATTTGTATTTTGATATTAATTATCTAAGGCTTCCAAAAGTTTCATCTTCTTATAGGAGCAAATGAGATGCAAGATCTCTCCACCACTTCAGCTGCACACAGAAAGAGGCACAGCACAAAGCTGAAATAAAATATCCTGCTAACGCCAGGAAAAAGTAAGAGTAGGAAATACAGGAGCATAAAGATCTCAGCTGAATTGTACGAGGAACAGGATAACAAGAATATGATAGTTTGCCAACACAATCCTGGAAGAGAACAGCCCCAGAAATACATGGGAGCAGGATGGCCAGGACAGGATACAAACATGTCAAGTGCAGGAGCTGGAGGATGGCCAAGACAGAAGTTGGCACAGATGCAGCAATGAGCAGGGTAGCACATTGACAGGCAAAATCCCCACTGGAGATCCCAGAGGTGTGCAGACTCCTCAGCACTCTGTGTCCCTGTGTACATCAGGGTAAGAGGAGGAAGGATGTGGGTCCCAGTCTGCAGAGACCACCAGCATCACCTCTCTAAAAGCAGAGGGCAAAATTTGGCAGACAGGGCTTCCTGCCCATGCCAACAGCATACCAGCACCCAACACCAGCATGGACAACAGTACTGGAGCCAGTGGCTGCCCAACACCTCAGACACTGGCCAGCCACTGAGGAAGCCACCTTCATAGCAAGGAGGCATTGCCAGCTCCCTGGCTGGCTAGAGAGTACACTGCCACACTGCACAGGCTGATTCCAGTGCCGGGGTGCCACCTTCCCAACTCCTAGTCACCAGGGAGTCCCATCCTATGTGCCAGGTGATGTATGAACTTGTATTTCTGCCCAGAGTGGGGCAGGAGCTGGCAAGGCACAGTTATAGTTCGAGCCTGTCACAGTCTGTATTTATCCCCTGTGAATGAGGGAAATGCCCATCACCAACACGAGGAAAGAGTGGCTGGTCCCTCCAGAGCAGGGAAAGCAGAGAGGCTATGCTCCGACACAAAGGGAGAGGAAGGAAAGGGAAAAATGGTTTACTTTACACAAATGCCTATACGGGAGGTAAAAGCAGATAACAAGAGAGCTGATGCATGTTGCTTTTTATCTCAGTCTACAGGACAGGAAAGGGACGTGCTTGATTTACAGCTCCTTTCATCACTCCACTGTCTGAAGTGGCAACAGGCAAGAAACCCAACTGACCTCAAGCTGCTGCAGAAGCTATCAACTCCTACCATCACATATACAGGGAACAGACAAACTAGTTTTGTCCAGGTAATGCAGACCTTGTCCAAACAGCCACCCTGCTCACACTCCAAAGAGACACAGCTACAGAAGAGGGAGGATAAGTTTTACTCCCAAACAACCCACAGAGAACAGGATGCAGCCATGGGCTGTCAAAAGATGGGAGAGGAGATACACACAGATTCTGGTCATTTGGAGAAAAACCTGAGCCATTCCTTCCTCCAGGCCACATTGTACGTTGTATGCAAAACCAAGCATCAGAGGCCTTGACCTCGGAAAAGACAAACAGCACTTCTCAGGGCCATACGTACTGTCAGCATGTACATCAATATCACAATCCCTGGCTGCTATCTCATCTGCATAAACAAGAAATTACTTACTTTTCTTATCATATAGCAGAAAGGAACAGGATCTGATGAGCGTGCAGAAAACCTCTTGCCCTGCCATCTCCTACCAGTAATTCTGCAGCGTTCAGAGCATATAACAAAAGTAGATGAATTTGTGTATTATACATGTATCACCACTGAATTCTTTAGGAAAATGATACAGAGTTCAAGACAATAGGTTACAACTGCATAAAACATTACATTTACTATCTAAAAGGGAAGGCAGCATCTAGCCATGGATACAAATAGGAATCTGGGAGAAATCACAATGTTCATAGCCACCATGGACTCTTCAAAAACTTAACCTAGTTTCAAAGCACAATTTTGCATTAAGGTACCCATATAGAGTGTCTTCAAATGACTGAAAAATGAAAAAGTGAAGACGGCAAACTGGAGGCAGACAAATTATTAGGTATTTAAGACATGAGAGCAGCTGTCCTTACAAGACTAATCAGAGCAGCACTGGAAAAAACTGAACAACTGAGAAGAGAGAGAAAGTCTTGCTTTTGGCAACTCAAAATGTCTGTCTACTCATCCCTCCTAATCATATGCAAGTAACTCTTAACGCAAGGAGGACATGGACTGGATGGATCAGTCCAGAGGAGAGTAACAAAAATGCTCAGAGGGCTGGAGCACCTCTCCTACAAAGACAGGCTGAGAGGGTTGGAGTTGTTCAGCCTGGAGAAGAGAAGGCTCCAAGGAGACTTTATAGCAGCCTACCAGTACATAAAGGGGGCCTATAAGAAAGCTGAGAAGGGACTGTTTACAAGGGCATGTAGCAATAGGATGAGGAACAATGGTTTTAAACTAGAAAAGGACAGATTTAGACTAGACATTAGGAGGAAGTTCTTTACTATGAAGGTGGTGGAAGACTGGAACAGGTTGCCCAGAGAGGTGGTGGAGGCCCCACCTGTCCCTGGAGACATTCAAGGCCAGGCTTGATGGGGCTCTGGTCAACCTGATCTAGTTAGTGAAGTTCCTGCTGACTGCAGAGGGGTTAGACTAGATGATCTTGGAAGGTCCCTTCCAGACCAAAACATTTTATTATTCTACAAACATAGATGAGTTAATTTTCCTCTTCTTAGTTCCAGGAAAACAGTCAGAATAATTTAACAAAAATAGTGAAAAGAAAAAACAATAAATCCCCCTTTTTATCCAGCTAACCAAAGCTGGATGATGTTCTTTTGGCCTCCTGAGATAAAGTTGGTAGTATTTCTTCCAGAACCACATTCAGGGGATCCACCCTTATGCTATTAGGGCTGATAAGCCAACTTCCAGAGATCCTTTGCTCTGCCTTAGATCAGTTGAACAAGTATAATAACAAGCACAGCAGTTATTCCAGTCCCTTATCTGTGCTCACCTAAAAGAAGAAAACATATTCTGTCACAACAGTTCAGTGTCCTTGGTTTTGTACTGTCAACAGCTTCAGAGAGAGGGATAAATGAACAGAGCCCCATCAGGATATCCTGTCATTCAGTTAGGAAGGGTTTATTCAGCTTAGCAGTGAAAACTTTTGGCAAATACCCAGAATTTTGGAAATTTTCCTGCATGCAGGCAAGCTTCGCATGCTGTAGCCTTCACTTATTTTCCTTCAGGAAGACAAGAGTGTTGTTAAACTATTTGCTTAAGAATGCAGAAGAAATAGCAGCTATAAAAAACCATCACTTTACGTCAGAATTTTAGTTCTCATGACTGGAGGGCTCTGAAGGAAAAAAAAAAATCAAATTCTCCACAATGGAAAAAAATCCAGTTCTATTATTTTTGACATTTTTGGCTGCACTGAAACTGTGTTTGGCATCACAAGTCCCAGAAGAGGTAAGAAGCAGCTTTTTATTTAAGCAATTAATTATTATATGTCTGCATTCAACTATAGGGGTGGGGGATGTTTCATTGTTCTAGAGAGAATAGTTTTCAGATACTGTATCATACAGAAGAACAACCCGCTTTAACAGTCACTGATGCATATGACATTGAATTATAAACTAAGAGCTCAGTAATTCAGTCCTCTGAAATAACAGAAATACATCTGTTTATTCCACATGAGAATTTGACTCAAAGGATATGTCATAAATGCACTGAAAGTGTCGCTTAGAAATGGCAAATGTGGCAAAAGACTGTAGTCAACAAATTCATCAAAAACAACAAAAGAAAACCATTAGAATTTCTGATAAATCAGAAGATGAAAGCAGAAATTTTTCCATAATGAAAATTATGAACTCTCTGAACCACAAGAAGGAAAAGCTATTTCAT
>VYZX01020139.1:33798-88872 GCA_013401335.1 Brachypteracias leptosomus
AGGGAGTATTCTAAGGAATTGAGCTATTAGAAGTAATTGCATGAAGTTATAAATGTAAGTAAAAGATTTGTAAACTTTTGGGGAAGTGATGCATCTGTTATTACAAATCCTATGGACCTGTGGAATTTCACAAAATTTGTTTTCTGACAACCACCCTCACAGGAAGGCAGAAAATTTTGGGTTACAAATCTGAACCAGGAGTTCAACAGCAAGAAATTCACTCATTTAAACTGCCTCTCAATGACAGGGAGAAATTGGGGGCGAGGGAGGAAGCCACCAAGGGTTGGGAGTTTTTTGTTTGATTGTTGAGGATTTTTTAAATGTACAAATACTTTGAAAAGTACAAGAAGGTATGGGGAAATGTCTTAAACTTGTTCTGTCTCCAAACAAAGACCCACTAACAAAATACTTTTTCTTCATTTTCCCTAACAGCAAGAAGGGAAAATGAGGAAGTGAGAGAAAGTAGAAATAACTAACACCATTATTCTAAAACAATTTTTTTTTATAGGGGGCAGAAGATAAAAGGTATAAGGTATTTTTATTTAGATTTTATCTTTTCAAAATCTCTTTGCATTTTCTTGTTCCAAAACTGAAATTTTCTGGAATGCCTTTTTGATGACAACTTTTGCAGTTCATTTCAACCACTCCTACCAACAGCTTTTTCACTTCTGAATCTGAATATCCTTCAAGCTCATCAGTTTATCCAGCCTCAGAATCTTAATGGTTTATCCTGAGCACCTGTGAAAAACAGGGCTTCAGTATTATATTTGGTTAAAGACTCAAAAAAAATCAGTCAACACTCTGAATTTATGATTCTTTAACACTAACAATAATGAACGTCCTGAAGGGACATTGGAGAAAGGTTGGTGCTGGTCTTTTCTCACAGGTAATTAGCGATAGAACAAGAGGGAATGGCTTCAAGCTGCAACAGGGTAAGTTTGGACTGGACATTTGAAAAAATTTGTCACAGAAAGAGTAGTCAGACACTGGAATAGGCTTTCCTGGGAGGTGATTGAATCACCATCCCTGGACGTGTTTAAAGGTCATTTAGATGTGGTGTTGGGGGATATGGTTTAGGGGAGAACTTTGTAGAGTAGGGTTGATGGTTGGACTCGATGATCCCAAGGATCTTTTCCAACCTGAGTGATTCTATGATTTGACTCAGTGGAAATGCTCATAGGGGTTAAGGTGCCTGGACTTCACGTTTGTGCTGTGTTGGTTGTTGCTCTGATGCACAAGTCATGTCTCATTAAAGACGGGTTGTTAAGGTGGCTGCATGGGTGCTGAGCACCAGGGTTTTGAAAGGCTTGAAGCGTTCAAGCCCCTTAATGTTGATGCCTCATGCGGTAGTTTTGGATGGGAAGCAAGGTGGAGATGCTCTGGTTTGAGTTTGTGGGAGCCACCTTAGACGTGAAGCCCAAAGAGCCAGGTCAGTCCAGTCCACTACTAGTGCTGGCTTCTGTCAAGAGGGCAGGGAGGCTGCTCGGTCACCACAGCACGGCACTGCTCACCACTGTTTTGCCAAGGGTTTGATCAAGCTGTATCCCCATTATACCCATATCTGCAGAAAGGTCTCATTTTTATTTCAGAGATGCCTGAAATGTATCTACACAACAGTAAGATGTTTCACTACCCAAATACTCAAATGTTACCCAAATCAGATTTCAATAGTACATTTATAAAAACTAAAATATTACAACTAAACAGATGTTGAAAGGTACTTATAACGGGGTGATAACTATAAAATGGAGTCCCTCATAGCTCGTGAAACTCAATCTCCTTATCAGTCATACATCCTCACAATCTTCACTCTTGAAGTGTGGTGCTATCACAAACATTGAAGTTTACTGTGCAGTGGTTGTACACACTTTGTGCAGATAAGACTACTGCAATGCTCTAATATATGGTCTGTTACCTTGTTTAGCTCCAGAGCAAGGAGCTCTTCCTGAACAGAGTAGAGCTTGTGGCTGTGAGAGCAAAGCTGAGCTAAATTTGTCATTTTTCAGCAATGCCACTGGAGACAGAGTCAAACCAACTCAGAGGACTTTTTCCTTCTTTTAAATTAATCTTCTCTTATTACAGATGAAGAAGCAATGTGATCAAAAGCTGGTCATTCGAATGAAAACTGAATGCATACCTTGTTCTTTAAACTTCAATACTCAGTGCCCTGCTGGTTACACCAAAATTACCAATGGAACTGGGATACCAGACTGCAGGTATCTCTTCTGTCAGAGCTTTTCTCTATTATTGTTCTTCATGAATTAAAAAATGTTAATTCATATTATGAATGCTCTATTCTACACAATATTCTTAAGGAACATTTAGACCTGGCTTCACAAATTCCAGAATTCAAGCTTCATTCCAAGCACTTCAAGTCTAAAGTTAATCAGTAAATGGTATAAGAGGAAAATAAACATTGCTGTCAATGGCCTATCAGATTTTCTTTTCAGTGATATCAAAAACACTAAAATGCTTGTTATATATATCATTATATATTAAAAAACACTTCATTATTCTGCATACTTGTTATGATAAATAAATATATGATAACTGTATACTATCATGTAAATTATATTTCTATATCATTCATATCATATATTGTCATATAAAAAACGGATTTTTCAAACTGCCAGACTGGGAAGGTGTGGAGGAGAAGGACAGGAAGAAATATCTCAAAACAAATTTAAAATCTTGCCTTTCAGACTGAAAAACAAAAAAGAAAAACAACATTTTAGGGAAAATGACACTGAAAGGAGACGAGGTTAAGAATTTCATTTTTCCCCACAGGAGTCTTTTAAATACTTTAAAGAAACTCTTAAAACTTCTTTTCCTCAGGTATTATCTAGAAATTAAAACACACACACTCTCTTTTCCGGGATGTCGGCATCATTGTATGAAGGAATTTGAACAACCCGAGTGCTGCAAGGGGTACTGGGGCCCAGACTGCATGGGTAAGCTCTTTTTTCTTTTTTTGTTAGAATTTAAGTAGAAGGAAAGCAGTGATTTTTCTTCTTTTCAGAAACTATTTCCATGAGAAGTTTGCTCCTCAGAGCTCATTATAGGAGCAAAAATAAGCAGTAGTTTTCAGACAAAACTTAGAGAATTTGGAGAAAACCATATATTCATAGCTTCACTTAAAAAGAAAAACTCATAGAAAAAATTTTAAAACCCAGGATACTCCTTTGGTTTTAAGATTTTCAAAACAAATCATTTCACTCAATACCTGAAAAATTACTTTTCATTTAGGAGGATCCCACAATGGATTTTAAAAATTAAAATTTTCAAACAAGTTTAAATGTTTCATTTTAGGTCAAAAATACCCTAATCCAAGTCTGAAATATTTCCAAATCTCTTTAATTCTTTACTTTCTGATGCAAGGAGGGCCTTTTCTTCAGCTCAACTTGAAACATTTTTTTCCCCAAAGTTATTTGAACCTTCAGCAAATGCTAAAGGCCATTACTGAAGCAAGGGTAATCAGGAGTGCCTCTCCTCCCTCTGCCCCTTCCCCAGGAAAAGCCTTTCAGCATCTCCACAAGTGCATTAAACCTCAGAGTAGGGAGGTGGGTATCAAGAACCACAGAAGAAGTTTCCCTGTCCTGACAGAGCATTTCCTCCTTTAGTTAACAGGGTCAAGGTCTGGGTCAATGTCTTTGAAGTCCTTTTGTCCACAAAATAGATAAAAGTTATTTTAGCCTGGCTCAAGCTATGATTTAAACACCAATCATTTATCTACTCAAGCAAAATAGTCAAAATGCAATTTACAGCTACTTCTATAGAAAAGATAAGTGAGTAGCTGAGTATGTAGTGTGCGGTCCTGTCTTCATCTGAAGATCATAGACTCAGCACTTGCTTGGTGATTTACCATTTTCACACCAAATGCAGCCCAAGTGTTTGGTAGGAGGAAGGCAACACAACATGGGATTATCATCCCATACTTCAGGGCGCTCTGGGAGGCAACATGAGGAGCATCTATTTCTAGAGAGGGCAGAGCTCGCTGCCCCTGAGCCCTGTCTGCATTGCTGCTGGAGGCTGCAGAGGCAAGGAAGCTCTCCCTTCAGGCAAACTTTGTGGCCCCAGAAAGCAAAGAATCAAGGTCCCAGCATTGTTCCAGCTGTCATTTGGAGGAAGAAAATAGCTCTTTGCATTATCTCAATCTCTCTAAAAGCAAATGGCATGACTTGAAATGTTTGGAGGAAAGCCGGTCCTTCCTGAGGCCAGAGAAAAATCCCTGACTGGGGATTTGCTTCACATTTAGCATCTGATGGCAATGACAAAATTAGTCCTAAATAGCACTCTGACTTCCTTAAATGATAGCACACTCTGAAACACACTGTAACAACTCACATGGTTCAAAATCACAGAATTGCCTAGATTGATAAAGACCTTTAAGATCATTGAGTCTAATCATTAACCTAACACTGACAAGTCCAAAATACATCTCTATCAGTTCTACCCACTGCTTCAGCCTACAGGGAGTCAGGTGAAGGGAAGTAATCAAGAGCCTGCATTTGAAAACACTGGGGAAGTGCTGAATTAAACTCTTATGAGGCAAAAAAGCTGATAGATTTAAGCTCTTTTGGCCTAGATATAAAGATTTGGCCTTCATACTCAGAGCTATAAGAGCTAAGCAGAAGCATCTCTTTCTTACTACTTCATAGAATCATAGAATGGTTAAGGTTGGAAGGGACCTTGAATATCATTTACTTCCAATCCCTGTGTTGTGGGCAGGGACACCTCTCTCCCACTAGACCAGGTTGCTCAAAGCCCCATCCAACCTGGCCTTGAACACTTCCAGGGATGTCTTTCTGTTTGAAAAGGCCTCACTTCTCCCCAGCACTGTGATGGTGGCGGGTGACTGTGCCAGTGTCCCAGCACTGCCTCCTACAGCCCTGCCAGATGGGGGAGAGCACTTTATCTGCCTGTCCAAACTCGTACAACTATATGGTCATTTGTTAACTTTCTGATAAAGCTGTCCCTTGGTGGTAGGATCAAAACAAGTGACAAGAGGTAGTAAAGATAAGGAGAAGTGTAATGAATGCCAGCTGCAAAAAAAACCCTGTTTTGCCAGTAATTTTAAAGTATCCTTTCCTAAAAATTATACCATAAACTCTGAGTTTTCTCTATCTTTGCACATTGAATAAAAAAATTAGTGCAGGTAAAACTGTTCCTATTCAGAGTAAATATTAAACAGTTTGCATCTGTGACAGTCCCAAAGATGAGATTTAGATATCATGTGATAGCCAGAAAACTTAATTTGCTAAAAGCTACTTTTAAAATTAAAGTATATGTATTATTATTTTACCCCATTTCTCATTATTTTATCTCAATTCTTAATAAATCTTTATTTATGCATGTACAAGATAAATTACATTAAAATTTTCCTCTTTATTGTTTTTTCACAAGAAGCTTTCTCTGATCCAACAGACCTCAGACTCATCATTAAGGAATAAATTAGCAAATAGTAACAAATTGGTATAAAGCCAAAGACTTCACTAAAATTAAGCGTATACACATCCACATCCACTTATTTGCTCATCACTCTGTCCAAATTCAATTTCATGAAATCTTCTGCATCACTAAACACTTTAAATCAGGATTAAGTTACTCAGTGGGAGCATAAATCCAGTGTTGCCCATCTCCACCCACACAGAACAAACTGAGACTCTTTAACAGCAATAAATCTACCAGTAAGGTACAGAGGAGAACCTGTGCTGGCAGTAGGAGTTTGATATATTTAAATACCACACCTGCATCAGGATTATGGTTCCTAATGGGACCTCCAATTATGGAAAGGAAGGGCTTATGGAAGAGAGTTAATAAATCATTTCCATGGAGAGGTTGTACAACTATAAAACATAAGGATGTCTCTACAAGGGGAAAAATCTGACAGAACAATCCAGCTAAAAATTACTACTGTATATATTTCCTATAGACAACCTCTCAGTAAAAATTTGAATATTGAAAAATTTCAGCCAAAATTCGAATTATTTTGATTTGAAAATACAGCCATTGTTTCTTATCCTCTCCTGCTGGCTTGGGTTTTTGTTCAGATTCTGCCTCACCTGGTATACTCTTGCTGTAATAATGGTTTTGGCACCAGGGGATCTGAAGAGCATAACACATCTTTGACACTAGCATTACTAGTGACCACAGCTTACTGGACAGAAGTGGCTTATGAAATACACAAATTTCAATTTCTAAGATCATTTGAATAAAATATCATAGTTTTACTGTTGGTAGCAGGGGAAAGGAGAAGTGTTCCACATAAAGCAAATGCAATTTGTGGGGAAAAGAAAAAGGCTTATTTAAACTCTAAGCATCAAATACAATTCTGACAGCAAATGTTCAATCACTCAGAATTGTATTAATGTACAGAAGCAGCTTTTTGATAGACATATATCAAAAAAAGCTAGCAGTTTAGAGTGCCTGTGAATAGAGGTGGATCAGCAGGGACAAATATCAATATGATATTTTAGAATAAGAAAATTTGTGCATGTGATCATTTGATTACAGACACTGACTTAAGTTCCCAGACTAGAAACGGTAATGGTCTCTGCTGAAGCTGAGATTCTAGTGAAGAGATTCAGGCAGGTGCAAAACAGCAGCCTTCACTCGAGGTCCCTAAAGGGCCCAAAACCCTGCAAGCCTCCAAGGCTGTCAATCCTAATGTGCGAGGGGAGCTATCTGTTGGCTTAAATGTTTCCATTTCTAGCCTGTCCAGGAGGAGCTGCATCACCATGCAACAGGAGAGGACACTGCTCCCAGGGTATAGATGGCAATGGAACATGCACTTGTCAGGTAGGTACTTTCTTTTAAACCAAAAAATGTAACAGAAACATATAAGCTCTCCTAATAAATAATGTATAAATACACCATACAGAAATAGCAGAGATTATCTGCTTGGAGTTCACTTTTTTGCTTGCTTTGCACTAATCTTCACATTGTTATTTCTACAGACTTGAGCATGTTTGGTTGAAATTATTAAAAAGTTCTTCCATCTTACCTCCTTGAAACAAATGCTTCTGAGTTCCTCTATTTTTCAAAGTGTGCCATTACTTACAACTTTTTGCCCGAATTAGAAACTACTTATACTTGGAACAGTCAATACTCTCAACACAATGTTCTTTTGCTGAGAGTGCAAAGTACAGTGCTTAATAGCTTCAGCCAAACATTTAAAAAAAACCCCAAACAAATCAAATTAATCTTTTCTACCTTCCCCTCTACTGGTTAATCTTTCTATTACACCAGAAGCACATCTCCTGCAGACATGTGAAAAAGTGAGAGTAGTCGTCAGACAATTCATTCATAAGACAATGCTTGCTAGATTGCAGTAGTCATTTCTGATTTGCTGATTGAGCCTTTCGTGTTCTTTTCTTTTGTCAGCTAAAGATGCTGTTCTCAGGCTGCTAAGCATATATCTCTCTGTATAGAGACAGATGAGAAACTTAAGTTTTGATTTCCATTCTATAATTCACAGAAAGGGTTTGGTGGGACAGCCTGCGAGAAATGTGCTGAAGATAATTTATATGGTCCTTACTGCACATCAGGTAAGTTTGAGCTTTCTCTATTGAAGAGGAGAAAAGAAGGTGAGTGAAAGCTGTATCCAGACACTAAGTCATCACAGTGAAATGGGTAGAGGGTCTAAGGGTTTCCCATCAAGATCTGCTGTCTGCTTCAGGGAACACAGCAGGGAAAGAAAATAGACTGCTACTCAATTCCCCATGCACAGTGAGGCTGGATTCAACTCAGGACTGTATAGACAACATTCTCAGTGTAGTGTTACAAACATATCTTAACCTTGTCTTGAATATCTTTGTTATAGCCAATAGTCAAACAAATTAGGGATTAGAATCATCTGTGTTTTCCTGCAGTTGTGCCTTCCTGTTAACCAATTATCAAGTTATCCACTCTTCACCCTAACTTAAAGATATGCATCTTTGATCTAAATACAGGAGGTTGTTATGGTACTTAAAATATTGGATTGGAGCATATCAAATGAATTACTTGTAGTGGTTTACAGTGTTTTGGTATGGTTTTTAAATACATCTACAAACTGGACCATCTGTATTAAGGCATGAAATACTCATGTGGTATTTAAATCAGTATACCCGATTCAAAAAAAGGCCATTTTGAATCAAGTCCAAAGTCCTTCTAACCTAGCATCCTATATTGGAAGCTAATAGTTGATACCTAGGGAAAAAGTAGAAGCAGTCAGCAATTGCATTCAAATTGTAGTGTTTAAAGGCTCCTCCTAGATCCATCCTCCATAAATTATTTATCTTGTCTCTAAGCCCCATTTCCTTTTGTCCTCCACGGTATTCTGTACCAGGGAATTCAGTCAAAAGCAAGAATAAGTATGGGTTTTGTTTAAGTTTTGGGGTTTGGCTCATAGATGACTTCATTGGTTGGCTATTCTTGTATTAGGAGAAGTAGGACATTGAGAGCTATGTGCACTATTTTAAACATATACGTATCACAAGTGTATATATTTGTGTAATATTTTCCAATTTTCCCTATTTTTTAATGAATTATAGTATTTTCTTTTCCTTCCAGACTCCACTTGAGCATTAAACTGACAAACCAGGAAACTGCCTGAAAAAATTTTTTAAGAAACTTCTCTTTCTTAAGCAGGAATAGTTGTTTATCTCTAAGTAAAATTATTTTTGTTCCCTCAAGATCTACATAAGGTTACTTCTAAAAGTAGTCATGATATTTCCTCAATTCAAATAATCTATGTTGGCTTTTCTACACTAATTCTACACCACTACTGACTCAAAGGCCCCTTTTCCACCAGCTGTCCACTGGATGCCAGTGTTGATACACAGAAACGTAATTCAGCCAGCATTTTCATGAAAATAGGGTACTAAAATGAATTCAATATTGCAAATGTGATTATTTTCCAAGAAGTTACCAGAGGACTCAACTGCATATGAATTTAAGCAATATTTTTACCCTTCAGCTTTCAGATATTTGAGCTCCTCCAGGCTTTCTAAGCACCTATAAGTACTGTGCATTTGTGACTAACTGCTTTTCAGCAATACCTTAGACATTCCTGGTTCTTATATTAAGACCACCAATATAGGTAAAATGTTACTAACTAGTGTAGGAGATTTTCATGAATGCAGGAAATATTTGTAAAGGGAAGAGGATATGCTATGTCACTGCAGCTTAAACATAGAGTCAGCAATACAGCTCTCTATATCTTAAGGGCTTTTCCAAGTGTAACTGTAAAGGGCCTCTTTAAAAAGCATCATTAACATAATTTAAACAGTTACAAATATAAAGCTTTTAAAGTGTGCTTAAGGGTTCAAAAACCACTTATAAAAGGGTCTCATAGTTGTCTGGACTCTGAATATGGCATCTTGTGCTCATATTGTCACAAGGTTGATAACCAGAAATGATAGAATATAGGAACGGGACCAGAAAAAAGCCTGAGACCTACACAGTAATTAATTATGCTTTTAAATAAGTTAATTCTTTGTAGGGGGAGAAAAAAAGTCACAAAATATCTCTTCTGAAGGTATTTGAAAGAGGCAAACAAAATTGAAGCAAAAATGAGCAATTTGTTAGCAGTTATAAAAATGGTCTACATTACACATTAAATTCAACTTTGGCTCAAGACTGTATGTCAAATTTTACAAGTTTTATGGTATTAGCAATTAGCCAGTTTGGTGTTTATAGTGTGTGTTAGCAGCCTGCAAAAATCAGTATGTTATTTACTGATGTATGCAATTGTGAGTATTGATCTTCTTATTATGGAAGCCTATAAATTCTGGAACTCAGGTCAAAGCTTAGTTTGACCAAAGCTGTTGGCCAGGGCACCATTTGCTATGGGTAACCACTAATGATGTCTTTCTAAACACCATTTCTATTCAGTAAAGATAATCCATCTTTCCATATAGTTTGCGACTGCGTCCATGGAGTATGTGACAGTGGGATTACAGGGGATGGAAGATGCACTTGCTTGTCTGGATATAAAGGGCTCAGGTGTGATCAACGTAAGTAGATTGTTTTCTGTATAAGATATATTCAACAACCCTGATACAGGTAGAATTACTAAGGACGAATGTTAAATTAGTCTCAGGGTAGTCACTGTAGAGCAACCAAACATACACCAAACCCATGTGTGAGCTTCCATAGCCATCACTGCTGCTTCAATTGCCAGAAGAATGATGACAGCAATGGGATCGATGGTCCATAGATCAGGCATACTTTGAACTGGAGTACTGCAGAACACAATGTCTCCTGGGACAGTGTGAAGACATAGCATAACTTATCATCCTCTCCCTCAGCAATAGCTGAATGTGAGGCCTTGCAGTGCCCTGCAAACTCCAGATGTACTGCTGCAGGCGAGGATGGAAGACAACTGCAATGCACATGTCTACCCAACTACCATGGTGATAGTACACACTGCGAACGTGAGTAATTTTCATGTCCACCAAGATCTTTGAATATGTAATTAGTATTATAGTTTAGATATTGACTGCACTTTAGAACTGAATCTCAACATCTAATTGTTCTTGGGTTCATATCCCAAAGCAGTCTCATGAAACTAAACCCTAGATTGTGCTTCAGAAACACATCAGTCCAGTTGCAAACAAGCTTCAGTCCATGCAACCAGACTAAATCTAGTAAACCCCTTTGAAATACACAGTGTGGATACTGGGTCATCAGGAGCTACAAATCCACTCCTATCATGTCTGTCTACTTGCTGATGTTCAACCTCATGGTTTGCTTCCATAAAAATAAACAACAGCAAGTTTATTGAATATCCATCATGTGACAGCTCAGCTTCATCACTAAATATAAACTCTATAGACAAGTAAAGCTCATTTTAGCTTTCCTATTTTTCTTTAAACAAAGCTAATCGTATCTCAGCTAGAGGGAAAAGTCTATCTTAAAGTTGTCTTTATAGACTCCTCAAACCTGCCATTGAATGCTCAAATTAATTGCATTACAAGAGTCCAGATTTTCTTTTGTCTACTTACATTGTCTTATAGTACCAGCTCTTCCTTCTAGACCAATTGCAATGAAGAAAATGATGTATCTCATGATGGAAGCACTATTTAGTAAACATTGGCTTGGATCAGGCCACAAATACAATACTTCTTATCCTGACTGGAATTATTAACATTCAGTCCTCTTGGTCCTGACTAAGGTGTCATCCTCTCCGAATAGGCCTAAATATCATCCAAGAGCAAAACATCAGAAAGTAACTCCTCAGGGAATGTGAGGTTCTTCTAGTAGGCAGCATAGACAAGCAAGACACAAAGAAATCGCAGCAAACAGCAGATAAGAAGGATGCTAGTATTTCTACCTCTCTTGGGGTTTGTGTTGACTCAGCCTGCATGGACGTTGGTCTTCTGTCCCTGTGCCTTTAGACATTGGAGTCACCTATGGCTTAAGCAAGTATCTTTTATATGAGATTGTCCGGGAAGCAGAGGACAAGCAGTTCCAGTGGAGCTAAGTACATAAGTGAGGATAGTGGTGGCTGCCCTAGACTCAGCTTGGAGGGGGCATTGCTTATAGTCAACTTGAGCATGTGAACACCTGTATATGCATGATTTCACACTGGAACAGAAGAGAAGGCTTGAAAGAGTGAAGCTGAGCATTGCCATCTCTCTGTCCCAGCTGAGGGGGAAGAAAGGGAGGAGAAGAGAGGAAGACAGGTAGGTCCAAGATGTGCCACCTTCTAGCTACATTGTGTGCATGACCATATTTTAAGCTGGATATAAAGATGTGAGAAGATTCTCTTCAAGCAGTGCTAGATTTTGAACAAGAACAAACACTACCAATGCCTTAAAAAAAAAAAAAAAGAGGCTCATGGAAATAACTAGTGAGGTTCCAGTCCAGTCCTGAAACTACAGCAATGTGGAAGACTCAACTAAAGTACTTGCTGGATAGTTTTCCATATAGCTGAATGGAAGACATTATATTGTTTAATTACCGGAAACAAAACAGTGAAGGTCTACTGTATCGAGAAATATTTTCCGACTGATCTAACATGCCCTTAAAGCTTGTACAGACCTCATATCACCTACCTGACCTTCTCTAGTTAAAATCCACCAGAGAACAAGGAAACAGTTGTGATATTTTAATGAGCACATTACATGTTTTAATCTGTTTATAACTCTATTTGCCAAGTTAAGAGATCGTTTCTTTTCAAAAGCAAACATTTGGTTGCCACGTTAGTATAAACACGTTCTTCCCTTCTGTCTTCATGCCGCCACAATACTTCAGACTTGGCTGTTATGAGAAGCTTAGTCTACTCAGGCTTTGCCTAGCATGGAGGTGCTCTGGCAAATCCTATTCTTCTTCCAGAACTGTGGGGAATAATTAATTTCCTTCTTTTTTCACAAGCTATCAACCCATGCTCCAAAAAAGTCTGCGATCCTAATGCTGACTGCATTTATCTCGGACCAAATCAACATAAATGTACCTGTCAAGAAGGCTATAGAGGAGACGGTCAAGTGTGCTTACCCATAGACCCTTGCCAAGCAGCATATGGGAATTGCCCTGCACAGTCTACCATTTGCGTTTATGATGGTCCAGGAAAGGTTAGTGGTGAATGGGTGCCCCAGACATTTCCTATGTCAACTAACTAGGAAGGAATAATGCTTTCTCTCCAAAAAGAAGCCATGAGAACATGGAAACAGGTCTCAGGGAGGCCAAGCTCTACTCCTAGCTTTGGCATAAGCCCTGTCAGTGATCAGGAATGAGTCCCTTTACCTCCCTCTCTATGTTCCTATGAGATACTTTCTCTTCTGAAAATGGAAATGGCAATAGTGTTGTTCTTCCTAGAATATTTTGGCTCAGATTTGCTTCCCCAAAATAAAAGCTCTGAAATCAAGTTCAATCAATTTTCTCTTTCTGACCACAGGGGGCTTGTAGGACCAGTAGGCTGCTTACACAGGTACTACAGATAAATGCCTACAGGGAATGTATAAATTCTGATACACCTCACTCATTAATAATATGCATTGGCACTTGTTTTTGGATGCAGAGGGCTGTGGGGACAGCAGTAAAAAAAATCTGAACTACCCATACAGATTTTAAATGTCCTCTGATCACAGAAGTTAATCTAATCTAAAGGGGTTTATCTGAAAAAATTTTTTCTGAGAGTCAGTAGTTTCCTGGAGTAGATAAAACCTAGAAGAGAGTTGTATAACTATGGATAAGCTTTATACATGCACCTGAACCCACCAGCTGATTAAGGCTTTGGAAGCTCACTGTTTGTAGACCCTAGTTCCAGAAAGTATGCTGAAATCCACAATTTGTTCATGTCTAATTTTTCTCTCCCCTCTCCCTTCCTTCTGATTTAGTCTCACTGTGAATGCAAGGAGCATTACGCAAACTTTGTACCTGAGAAAGGATGCAGCATGACAGACATTTGTGAAACAAACAACACCTGCCATAAAAAAGCTAAATGCTCAATGGTTGCACCAGGACAGATTACGTGAGTCTTTTTGCTTATTAAAGCTTTCACCCAGTTTTTCCTTCCTCCCCCTAGTAAACAGGCTGCTAAAACAAATCCAGTGGATGAACACCTCCTGAAGTTATCATTAATGGTTTCTTTATCAAGGACAAACTACAGGATTTAATGGAGTTAGGGTCAACCAATTAACATAGCATTTGATTTCATCAGTCCAACTGCTAATAGCTACCAAGTTTTATTTTTATAGCACTCAGAGGTCATTTCTACACTAGTAAATAAAAAGGACCAAGACCTCTTTTCTGTTTCTCAGGACAAGCAGCGTGGTCTGGCTCACAGCTAAAGTCTCTTCTTCCCAAACAGAGTAACTGCCTCTTGGCAGAGGTCCCTGGCACACGCTCTCCCTTCAGCTGTGCCTGGGCACTGTCTGGGAAAATGCTACTTGGTGTGGGCCAGAAACATGCCAGGCAGCATGCTAAAAATTAATCAGCGTTAATTATCGTGGGACAGCGCTGGATCCCTGGCTCTTCTTAATATACTAATACTAGGGAATCTGACCCCCATGCTGAGAAAGCAACACCAACCTCGGCAGATTCCTCAAAGCCTTGAGGCAAGCACGTTTGAAACTCCAGAACCTCTGACAGAATTTACTTTCCTGTACACAAATTTGCTACACAGATGTTAGTAGGAAAGTCAGTTTTAACACTAAACTTAACAAAACTACTTTAAACCAAGAAATTTGGATTACATGTTTCTGTAGTCCAGTGACAGCTAGTACAAGGTTTAAAGAGATACCCCTGAAATGTTAGTTTTCAGGAACTGAGAGTTTGAATATGAAAGACAAGACAGGCCAGTAGCTGTAAAGTTGGGAACAAATAATGTATCATATAGATCAATATAAACAGAAAGCATTCACTCAGGAGAGTATTCTTATTGCCAGTTCTTGCTCCATCACACAGCTTTCTCTTACAGTGTAATATCAACATCACTTTTGTTTATGCTATTATGTATTTCAAACAATTTTATTTAGAATATCCTGTAGTCCATTTCTACAGCATACTAAACTACTCAAACTGCACTTAGCATATATTTATTTACTTTATATTTACTACTATATTGCACAACATGAGTTGAAAATTGAAATAAATTTCCACATCACATAAATCAGGACTTTCCTAGTTTGTCACTGTTTCACTGTTGCAACTCAATTTTCTACAGCTGAGGAAGTTCTGTGAATTTTAGAATGGGAAAATTAAAAATTTATGGCAGAAGGAGGTTAAAGCAATCTAAATGCTTTGCACATTGTTTATTCAATGACCTTCAATGGCAAAAACAAATATAGAATAAAGGAATTGGATTCAAATCAAACTAAAATTATTTCTTTAGCAAAAATTTGGAATTATACTTAATAGTCTCCAATTAAGAAAAATCCATTTATGAAAGAGGAACTTTGAAAAAAAAAAAAAAAAAAAGAAAGAGATTGGTAAATCTGGGCACAGTAAATTGTTTCTCATAAGTGACAGATGCTATTTTGGCTGCATCCCAGATTTTAAATGTATTTGGTAGGGCTTGTTTTGGTGGAGTATTTTTACTTCTTCTAAAACACAAAGCTGTAACAGAGCCCACAAACCTGCATTACTTCCTCTCTTTTGTTTTTGGTTTTGTTTTTATTAAAGATGCAGTCATGCTTTTAGCTTCCTCCATATAAAGTCGCTTTTATTTTCTCCAGAGTAAAATTATTTGTACAGGAATAAATCTCTTAGACAAAGATAAAGAAAAGACAAACATTTAGTTTGTGAACATAACAATCCCCTGGAAAATCAAGATTGTCTCTGTTTTCTGTTCCCATATAGATCTTTCTTGAGTGGTTGCTCTCACGCTTTCTATGGCATTGCTTCAGCACAATAATTATGTTCACCCTTGCCCAGAAGCTACGAAGCTCCAACAGGTGCAGAATTACACTGCATATTGGGCTATAACCTCTCTGGTTTCCAAGCAGGACTGGGTTTCTCTTAGCTAAACTCAATTATTTCCATTTTTAATCCCACTCTTATTTTAACTCTGACTGTGTATTCAATGTAAAGATTAGTAGCTTCATAAACTAAAACTCTACTATACAGATTTCAGTAAAATAGAGACAGAAAGCTGATCTCCCCCTTTCCAGAGAGATACAATTCTCTTCCCCCTCCTGAGTAAGCTAAAGTAGTGACAGTTCCCATCTTTTCCAGTCCTGCCTGTATTGTCCATGCAGCACAACATGCAAACATCAAACTACTAAGTTTAAATAGTCCAGCAAAGTTTGTTGTAAAGCTGTTCCTCTTTAGAGGCACCCAGCCTGTACAGTATGCAGTGCATTCAAAGCAAAACCTATAAAACCATATGCAGTATGAGCTGCAAACCAGATCCTCCAGACAAAGCTAAGACAAAGCTGGTCTAGTCAATCACCCATCTGGTCCTTCCCAAGCCTAGCATAGAGTAAATTACTCCACCAAAAGGGGTGAGGGGACAGATACGTTGAAGGATTTAGTACCATGCAATGGACACTAGTATGCAATGGTTAAATGCTTTCCTTTGTTAGTTAAATTCAAATCTTGTTACTGGATGCCCACTCAGTTATAAGCAGAAAACAAGTTATAACTCAGAAAACGGGTTTTAAACTATGTAGGTATTTCTACTGTTCACTGTGCCTCTGGAAATGATAGCCAAAAAAGTCACTATGCATAACCACCTGCTTCTTTATGATCATTTGATGAAAAAGAGAGAAGAGGTTTATTTTGAAGCCATAATCTGATTGGTTCAATATTTCAAGGGTAGTTTCTTTCTTCTACTAAACTATTCCTCAGCTTCTTTGAATCTTCAGGTTTTTTCTTTGCTCAGAAATGAAAGGATCTATGTACATCTATACAGCAATATTTACCCCATCAGAAAAAAGAGGTCCCAAGGAGGAGCCGCTCCTCTTTCCCAGCCCTAAACCCTTCATCCAGGCTCCACAGTCAAGTCTTCTGCTCAAGAAATCCCCATAAAAAGAAGAGGGCTCACCAACAGAATCACATCCTAAAATTTAAGACACTTTTAGACTGCTATTTTTATCCAGGACCAGAAGGAGTCAAAACTTGAGCCTCTTGGCCAAAATTCCAGCACCTTTCTGAGTCTATATGCAACCTCTCAGACTGCAGGGACTGTGAGGATTTTCAGATAAAATTGATATCATCAGAGAAACCGCCACACTAGAGATCAATATATGGGAGACCAATGATTTGGCATCATGTTGATACTACCGTGGGGTGTGAATTGCAGATGAGTATTTGTAACAACCAGCAAATGATTAGGTCATTAGTTACATAAGGAACATCTTTTGTTTGTGTGAGGTAACACTCCTTCTCTAATGATGCCTTTAGAAAAAATGTCCAGAGAGATGAACTATTATGGATAGGACTTATATAAATACTGAACATCATGGAGACTTAATTAGAAAAGGCACTATCAAAAGCCAATGTTTGACAACACATACATATAGTTGTTTAACCTCCTAAATATAGTTAGGGTTTCTTTCTGTGTGGGCTACAAGTTGACAAGTGCCTGCTTGAATTTTAGCACTGAAGATGAGTCAATGACTGAGCTGACACCTCCAGCCAGTCTCCCAGGAGCAGATAAACAGGGGCTGATTTTCTGAAGACTGCAATAGAAAGAGCTGAGATTGGCAAAACCATCAGGCATCCATTGCCCCTCATATTGAGGCACCTTAAAAAGTCCAGATGGTTTAGAAAGTATTAACCACCTCTCCCAGTGAATAGTCAGGCTGACACAAGGTCAAGGCACAATCAAGTCTTCATTGCTCTTTGAAATTCACAACCATTTGTACCCATCAGCACCCAATAGCAAGCACATTTCAATCACATTGACAACCAACAATTTTCTCCCCAGGTATCTTGCCATGCTGAGATCTTTCATGGCCATAAGATTTAATTTTCCTCATAGAACAGAAAATGTCAGACTGACACTTGTTCTTCTACAAATTTCCTTTAGATTTAGCCTTAGCTTCAGTATGCTACTTCAAATGCAACCCATCCCAAGGCAATGAGGACATTGAGCCTGCCTCAAGGTATTGCCTGTCTCTCTCATGGGCACCAGAGCCTGAGCCTGCTTTGGATATACTTAGGACTGGGTCAACCATACCTCACTGACACCTCTCACAGGTTGGAGTCCTCAAAGGACAGCCAGGGTGTTACAGATGAGATGCTATTTTCAGTGCAGAAACGGCAGCAGCATAAGGCATACATCTGAAAAAGCATTAAATTTCATGCTTCAGCAACTTCAGAAAAAGAAAGATAATGTTAAAGAACAAGTACCATTGTCCAAAATGTTCACGTTACTTAAAAGGTAAAGTAACAAACAACTGCTTTGCTTTGTTGAAAGGACTGATACCCCTGTCCGCCTTTTCCTACCAATTCCATACAGCTGCCATAAAGATTTATGAGCTGCCATCACTCCCTTCATACATAACTACTTTAAGCCTGCTGAGTCCCACATAGTAAGTGGAAGCTTCACAGAACCGCCTCCCCACCGCAGAGGTGGCACCCCACACATTTATGCTGTAGCCTCTCCTTGCTCACAGGCAGGCAGGTTCAGTGGTTTTTTGGGCTTCAGCAGAACAACATTTGAGGACCAGAGGCTGCACCACAGCCAGGGGTGTCACATAGCCCCCATTCAGAGAGGCATCCCAGCCCAGCTGACAGAAGGACATCACATCAGGCAAGCAGCCACCAGGCTGTCCTACACACTGACATACTTTCCAGCACACAGAAGCAAGGGTTAAACTAAAACACATTGCTGCTTCCTGAAAACAACTTCAGAGAAACAATTAAGTAAGCCCTGGAACAGGTTTAGCTAGAGTCTCACTGACATCACAAGGCATCATCCCACAGCTAAAATGATGATCCTTTTACAGGTGTACATGTCAGGCTGGCTTTGTGGGGAATGGGTTTGTGTGCTATGGAAACATCATGGAGCGTCTCCAGGGCCTGAACACCGAAGTGGGAGGAAGGTGGCAAGACAAGCTGACATCTGCCATATTGCTCATGAGTAAGTGACCACACGCAAACAGAGTCAGCTCCTGCTGGGTGGGTTAGTTTTGCCCTGTCTCTCCCCAAAGGTCCCTGTTGCAGGAAGGTGTCATTAACAGCATGACACAGCGCACATACTACTCACCACAGACTCCCTCTGATCGCCTTAAGTTGCCTTTGCTCACCATGCCATGCAACCTGCAAGAATTTCTAAGCAGAAGCTCTAAATATGTTCCCACAACCTCTGATACATCATTTAGTATCACCTGTGGGTTTTGCCCTATAGTGGGATAAGTGGGTTCATCCCACTTCCTCTCCCTCCCCGCTCCCATTGATTTGGGTCATTGAGATTTCATCTAGAGCACAGAAGTCCACCAAAAACATCAGGATTCCTAGCTGTGTCCCTCTTTCCCAGTCCCCAGCCATAAGCAGCAGCATTGCTTTCATCAGGAAAGGGGAGAGAGTCAAAGGGAAGAGGCTGATCCCATCCATAGTCTCCGTCACACTCAGGACCCCCCACCAGAGTACCTCAGCCACACTTGGGTAATCTCCAGGTTTTCAAATTGTCTGCAGAGATGAGGTGGAGACCCCGTCAAGGCTCACAGCTTCCAGCCTTTCCCAGTTAATTGCAGCCACATCATGATTAGAACAGTGTTCATCTTCTGTTGCATGGCCGCAAATGTGGACTATGAACAAACACTGCTAGAATTGAGCTGGATCTTCAAGTTAAACTTGTAAATATGAAAAATTTTCTCCTGTTCAATGCAATTTGCTCAGTTCTTTCCACTGAACCCAGCAATTAAAGTAAAGATCCTGAATTCCTGATGAGCAGAATAGAGTAAGAACCCAGGAAAAAGCTTAGCAATGACCTTCATATTCAGCACCGAAGACCAAAATCCACTGCCTCAGCACTAAGAACTCTGCAATTTCTCTGTGTATTTCTTCTTAAGTGTCTGCAAAGTACTTGACATGTTAGGTGCCATGATTTGTTAACAACAATCCAGATTTTATGTTCTTTGATTAAGTTTTGGGCATAAATGTGCCATTTGATTTACTAGCCAGCAGCAACAAAGATTATTAATTGTACAGGTTATTTTATAATACATTCACTTCACATTAATGTCTTTCAAAAACTAAGAATATACAGCAGAATAGTCCATACTATACTTTAAAGTATATTCTGATGCAACATACCTATAACAACTGTAAAGAGAGTTTTAGTTCCAAATTTAAAACTCTGGAAAAAGAGCTGAATATTAGAAATATTTAATGCCTTCAGCTACAGAATCAGCCATCTCATACAGCTGTCTTGGAAACAGAAATACCATCTATGTAGCAAATGAACTTTAATTAACTTTCAATGCATCAGCTTTCATTACCAGCTATATGTTTGCTGGTATTTGCACTACCAGCAGGTTATCAACAGCATAACCCTCACCCCATGAAGACTGAACTGATTTAAAGCAGGAGGCTGTCTTCCTATAAAGACACATCTCCAATGTTGTTTTCATGTCTATCACCCTGGTCTGCATGTCATAGAATCTGAAGTGCTAGAAGCATTCTGAATGTTTTGTGTCTCATTCTGTGTCAAATATACAGCAGCACCTGGGTTTCACATCTGCTTCATCTTTCAACAAGCTGGATTTTAGAATTACATTTAATAATCACAGATAGTGTTCTTTCTTATTCTGATTACACAGTCACTTCCTCCAATGAGCTTTTCAATACACATTTAAAACTCTTTTTTTCCCCCCTCTCTCCTTGCAAGAAAATGTCTACGAATGGCCGCTGAGTACTCTGGGACCATTTACTGTGCTTGTACCAACAAACAAAGGGCTCAAAGGTATAAATGTAAGTAAACAACAGAGAGGCTTTTAAGTTGGGGGNGGGATTTAGCTCCTTCAGAAACTTCATCTGTGTTAAAAAAGTTTCAATGCAGTAGATTCAGAAGAACTTTCTGCTCTAGCACACTTCTGGGTACATTTATATCTAAGGGACAGAGATTTACTTTTTCCTACTTTAAAGGTAAATAAATTAATTTGGCGAGTCGGGGTAGAATACAGTCATGCTTCAAGTAAATTTTGGATTGTCTTACATGGCTATGCTCAAAGTTTTTTCATTTGGTTGAGATAGGGTCTGAATTAAGACCTGAGTTTTCAGCAGGGAAACCTACAGGTCACCTTTTATGTAGGTTTTAGCTGACAAAAAAAAAAAAAAAAAGTGACCTGATATCTAAGTGGCACTTTCCCCTGAAGTCAGGGCCTCTCTGGAGGCACTTACTGCTCATGTAAGTGAGTAATCTGACCTGAACTGAAAGCAAGAGAGGTCTCCATTTGGTTCAGACCCTACCACCTCACTTCAGAAGAAAATGTATCATTTCAAAACGTAACAGCCGGAGGAAATAAAAGTGTTTACAATGAGATTATTTTTAGATGAAGCCTGTATTGAAATAAGTCTGTTCTCCTGCTCTTCTAGATAAAGGAACTTCTGAGTAATAAACAGAAAGCACAGTACTTCATGAAACTCCATGTAATTGCTGGTCAGTTGAATACCAGTAGCTTGAATAATACTAATATAATATATACTTTGACTGGCAAGTCAGGAGAGCTATCAAAGGGAGAAAAGGTAAGTGGACTTCCAGCTACCTCAGCAAGAATACTACTCTCTGTCCACCTAATAAAGAATGTGAAAGGTGTTTCCACAGCAAGACATCAGGTTGTGGATAGCTGATGGATTATGAAAAAATCACAGCTGTGGCCACACATTACAAGGAGTTCTAGTGAAACTTGAAACCTTTCCAGAATCAAAATCCCCACTAAAATCAGTTTCTACAAAAATTACCTTTAAGATGCCTCACCACTGAGTGACATAGTTGTCTAACACAGACTGCTCTAAAATGTTTGCTAACACTAAGTCATCTTAAATCTGTAGACACAACCAATGGAGCATCAAGAGAGCCAAGGTGAAGTATCTTATGCTGGAAACCTGTGTGTACTGCTCAGAGCAAACACCAACTGCACTGCAGGTCCCACTGAGCATCAGCATCCTTTGAATGATGCTGCAAACAGAAGCATAAATAAAATGCACATGGCAATTTATCATTAAAAATATTGAGTGAAGTTCATCACTAGACCAGTTTATTTGATGTCAAGCATCAAGGCAGTCTGACGCCACATTTTAAAAAATTGTTCTCTACAGCTGATATACTAGATTTTATAACTTAGAATTACTGTTCCTGGCCCATTAAATGTCTCTTAACAACTTAGGCCTGTGTGAAGGCTGACATCAAGTACTTCTCACGTTGCAGTAGATCAGTGGCATCTGACAAAAAGGGTACTATGTTATTTCATTAATAAGTACACACTCGATTTGTAAGGGGAAAATGTTGTTGCTGTTTGAGGCTTGTTAGTTTCCTGTAGGCTTCAGTACAGTACAGAATCAGCAACATTTTGTTGTTTTAAATATAAATATAATATGAGGAAATAGTTTGTAGTCTGTTACGTCTACAGGAATTGACCTTTTCAGTACAATCACATTTTAAACCATTTCCCGACAGACTTTTATTGCTAGCAGTCATAGGAGCCCTTTTAGGTACACTGCTTTTCCTACAGGAAAGTTCTTTTCTGAACTTTGCCATCCTGAAACAAAATAACATGGTCCTGATTCAAAGTCAAAGGAATTTTTTCCATTTCCTTGACAAGCATTGGAAGCAAACTTTAGCCTCCCCAGATTTAAACGGCCCAAATGTTAGCAATGGAAGGGGGTAGTGACTTTATACAACATGCATACTCACTCTGTTGTCATTCCATAATAAAAGAGCTCACTATCCATTGCCTGACTTCTTTCAGGATAATCAGTTAAGAATTAGAATACAAGGAGGAAGGAGGAAAGGAAAACTTTTGCAGGGAAATATTATTGCTTCCAATGGGATTTTGCACATTATTGACAAAGCCATGGACAACGTGGGGCCAACGTTTGAAAGCAACAAAGAGGTGAGCCATAAGCTGTATACATGCAACATCAGACTTTCTTTGAAAATAGTTTCACATTAATTGAATGCAAAGGAGGATGACTGAGGGCAGCCAGACAAACTCTGTTGAGCCACTGTGTGTCAACTCAGAGAAACAAACAGACATTCACTCCTCTACCAAGCTGGTCCATGGAGGATTTGGTTATACTCACTGCATTTAAGCGGTTCCTTGGGAAACTGGCAGTCACAATCAGTGCATCTCACTGACTTCCAGAGCAACATACTGAAAAGAGGGATATCTGGACAGATATCAGGCAAGACTTGTATTCAAAGCAACAATCCCTCCTCCCAAAAGGCTAATATTATAAAGAATGGTAACGTTGGATGTCTTTGGCTTTTTGGTGTCCTGCTTAGCATAATTCCTTGAGACTTCACTTCTTTATATGTTGTTTTTGCAAATATTTTATTTCTCTGCCCTTTCTGATTGGGAAGATAGAATAACCCTTTCCCCATACACACACTATTTGTATGTTCTGTGACTATCTAGTATTTCAGGACAATGACAAACTATAAGCCAGCATAGCACTAGGTCAAGAGAGCTACCATCTCAGCCATTTCCGGACACCACAAGCCACCCAAACAATAAGGCAACCCAAATGTATTTAATCTGTAATAACTGAAACTCATACAGTAATTCCAAAAGTGTCTTATACAAATGGGTATTTATTTCATGTTTCAAACTAAAATAAATCTTCCTTTCATCTTATTTCAGGAAACCATAATGTCAGTACTTCAAGATAATGGAAGATACAGCCAATTTACATCTCTGATAGAGGTAAGGATCCACAAAAGCAATTCCATAAAGCTATTTTCAGATGTTCCTCAATATTAATAGGTAATTTTACTTTTCTTTTTAAACCAAACAGAAAACTGGCTTGGGAATGGATTTACAGCAGGACAACAGGCCTTACACAGTCTTTGTTCCAAGCAATGAGGCTTTGAATAATATGAAAGCTGAGGTTCTGGATTACCTGCTTTCTGCAGAGGTATAGTCTTTATATAACATAAATCTCTCTCAGATAGGAGATATATATGTAGATATATAGCAGATGTATACATACATTGTCCAGTATTCATCTAAGCTAACCTCCTATGATCAAGGCTTAAGCTATTTCTAACAACTAAAGATCAAGACGACACTTAGAGAGGAACAGAATTTGGTGTCTCCCATCATATAAAGCAACAACAATCCCCCATTCCCCTACTCTTGCCTCAACAGCCACATGGCAAACCCCCAAACCCTCTCCTGGAAGGTGTCACTCTTGGTGGAAATAGTGAAGGGGAACAGATGCCACAAGGGCCCCATTGCCTGGGAGACAGCTGGTGAGATCCCAGGAGGTAGTTATTGGCGTCCAGTCCCCTGGACACCTCCTGCCACTTCCAACACACAAACTGTGAGAGGCCCGAGTCTAAATAAAAGGTGATGTAGGGGTGAGGGCATGGAGTGGCAGGGCATATGCTAGAAGCTGAACACCACCAAGCCAGAAGTTTCTGGTGCACCAGCCAGTGACACCATTCTCATCCCTATGTCCTCTCAACAGGCCAGCTAAGTTTGTTTGATTCATTTTGGCCTAAAACAGCCTCTTTTCTGGTTTTGTAGGGTTCATGGAAGTTGCTGGAGCTTGTCCGATACCACGTTGTCTCCAACACTGAGGTAAGGGTGGCTGCTTTACTGACCCGGAGTGTCAGAGCATTTTCAAATCCTTTGCCACTCTGAAGGCAGAGGTTTTCCAAGAACAATGTCCACTCAGTGCTTAACAGCAAAGCTGCAAAGGACTGCTATGCCTCTGCCTTTACTAAGGGTAGTCACATAAAGGGCACTAGCAGAGAGCACAACCCTGCTAGGAGGCATGGGGTAGTCCTTGAATCATAGCAAATTAAAAATGTGTTGTGTCACACTAATGTGTTACACTGAAGTAACTATTTCTGCTTTAAAATACACTTTTTGGTTATGGCAACTTAGCCCAAGGGGGAAAAAAGAAATGTATATGTATAGCCAACCTGAACCCAAGACCTAGACTACCTTAGCCTGCTGCAGAGCAAGAACCGCTGTCAGGGGGTACTGTCAGCTTAGCAGGGCTGCAGGACACATAGCAGGAAAAGTACTCGTTACTATTGAAATCAAGTTCTCTCTGAGCCTATTCTGCTGAGATTAGTCTTCTGTTTATCAGAGAGAGGTGGTTTTGCCAACCTCTAAGTAAGTTCCCTGGTTTTCGCTCCTTTTTCTGCTGGAAACAAAGAGCAGAACCCAGCAACAACACCAGCAACCAAGGCTAGAGGAAAATGAAGTTCATCCCAAATCCAGACCCTGCTACGGGGCAAGAAGGAAGCGCTCATATTCTTAGCACAAGGACCCTTTTACAGCATCCAAGGCAGAGGTCAATCCCAGCACAGAATGGGACCACAGGGAGCAGAGGCATGAGATCCGTGTGTCTCTTTGTGGGATATCAGCACCTCTGTTTCCACAATGGTCTAAGGATGCAAACAAAGCTATTTTTAGGGAGAGGTGGTAACTTTACTTAGACTGGTTGCTATAATCAGGAGAAAACTTAATAACCTTTTGGGCAACCAGCACTTCATATACAGCAGCCAGCAGCTCAGTCAAAATTTAATCATTCTAACTTTGTTAAACAAGCAGGCTAGTCAATGTGAGGCTGCCCACATAGCTACAGTGTCATTTGCTCACCCTAAAGAGAAAGGTGGTCTTGTGAAATTATTCTGGACTGGAAAAAAATATTGATATTGCATTTCTTTTAATAAATTTATATTCATTTCAGCTAGAGGTTGCCAGTCTTGTCTCAATAGAGCACATCAGAAGCATGGCAAAGCAGTTCATTCACTTTAACAGGACCAGCACTGTAAGTCAAAGGCAGCTCTCACCTATGAGCAGCTCGCTCTGATCTAGGCAACTGTTTGCATGCAAGGGGAATAAAAAGAAAAGGGAGGAGGGGAGACATTAGCAGAGGAATTTCTTGGTACAATGAGGCAGAAATTTTCAACTTTCCATGGAAAATCACAGATTCTCTTTCACTTTTTCCCTCCTTTGCCAGAGAGAGGCCCAAAGTATGCTCATGCCCACTGAAATCAGTGCCTGAAGTCATCACTAGTCTTCCTATTTTGGTCAGTCTTTCAGTCACCAGTTCCACAGGCTAATAGTGTAGATTAACAGGAAAACTTTAGATACAGATGTTGTCGACCAATATTCAAGAAAACTTACAACATATGCATGCTTCTTACATAAAACAAATGTAATAAAAAATAGATAGCCAATTTAAAAAGAAGAATGACTAGACATTCCTGAGTTTAAAATTTTCATAGCTTCTCAATTTCTGATAATTTGTTAATAATAATAATCTATTGCTTCATAGGGACAAGTCCTGGTGAGTGGAGAAGAAATTGAAGAAACAGATATTCTTGCAAAAAATGGTCGCATTTATACTCTTGCAGGAGTTCTTATCCCACCCACAATTGTTCCAATCCTACCACATCGGTGTGACGAGACAAGAAGTCAAATTGCAAGGGTAAGATAATCATGGCAGATCAATAGCTCTCAACTGCTACATACAAGGCATTCTAGCTTCACTAATTTTTCTGATATTGTCCATAAAAAATAAAAAAAGGAGGTTTTTTTGGAAATTAATATATCAATGACATACAGCCACCTGGCTAGCAGTACTGCACAGATACAAAAAATTTGCAAAAAGAGAACTCATAGGAGCACATTTTATACAACTTCAACGCATCTAGTTCGTGTAGTAGCCCTTTTAAATATGTTGTTTTTCCAGTCAAATTTTTTCCTCCAATTCCCAAATCTGATCTGTGTCTACAAGTAGATGGTAAGCAGTGTCAAGTTCCTAGGGAAACTACTACTACTAAATATGCAGGGAAAGGATCCAGCAAGTTAAAATATTAACATAATAGTTAATTTTATATCACTATATTAAAAATATGTTATTTTCAGAAGTCATGATGTTCCCTAGACCTGCTTTCTTCTAGTTTTCTTCAAAACAGGAATTACAAAACTGTTTCATATTTCAAATGGTGGATTTCAACATACATTTTTCAGTTTGATGACACAGTACAGGCCTTTACACTCTGTAACATCCAGATACTATTTCTGGTAAGAAGCCTGAGTATCAGACTGAGCTATTAGTTTGCAGTAAGCGTGGCTCCAATGAGCTGTTACTGGACCGCGTTCAAGCACATATCTGGGCCAGTAACAGTTCCGGTACAGCAATGCAAAACATTTACTATCTTAACTTGCAACAGTCCAGACCCACAGCCTTGAAAGAGCTTCCCAGCAGAGCTGGGCAGCATCAAAATTTAATGAAGAAAACACAAGAGCTGGCAGTAAAGAACTATTACCTCTGGCAGTAACTACAAAGTTCCGTATGTGCAATATAATCATAAACCAGGCAGAGCACCGAGCCACAATCTCAGATACAAAAAAAAGTGATCAACACCCTACAAATTCAAATTACACTTCAGTAATTTGAATTCCCTACCAGAAGCTTACCTACAATCTATGTCTGACACCAGTCAATCCTAAAGCAACACTGTGAACAATTATTTGAAAACAAAGCAAATAGCATCTGTCATAAAAATTATTCCCCAGAGTGAAGTCAGGAACTTCTGTCAGCTTTGAAAACTTCACGGATTGTTTAAAATATAGTTAAACATCCAAGGTTTTAAGCAGAGTGCTGCTACTAAGGACGATACCAGAGAGAGCAGTGGTTTTATTGTTCTTACCTGTCATCATGTATCTTCTTCACTCTTGGAAAAAACAAGAGCAATTCCACCATGTAAATACTACTTGTGGTACCAGTGAGAAGTGACAAACCTTCTAGAATCTGGCAGTTGTACACACCTACAAGAACTACGCATCCCTACAGATGAAACTATTATGTTAACACAAATTTGGTGGAAGGGAAAGTATGTCTATACTTTAGACATTGCAGTGCAAAGACAGTACTTTAATCTACTGCTAGAAATGGGCAGATTGGACCTCAAGTGGAAGTGCAGACACATTTCCCTGTCCCCTGCAACATGGCAGAGGGGAGAGACAGGACTCCCATCCTAAGGAAAAGGGAGCAGATACATATCAATGGCTGAGACTATCCCAGGTGAAGAAAGGGAGAAAATAGGTGACACTGAGTGGCACTGAGCAGCAGGGAGAGCAACACCAACAGCAAGAAAGACTTTCCACAGGAATTATCCAGATTTTTAAGTTCTAAAGGAGCAAAGAGGCACTTGTAAGGATTTTCAGAAATGCAAAGACAGCTACGAGCCTAAGTCAACTTCAGCCATAACTATGCATCTTATCAAAGAGCTTTATAACACTTAAATGTATTCGTCAAAACACATCTGACTCACAGACCCTTAAAACATAGTAGTAGCATTGGTACCTCAACTATTTGATACCCAGATGCTTTTCTAAGTTGGTTCTTTATTCCTTTAAGTACTGTACAACACGAGGGACTACTAAATCCAAACCAGTACCTGATTCTTTCCCTGCAGCTCCAGTGATAAATTTGTGGGGACAATGCCATAATTCAGGTTCACAGACACTTGTCTGTTGATTGTGAAACACAGTGAAGTAACACATCAGATGCTCGCTCTAGAATTTATTCTAACTTGATCAAAACACAAGACATTAGCAATCACGAGCAACACAGCTTTGACAAACTCCATATCCACAGACTGGAGAGCTCAGCCTCTCTGAAGTTAGTGTATGTTGAGAGGACACACCTTTAACACTGCCTCTGGAGTTTATATCTCCTCAGTGCTGTAATTGCCAGTCTCTGTCACCACCACATGGTAATAAATTAGCTAGTAGGTGAAGGCAAAAGGTGAAGACATAAAAATAGTTATACACTGCTGGATCACAGTGGAGTACAGTGTCCACAACATGGAAGCAAAGAATATTTTTCTCTTCACCATCTATTCAGAAGACAAATTTCTGTTCACACTATCTATATATGTGACTCAACTAATTTGTGGTCTTCCTGGGAAGAAATAAAAAACTCTCATAGAAGTTAAGTGTGTAGACTGCACTAGACACTCAGACAATATTAGGTAATATATTATACTGGGTTGAACAAAGGATGCCAGTGAATTCGTGCCGATGTTTATCTTCCGTTCAGGAAGTTTCAAGTTCTTTAAAAGAAGGGACTGGAAGAAGGACAAAGGAAGACAAAAAGGGGAAAGTAGAAGTGAATAACTACTCAGCAAAAAATCGAAGCAGGCAGATATAGCCCTGGTGTTGCTGTTTAGTTTCAGATCCATGCTGTAGCAGTTGAAAGTCATAGAACAGATGTACTTAAAATTTACAGGGTGCATCATCCATAAGTATACATTCTCACTAGTTGGTATAATGTCTTTTCAAATTATTATCCATGTTGTTTCCATCTAGGGTGTCTGCACAAGTTGTTTATTGCATGCGTTGGCTCCCTGTCCACAGGATTCAAAGCCCATCGTAAGTGACATTTCTTGACAGATTCCCCAGTTGTACAAAACATACAGAGGGAAGGGATCCCCCTATGCTGATTACTGTTCTTGCAATACAGTGAGCAAAAGAACCAGCTATGAACACAGGAGACTGCATAAAATATAAATATAGATGGTACTTTAGTCTCCTTTTGGTAATGATTGAACCATCAGCTAATTTCAGCATTATGTTGTTTGCTGTTGCAAGATCCCTTGTAGATATCATACAAGCTATGATTCTTTTCTCAGGTAAAGTTAAGATCTGTTTTGGGCAAGTTTTGGCAGAAGAGAGAGGTGAAGAATAAGAATTACTACAGTTATGCTTCGAGGATTAGTAAATGAAAAGTAGAGGAGGGACACATTTTAACAGATGTGAGGTCTGTTTTAAAATTTCCTTTTGATTAAGCATACTCCCAGAAGAAACTGTCTGAAGAAGCAGATTCAGAAAGGATTGAAAAATCTTCCATCTGCTTTCCATCTAAGAAATGGCTGCATGTTTCTCCACATATAAAATTCAAGCCTAACTACCACAGGAATTTTGTTCTCCATGTTATAAAAATTCATTGGTAGTTAGTCCTACATGCTATTACTTGGTAAAAATGAAAAAAAGTTCACATTATGAAAAAATAGATAACTTAACTTTTAAAATGCAATACTATAGCAAGGTGCTTTCTGTACTCCAGTTAAATTATGTTGTGATATTAAACTGTATCACAGAACTCTATGTTGCTTAGAAGTACTAATGCTTCTATTCTGTGCATGTTCCAGCCTTTCTCAAAACGGAGATGCATTATTGAAGGCCGAACCTTTCAAAAAACTGGCTGTGCTAGAGCCTGCAACGTAACAATAAAGGTATAGAGTTACAGTTCCTTAAGGTGAAATGTATATAAAAGTTTTCCAATATATTGTCTTTTGCATCGTGAACTTCCCTTTTGGAGTTAAGAGATGCTTGGAGATGTCCATGTAGTTTCCATGCCCTTCTACAGGGGTCTGAGAGGACCCTCTGAGAACAAAATACCAGGCAAATTCTAGCAAGGCTTTTTAACTGCTGTAGGTTATTGACAACAAAGCTCTCATACTCTAACACAGGAGTTTTCACATAAGTCTCCAAGCTCAGATGTTGTCATTGTCCCATACAGCTTCACCAATGAAGAACAGGATAGCTTGGTCCACTGTGGTCCTAGCCCCTCCTGTTCTAAGACTTCACCTGATATTGAGTAACAATGAATGGGAAATGCTCCTTAGAACTGCACTCCACTTGTTTCTCTTTGCAAGTCTAGTCCTCGCAGAAGTCGTTAGTCCCTGAGAAGTATTTACACCTTTCTGGGTCCTAAGTAGGCTTCTGCATTTCATGACCACCATTAAGTAACAAGCAGAGAAGTCTACAAATCCATAAGCTTTGAGAGTCTTTTGCTAATTCCTATTTCCCTTGAATCACATGTCAATGAGATTTTTTTCTAATACACTTTCTGTGCTCTCAAGAAATAAATGGATCAAGAAGCCAATTCATGAATAAAACAAAAAGTGCAGCTGAGAAAAACATTTAGGGCTGTGCAGTGGGTTAAATCCCACACTGGTGCAGAGGGAAAGGAGGAAGATCAAAGCAGCATGTCTAACTTTCACATTGTCTCCCCGAGGTAAAACATGCCTTTGAGTTCCTGATCTCAGATGCAGAGACTGCCTGCCTCTGAATTGCTCTGCACTCCCACTGGCAAACAGGAGAGTGCACACAATATGGGCAGGCACATTTGTAACTGGTGACAGCACAGGGATTTCTAACACTGCTGACTGATAAAAACAAGGGAAGGATCTAGTAGTCTCTGCATCCCCTTCTTGGGCTGCCAACACTCCTCCTGGTTTTAACAAGGCCATTGCAGAGGTGGTTCTTGTTCAACTCAAGCTTTTTAAGAGCCAGCTGCCCCTATAGATCTTTGCCAGAGAGCCAAAACACAATGAAGAGTTTTCTTTTGTGCACCGCCTCCACACTAAGGCACTGGAAAAGAGGTCATTTGCTTTATTTCACAGGAACCAAAGTGTTGCAAAGGCTTCTTTGGCCCTGACTGCAGTCCGTGCCCAGGAGGTTTCTCCAAACCCTGCTCAGGAAACGGGCAGGTAAGCAGAACATCTGACAGCACCGTGCATTCCCATGGAGGGAAAGGACAGACTGTGTCCCAAAAGTCCTTGAAGCACTTTGATACAAACGGAATGTTAGGCTCCACAAGATCTACACTCTCCATCTACATCCAGTGACGGATGTGAATTTTAAGTTCAATTATACAGAGGAGGGAAAATGAATCAGCCTCCTCTCAGATGCCTAGATAGCAGGTTTCTGTGGTTCCAACACAGCACATAGGCAAGGCTGGGGGACCCACTCTGGTAATTTTACTCTGCACAGCACAGGGTGATGACCCAGCTCATTATTCTCACTTTAAAATTGCAAAGGAAGGTAAAATACACAACAGCAAAATATAAGCACAAAGAAAGCTTTTGCTCTGAAGTACCTTTTTCATCAAAGCTGAAGTACTTCCCAATAGTCTATCATATCCATAATATGGACAGGCATATAGTTTCTTCTCTAGGGAGAAGGATAAAGATTTATTCCAATTTATACAGAGAAGTCATCTCTCTTCCATATCACAGTGCATGGATAGCATGGATGGAAATGGAACTTGCGTTTGTGCTGCAGCATTTCAAGGCTCAAGCTGTCAGTTCTGCTCAGACCCTGATAAATATGGACCTCAGTGTGATAAAGGTAAGTATAGCTGTACTTCCTCAGCATAAAAGCATACATTATTTCTTTTGGACCCTAGTATCTTTAAGGTAGAACATAACTACTTGCTAAACAGTCTCTAAGGCGGACGAGAAAAATGTGTCTGGGGTATTATCATTTTTGATTTCAAAGGGAAACATCGTAAGACCAAAGTCAGTGAAAATCTCACTGACTTAATTGGGCTTTCTGCAGGGGCTATAGCTTGCGTTATACTAATTTATTGTTCTTTTCATTTCTGTCTTCCTCACATAAGTAATTGCAAAGAAAATCTTTACTATCCCATTCCCATCTGGTATTGCCCACAACAGGACAGATTCTGCCTCAATGACAAACATATGTAATCTAAGAACAACCAGATCTATAAACAGATTTTGTTTAGGGCCTCTTAATAATCATCCTTAGTGAATAATTTCTGATCTATTGAATAGTTTATGGTTCTAGCAGTCATTTCTATACTCTGACAGATTTAATCCTGCTATGTTAAATCATACTACATTTGAGTCTACAGAATATACAACATTAAATATATATATATTTCCCACTTACAAAACCATGTTTAGTCTTTTTTGCTATGAAACAGTCTGTCATTCATGAAGCACAGCTCACTTGAAGGTTCAGAGATACATGGACAAAAACTAAGAGGCAAATTCCATAAGAAAAGGCCATATTGCCTAAGTTCCATCCCTGCCAAAGCAGCATGTGTCGGCTTAATTAGTCACCACTGGTACTTTTTGGAATTGCAGAGTGCTTATCTACTACATTCTTTGGGCACATTGCTGTGCCTCCCAGCAGCACTAATCAGGCCTGCCCCAGCAAAGCGCTGGTCAGTCTGTGCTGCTGCTCTGTGGATTAACCCAGCACTGTGTAATTTGTAGGATTGTGGACTCAGTATTAAAAGGCTTCCCATGTCACTGAAAGTACACTAAAAGTTGTGCAATGAAACAACTTTAGCCTAGGACATAGTATTTTGCTCCTACTTCTCTGCAGTACTTTGAAATTCATTGATAAATAAGTGCCTTAAGAAGACAATAGATTTTAAATAATTACCCATAAAACACAGATGAAAAGACATGGATATGATAAATAAACAATAAGGTCCCCAAAGTGAGACTTTAAAAATAAAAAAGTTTAGAAAAAAGGGAGGACCCAATTCATAAGAAACGCTATGTAAGGGTAGATGTCTTTTATAGTTGCACATTGTAATTTTACTACATACATTGCACATTGTAATTTATCTCTGGTAGAGTGCCTCTGTGCTTATGGGAAGTGTGATAACCGAATAGACAGCGAAGGCATCTGTCTTCCTGGATCATGCAGAAGTGGATACATGGGGAAACTCTGTGACAAGCAAATTGTTCCCTGCAAGCCATCCTTACAGCTCTGCCATGCACATGCAGACTGCCAGCTTAGCAATGGTGCAGTGAGGTAAGTCAGTAACTTGCATCTAATTAATATTAACTATGCTGCAGCTCTTTCCCATTTGCTCGATAAAAACAGTGCCTCGTATCAGTACACAAACATCAGTCACTAAAATATTGCTATGCAGCAAATAAACATAAACAGGCACAGCATCGACCTTAAGTTGCAAGATAATAATTACAAGTTCTCAATGTGCTATCCTTATATTTAACACTGGTAAGACAGATACATATGGGTCTGACCCTGGTTCAGAAGGCTACCTTCCTACCAACATCTACAAAGCCTCTTAGGAACATCTTTTTTCTAACCATCCCTTAGTGAATTGGGATTTTTAGCCTTACTGGAAAAAATAATGAAACTCAAGCAGTTTGGGGATAGATAGCTCAACTCTGGTCAGCTCAGGTAAGATTTGCATGCTACACCACCACGGACTTCAGCACAGGCTTTTCAATCCTGACAGGACAGGTCACAAAACTCTGTTGCTGCTACAGATGCCTCGCACTTGCCTCATACTCAGCTTCAAATGCAGCAACTTTGCTTCTTACCTCAGTGTGTTCATAATGAGTTGCCACAGAAAGCAGAAGGGGGATGCTGCGTAACTTGACTACCTAAGAAATTATCTCCAGTATGGGTTAACCTTGGGGGAGGGACCATCCAGGAAAACAGGAGGGATCACTGTCTTGCATGCATTCAGAGAGAGCTATCCTCTGTGTCACAGAAAGAAAGAGCAACCCCAGCTCATAATTAATTTAGACCTATTAGCTCATCTTTGCAGAAATCACAGCAGCACAGAATTAATTTCACTCCCCACCTCATACACAGAGAATGGATCCCTGATTTGACTTAATTAACCCAGTCAATATTTTGAAAGAAAACCATAATGTATGCACTTAAGCTATTTGCATCGTGAATCCAAGGTTACCAATTTTAAGCTGCCTATAAATAGCACATTACAGTGGAAAACAATTGCTTCACTTTACAGTTGCCTTATCTCATTTAATGCCTCCCTCCTCCTCTTGTCTCTATAGCTGTGTTTGCAAACCTGGCTATGAGGGAGATGGCACGAGCTGCAGCAAAGTTGATCCTTGTGCTGCCTTAAACCCAGGTGGTTGCAATATCAATGTAAGTACGTGCTTTTCCCACATCATAGAAAAGTAGACAGCAAGGAATGTTTGGCCAGAATCTTTTGCAGAGGGAAGAGTCACAATTTTCACTGATAGCAGCATTGCTATTGATTAGACAAGCCTTACATCTAAAGCCAGATGCCACCTAAGTGTCCTGAATGGATGCCTCTACATCCCCCCTCCAGGCCGAGTGCATTCAGATGGGCCCAAGAGAGCACACATGTGTTTGCCAGGCAGGATGGACAGGCAATGGAAGGGACTGCTCACCCATCAACAACTGCCTGCTGCCCACCACAGCAGGGTGCCACAAAAATGCCACCTGCATATACGTTGGGCCTGGTCAGGTATGTTCTCTCACATTTATTGCCACCTTTGGCACGAGTCCTTGCCCATTTTGCTCAACCATACTTCCTACCCTGTTTTCTTCCCCAATTTATCCTCTCTTTCCCAGCCACAAGGTTATTTCCAAACTGCACTCTCTACCCAAAGCAGTCTCCTTCAGTTCCTATCACAGTGCTCCCTCCCTCCTATGTGGTGGTGTTCTGGTAGCAAATACTTTTCAGTAAGTGTATTAGTAGGTGTCGGGTATAAAGGTCTTCTGGGGATATTAATCAGTGTCTTTCCACTGAAATCAATGAAGCTACGCAGAAACACAGAGACTAATTCACCACGTCTAAAATATGCACACTATTTTAATCATTTTAATGAATTGCTGTGTTTTATTGAAATGACAGAATGACTGCAAGTGTAAGGATGGATTTCGAGGGAACGGAATTGAATGCACACCCATAAACTCATGCCTGGAACAAAATGGAAAATGCCATCGTCTGGTGAGTAATTAATCATTCCCTGAACAAAGTGTTCAGATACAAATCACATCTCGCCTCCTGTGCACACCAAAGAATTTCCTTGCCATTCCAAGCCTGCAATTTCTGTTTGAGTTGGAACAAAGTTTTCCAAGCAGTACTACAAGCACTTAAAATGTTATGTGAACCATGTCAGTATGGTGCATGCACTAAGGACAAACTTCAAAGGCTGCTCCCAATTCTGCCTGTACAGAAGAACTATCTTGAGCTTGGAATAAATAAATGCTACTTCTCTACTAACAATTAAAATTTGGATGCACCAGCCTGTTAGGATGCTTACCCAAGTCATGCATCCCTATGCAGGCATCTATTATTGGTGGCTGCATGTGTTCAGCAGACCTGCAGGCTCTGCTGTGCTCTGTAGTGCCTGCAAAAGCCACATCAGTCTCAGGTGGGACACATGGACAGAGCTAAAACAAAGAGCATTGAGGAGCAGAGGATGGATCTGCCGTAGTGGTTGAGCAGTGACTTGGAAGAGTTAGGTTAATGGTTGGACTCAATGATCTTAAAGGTCTTTTCCAACCTAAACAATCCCCAGTTTATGTAGGGAGGAAGTAAGAAAGTGTGGAGCAAGGGTTTAGATTCCTATAGACATAGTGCGTGGTGGGCAGGTGAGGGAGCTAGTGCCCTCAGCGGTGGAGTTTGACCTATAGGAGGATGAGGACATCCATGGTAGGTGGTACAAAAATCCTTTGTTAGATTTGTTTGTATGTGAATGGGTTTCAGTAAGAGGCTTTACAGGCCATCCTTGCTCTTAGGTGGTCTCTTGAGTATTTGACAAGTTTTTTCTCCTTCTGGTTCAAAGGCTACTTGTCAGGTTGAGTCTTCTCGTGGCTGGGAGTGTGTCTGCCCAAAGGGCTACAAAGGAGATGGTAGAATATGCTATGGAAATGCTGCAGATGTAAGTAAGACCGTCATCTTCTCTAAGCATACGACCTGCTGCACAGTTCTCACACTGGATCTTAACCGGAGATAGCAAAACCATTATAAACAGTTAGAAAAATATGATGCCCACCAGTGCTATCTGCAGACAGTGTTACTGCTGGAAATTCTTGCCCGATACAAAAATGATCTGTTGTGCTTAAAGACATAACTTGGAAAAATGCCTAAAGGATACTAGCATATTTCTTTAAGACAAATGAAAAAATGCCAGCCCCAAAGGCCTAACATGCAGAAATGCTAAGTGCTCACTTTCCAGCTGGGAGCAGTGAGCACCCAGCTCTTCTGAAGTTCTGCCTTGAGGTCTATCTCAGTGGAAATGATCAATCTATCATGTTAAAGCAAGCCATGCTGAATAGCAGGCAAATAAGACCAAAACAAGTAAATTGGTGAAATAAATACACATTTAACAGTGTAGGGAAAATTAAAGTGTCAGCTATCCCCACCACTGGCAGCAATCTTACATGGTTCTTAGCATTCTCTGCCATCCCTACTCATACCATCATCTATCTCTGAATTACTGTGGCAGAATAAAGGCTCTCCATGTGCAGGATGAGAGGTAAAATGCTGTACAAACACCAAGCAAAACAACATACTTTTTTTCCCAATTAATTCAGCATTTAAGAAAGATTTATGTTTACATTCTCAGAAAATTAATGCTCAGCCTGAAGTCAGTACAAGTTACATGCCAAGGCCAGGTACACCTAATACACCTAAGCAATAGATGGCCTTGCTTTCAGAGTAGTTGGTAACAGAAAGTATCAATACTAGAAAAAACACGACCATTCTTCTCTTTTCACACACACTAAAAACCTCCTTCTTCATGTCACACCAACCAGGACAGATACAGTGGGTTACGCCACAGGCTACATCAAGGATACAGCTAATTGTAGGTTACATACTCATTGCTCTTTCTCTCTGTTTCTAACCAGGAGTTATCTACTTTATCAGAAGCAGCTGCATTTAACCAGTGGGTTAATGTAAGTACCCTTCATGGTGGATTTTTGTTGTTGTTGTTTTAGTATGTTCAAGTTTTCAGAAAAACATGAGCCTTTTAACCTTTAGAGATAGGAACCTTGCAGCAATATTCCTATCACACAGAAGAGTCCCAAGCTCTGGAGAGGCATCGGAGTGCCTCTCCCACCAGTCATGGCAGGGCTGATCATCTGGTTCCCTATTTCTGCCTGAAAACCAAATTCTGATCCCAAATTCAGGCAAGTAAGGAAGCTCCACAAGTAAAAGAGCAAGTTACAAGCCCGGTCTCTGAGGCAGGGGGCTACATAAGCCATGACTAGCACTGTACATAAATATACTTTAGTCCAGATGACAAGCCACAGGGTACAAGCGGAGCCTGAATACACCAAGTGGCTTCTTCCAACTCACTTCATGCAATAAAACTACAAGCAAGTGGAGAGAAAAGGCACAGGAAAGTCCTGTGTCAGGAAAATGCAACCATACGGCTTGTCAGCGTGCTGTAGCCACAGCAAGGCAAGAAGGAAAAAATTCAGTCTTTGTAGGCTTGACTGAGGTACAGGACATGAAGAAACAGATTAGTTTGTCTTCAGATTAGGGTAGAAATACCAATTTAGATTAAAAAAAAAAAAATTCTAGATAGATTGATTGTCACTACCTACCTTTTATTTTCACATGTTATCATCTATTACTAGAGTATCAGTATCATTAGAGGTTCTACTCCACTGTGGTTGGTACTGTACGAATAAAGATCAAAAGCTATTTCTCTCACAAAGAACTTTAAACCTAAATAAAAAGTATATAGCAAATACATGGCAAACAGGAACAGGGATATGTTAATGAATAGCATCAGAAGCAGAAGTCACAGCGTATTAGCTGCTTTCATGTTTTTCAAAGTTAGATTGCTCAGGGATGACTAAAGCACTATATTGTGACAGGGACCTCGGGGAGCTGCTTAAAAGAGAGGCCAGTGTGGCCAATTTAAATCAGAAATCTGCCTGGCCCTGGGCTCAGGCTGCAGCACTGGACACTGTATAAGAGAAACTAATGAAGTTGAAGGAATGAGCATGATAGGAAAGGCTGTTCACCTGCTAATATGCTCTTTAGATAATGAAGGAGAGGAGGGGAGGGGGGGGAGGAGAGGGAGGCAAATCGGGAAACAGATTCTAAATAATCTATTTAAATAGGGATGTGGAAATTTCTGCTATACTTCAGAGAAATGCTATCTCTTAAAATTAAATAATCCTAGCTATGAACACGAGCAAAATAAGGAGATATATCCATCTGTGGCGTTTTTAGCTTCATACTTGAGCAGGAATGTGATGTTTACCACTTTTTATAACCAAATATTTTTCTTGCTGGTCATGAAGGATGAGAAAGGGAAGTCTGTTGCTATTTCTATTTTTAAATATTTGGAAAGTGACAGTGATGATGGTTAGAAAGAAAGATGATCTTAACGGAGAGAAAATTCCCAGCTATTTAAGGGAGCTGGTTCCCTTCTTGACTCAAAACCCAGTATGGGTATTGAAGGACTATTCAAAACAAGCCAGCTTCCAGGCAGCATACCAGCTGCAAAAAGGTATAACCCAAGTTCATATTGTTCCCTCAAGTTTTGCAATATCAAAAATGGCAAGGTGAGAACCTGTGAAAAGTTTGGAGAACCACATCTTCAGCAAGATCACATTCAAATCTTTAGCTCTCCTCTTTCTGCCCCACAACAAAATCCACACAACTGGAAGACTCTTCTCCAGTGGAGGCTCTCTCCATCCTTAAGACAGATACAAACATATGAAGATGAATCAGCCCATGCACACTACAGGGCCCACATCCCCCATCTAAAATTAGAGCAGTCAGCAGCAAGCTCCACTGCAGTGCTAGTGGGGACAGATATCCCTTGCACATCTTGAAAAATCCCAGCCGTGTTAAATAGTCATGCCAAATGGGAACATTGTGTCATGGGGGTTTCTTATTTCACGGTTCATAAGCCTTCTATCTATTGAGTAGCACGGGGTGCTCTGTAAGAGCAGGTTACTTGAAGTTATCAGTAACTACTTGTATTTATCACTATGGGTTTTGTGGTTTGTCTGGTTTTTGGTTTGTTTTTTTTTTTAATATTCAAGTGCATAAAATAGAGTCCATGAGACAAACCAACTTTCATGGGAGGCAGCTTGAATTTCATCATAAAAAACAACTCTGACCTAAACATTGCTTCTGCCCTTTAAATGTTGGCAATCTATTCTGTAAAAACTAGACACTCATTTACCATTTTTGTACAGCCCTAAGTACTTTTGTTCAAGCCATTGCTCAGTATAATAGTTTTTCCTCTCCAGGCTGGTCACAAAGTACGTCAGATACTCCACCTTGCTAAAAAGTCACCAGCTGCTATTTATAGAGCGTCCTTAGGATGAATTATTTTACCCTCTTTATTTTCATGCAGGAGGCCGAAATAAAATCAGTGTTGTCCACCACCTCAAACCTAACTGTCCTCGTGCCTTCTCTCCAAGCTATTGAAAACATGGATGAAGATGAAAAAGCCTTTTGGATGTCAAAGAGTAACATCCTGACTCTCCTGAAGTATGTTAATGGTTTGGGGGGGGGGTGTTAAGTAATTGCTTTTCACACCAAACGAGCCTTTGGTTTGAAGCCACTAGAGCAAGACAGCTATTATAATTTAATAGGATTCCCCTTCTAGTTACAGTGGTATAAATCTCTGCAGAAACTCCATTGAAAACAAAGGTGTTATTTGTATTATGTCAAAAATGTTTAAAGGCCAAGCTAATGTCAGAATATAGATGAACCAGGTATTGTACAAACAATTCCTGTTTTAAACCACAGTTTTAGACACACTAAACATATTTATCTGAAGAAAGAAAAAATTTAAAAAAAAAGAAAATACAAAACCTTCAAATCCAGTTAATTTCCTTTAGGTATCATGTATTGACAGGAGCTTACAGCTTTGCTGATTTCCAGAATTTATCGTCCTCTGACACACTGCCAACATCTCTACAGAGCAACTTCCTACACTTGTCTAAAGAAAATGGGGTAAGATGACCTGTAAACCACTACCGTATCATACCCCAGACCCTGACCATCATTGCCACTGACTTTCTTGTACTACAAAACCACACAGACATTATATACCTGTATTTAAAAAAGAACAGTGTCATAAAATTAAAGGAATAGATCAATTATATTGGGCCCTCTGGGAGAAACATTAACTTGATTTTCTTTACCTAGCTGAAACTTGTCCACAATATTATTTATTCCTAATGTCCCAGTAGCTGCTGCAAATGCTGGACAAGCAGAAGCGTAGTGCCTGCCTGGAGCAGCTTGTGTGATCTAATTTAAGACAAAGAGCATCAAGGAAACTCAATAACCCATTTTAGGGAACTGGGAAGTAGGAGGAAGTAGTGACACCACGCACATGTCTGCATGTGCAACTTGATAGCCCCAAACCACCTGAAGGTATTTTTAATGATGAATAACTACAACTGACAGCCCTTCCTCCTCAGCCCTTTTATTTAGCACTCCATGTTCTGAGGAGAAATTTCTGGAAATACATATGGTGCATCTAAGCAATTCATCCTCGTTAAGGGAAGGAAAAGTTCCCCCTACTTCCATGTTCTAGGGTAAAATCATGAATGGGTTCCTTCAAAACTGCACAGAAACAGGAGGGCATGAATCAGCACAGGAACTCATGTGGCTGTGTGCACCTACCCCAAGTAACTACACTAGTACAAACCACCCTATGCCTTTACCAGTGTGTGCATGGGAAAGCTCAGAGTCCCAGAGTCACCTTTCCTGCACACGGTTCCCTGGGGGTAACCTGGCCTCCAGCTCAGACTGGTGCTAGCAGAGCCATGGTGGAGCCCCAGGTTTGGGAAGGTGTGGAAATCCACAGCAGACTTCCACAGGTGCGGAAATTCCCTGGGAAAACCACCACCACACAATGCAAAAGCAAACCCTCTCTCCTCTCGCTCTTTCAGAACCTCACCCTCCAGGGCGCTCACATCGTGGCTGGTGACATCACATCCACAAATGGAATCATACATGTTATTGATAAGGTATACGAGTGCATGGGGAGGATTCATTCCTCTGTACCACAAGCAGTGGAAAATAATAGCTCTTGGAAAAGTATTATTTCCACAAAACAGCATTTTATCTGGCATCTGATCCTTGCAGGTCCAACCACAGCATGTGCACATGCACTGACATGGGATATCTGTTCCTTTTTCAGGTTCTGACCCCTCTCCACAGCACTGTTATGCCGAGGCTGCTGGCCCGCCTGGAGCAAATGCCCGATTACTCCATTTTCAGAGGCTACATTATTGTAAGCTTTCACATTGTTTTAAGAATAGAACTGGTTCTCTGCTTTGTTTACACTTGAACCAGAATCAGACTGTTAGTGGTCATTCTGATTTGTTTTCATGTGTTTCACAACAGCAATACAACCTGGCAAATGAAATAGAGGCTGCAAACACATACACTGTCTTTGCCCCAAGTAATGATGCCATAGAAAATTACCTACAGGATAAAAAGTCTGCTACTCTGGTATGTATTTCTTATATGACTTGTCTTAAATCAGTACCTCATCTCAGTTTCAAGTAGGTGGATTGAGAGGACACAGAAATAGGAAGAGGGATTTATTTTCCAGAAAACCACTGTTTGGTTTTGGTTTTAACACCAGAGGAGGTGAAGAAGGATGAATTTATCTATATTTTCCTGGCTTGCTGGAAAAGCCTAGCTATTTGTTCTGGGTTTTGTCCTTCTCTAGATTAAAACGATGCTGATAATATGCAAGATATTTCATCAATAGGGGGGGATTTTTATTTTTTTCTTTTGCAAAGAAGATCAGTGCAGGAATGACAAGGAATAACATTGAAATGAGTTTCCTAGGTGAAAAAGTCCAGTCCCCTGCCATCACTGGCAATGGCATCATTAATAATACCACAACATATTCTGACTCTTTCTTAAAATTATCCAGATGCTTGCCCTGTCACTCCTGCAGGAACACTGTTGCCCAACCACTTTCTGCAGACCATTTCTAATTCCCAGTTTACAAGCACCATTGGCCAGTCCCAGGGCTCAGAAAAATATCTGACATTTTCCTGGCTAGAAAGATTTCCTCAGGCAAACCTCATTGTTGCTGCCCACTCCCAGGACCCCATAACAGGCTCATGTCTGATCTGGCCACCAGCTTCTCCCACCAGCATGGACATGTCCCTCCCCTGCTGACCTCAGTCCTCGTGCCCAGAGCTAGTTTATATTATTTTGACAGCACAGCTCTGGCCAATTTATGTCCCTTTATTCTTATGCCAGGAATATGCTTTAGGTGAAACAAATTTCTCTCTCTGGGCTGACAAGTTTACAAGGCCAAACAGATTTCTCAAGCCTCTAAGTCTTCTCTCAAGACAAGCTGTCCATTTCCTGCATCATCCCACCACCTCTCTTCATATTTGTTCCAGTTTGAAACAGCTTTATTGAGCACACATATCAAGAGTCACACCTTACAGAGGAAGCTTCACCCATGACTTGCTCAGTGATATTAATACTTCCCTGCCTCTTCCGTAAATATTTACCCTGAAACACTCTGTCCCTACTTGCCAGGAAGCTGAGGAGCACAGGGTTTGAGTGACTTGTCCCAAAAACATGTACCACCAGCCAGCAGACCCACAGCAAAAGTCCTGCTTGCTGCCTCACCGGAAGAATTCACACATGATCAAGCTACGTCTGCTCAAATGACTTTTGAATGCTATTTTAGTTGTTCTGTAACACAACATCATCATTTCCACATCACTGTAAGAAGCATTTACAATGAACTTTTAGAGACATATAGGACTTCAATCCCATTGGATTTAGGTTACATGCACACAGAAATCCTTTTTATTTCCACTACTTACCAATGCTTCTTCTGTCTTCCTTCCATCTTCCCAACCTTGCCTGGTATGGCAATCTGACAAAGAAAATCAGAAAACAACCATAAGGTTAAGTCTGCCTAAGTCTCATACTCCTCATGAAACACTTTGGGAGAACTTCTCCACAGAGGAAAGAGCTTGGCACAGGGAAGAGACTCCATTTCTTGGTTTTGACAAAGCAAGATTTTGTTCTCAATCTGCTGGTGGTTAAAGACAGAAATAAAGATGGATGCAAGTTAACTTTTCCTCTAAAGTATCCAAGTCAGGAAGATTAAATATGCTCTATCTTAATTTGCAAATTCTTCTTACCTGCAAATACTTCTCCATCAAATCTATGAAAATCAAAATAGAATGGGTTCCACCCTAAAAGATGTAAAAATTACTATTTTGCCCTGTGGGCAAAGCCATGCAACATAACAAATCTTGCAACCTGGGGTTGCTTCATGCTTTCACATACTTTTGAAGGAGCAGAAGACAGGGGAGCAGTATGAATGTTCAGAACAAGGGGACAGGAGGAAACAGGATGGTCAACAAGAAGGTTTTCTTGCAAAGACAAAGCTGAAACTCCACTACATCTGTTAGCTAGGCAGCTCCTAAACCCTTCAAATGCCTCAGCTCCTCTCACATCTACAAATCTGTCACCAGTCAGGGAGAGCTCTGGGAGTCCCCTGCTCTGGAATAAGATGTAGAAGCCTTGGGAAGCCCTCATAAAACTGATGTACAGAGAATAACCACCATATCGGTGAAAAAATGAATGCACTCTAGCAACGAGGCATAGAAAACTTTCCAATTAACAGGTGTGGCTCTGACACTTTGATTGAAGATTACCTTAAAGATTAAAAAAAAACAAACAAACACAAACTATACATTACTGTAAACATTCATCTATAGGCAATTCAGAGATTCCCAAAGGAAGAAGGAATGGGGGGTGGGGAGGGGAAGATTATAAATGCACTCATGAATATGGAACTTTTGATGTCAAATGAACTCATGAAGTTCAGAGTCCTATAAAGTTATCTACCTAAATCTGTCAGGCTCAAGCAAACCTTGGTTCTGACATTTCAATAGCCTTTCACTCCCCATGGACAATAAAAGTTTCATTATGATGGGAATGCAGATTCTCCACAGTAAGAAATATGAAATAACCTGCAAGCTGGAGGAGCTTCTCCTTAAATTCAGGCAATCTATATTTGGCTCATACCCTTTGGGAAAAGGTATCCCTAATAACTTCTTATGCTTTGTTAAATAACTCTAAATTTAACCGTGTGTTTGCAGGATGAAGGCCAAATCCGCTATCACATTGTGCTGGATGAGAAGCTCCTGAAGAACAACCTGCACAATGGCATGCACAGGGAGACCATGTTGGGGTTCTCCTACCAGGTTGGGTTCTTCCTCCACAATGACCAGGTACTGCTGTCTGCATTTGCTTGGAAAATCAAGTTACCTGCTTTTTAAGAACCTAGCTTCAACTTCAAACTCACATGCAGTCAAAAGGACATTTGCACCCTCATTAGCTTCTGGGACATAATAATACAAAAGTTGTCACTCTAATGCAATGCCTCTCTCAGTCCTGCTTAATTCAAAGTCACCCTGGAAGGGATCTTTGATTGAATTTTATTTCAGTTGTTCTGTTCACATTTAGCATTGAATTTAAAAGCTCTGTGGTAGATGTCAGTCTCCAGCAGCTGCAAGTCTGCATCACAAAGCAGTCATTAAACTGACTTACAAGAGTTGTTAGAAATCTACCTTCGATTATAAAACATTAATTCTATTTTATGTGGATTTACTCCACTTTCAATCATAAGAGCTCAAACCATTAGGCAACAAATATGAGTTGCCTTTCAGCACCACTAATGGGAAAATCAGGCACAGCAACATTAAGCAGCACACCCAGTTCTGTGGCACAAACAGCAAAGAAACTTCTCTGTCACAGAGCTTCCTCAGAGCACAAGCAAAGGAGGATAGAAAGCTTCTCACCAAAGTAGTTTCAGCCTACAGCAAAGCCTTGGAAAAGCATCTGGTCACGGAGCTGTTGCTGGTGAGGGTACAATGAGAGTGTAAGGTAGCAGTGAAATTGTGAAAGTCTTCTTTGAAGGAGCAGCTACTGGGAGGGCTTCCTTGAAACCCCTCATGACGGACAGCAAACCAGGGCTTCGCTTGCTTTAGACTTCGTTTTAAAACCCTTTACCTTTACACCCCATGGTGAAAGAAGCTGCTCTGCCAAATCCTGTAGCTAAGAAACTCCAAAAGGCTGCAAGTTGTCTCATGCCCTCCAGTCCAGTGAAGGTCTTAAGCACAGGATCTGGGATGCGAGCAAGTGCTTGAAGTAACTACATTTGTCAGTTTTCCTAAAGTGAGACTTGGACATTGCTCCTTCTTTCACCTGCTACTGTTCTAGTTACCATATAGCTACAAAACAGCTTTGCTGCTTTCTAATGAGTTACATTTCTTCTGCAGCTATTCATAAATGATGCACCTATAAGCTATACAAATGTTGCGACAGACAAAGGAATTATTCACGGATTGGGAAAGGTCCTGGAAATCCAGAAGAACAGATGTGACATCAATGATACCGTGATCATCGTAAGTGGTTCTGTCTGTAGAGATGCTTACAGGCCCATCAGAGAGATCCATAACCAAACACAGCTCAAATATACAGGACGCTAACACTATTTCCCAATAAGAAATGCATACAATTTCTGCAAAGGGTATTCCTACCAGAGTTTTAGCTTTGATTCTGCCAATCAGTGTACTGATAGCCAGGATAAAATATAGTAAGAGTAGCATAGGATTAACTAATTCCCAAGCTTCACTTTCCAGAAAATTATACTAATGCATTATTCTAATACATCATCTTAGCCAGATAAATGGAAAATAAAACACTTTTAGTAAGGAAAAAGTTTTCTTTTCATTCCAAATGTAGATTACTAACGCACATACACATGAACTCCTCATACCCTCTGAGTAAAGCATTGTCCCTCTTTTGTTCCATTTATCTATGAATTATAAATGGGTTTACATTCCTCAAAAGAATAGGATTTCCTCAAACTTTTCTCCTGAGTCAAATAGGACAGCAAATAGGCAGTTTATCTCCCTTTTTATGGAGGATGCAACAAAGTAAACAAGGAAGGAAAAGTGACCTGTGCTTCAGTTAAAGCAAATTTTAAAGGCATGAATTTTTGTAGCTCAATTCTTTTCCTTGGGATATAGTCCCTTATTTGAGTATACTTCACTCAAGGCTTTTCTCCAGTTTTGCTCTGTCAGGTTCTTTGCACACAATCCTTTGTTTACCCATGGAAAATTATTTTCCCTGCTATGTTCAAATGCAGCAATATACTTAAACATACTTTTATCAAGGCTTACATGAAAGGACATAGTTAGCTAAACAGGAATAATATTGTGTACTAGGTACAACATGTATTTCAGCATTTTGAAGAAACTGACCTTACATGTGCAAGTGATTCACACACACATATAGCATAGGACACACACATGTGCTCGAGTTTTCCATTTCCAAGCTGCCTTTGTGCCACAGACAAACAGTATCCAAGCTCGGGATTTGCCTCTTACTGTGTTTTAGATGATGAGGCCTTTGGCAAGCATTGCTTTAGAAAAGCAGAGAAATATCCAAAAGAACTTTCCTTCCACTAGAGAGGCAGCTTCCCATGGGGTGTCCCTATAGACCTGTTGTTAGGGACATTCTTCCTTGCTGAGCAGTGCAGTTACCCTCACTACCTTTACCAGTTATCCTGACTATGCATCTTGAGGGTTAGGTTTAGAAATATATCTGGAAATGATGCATTTTCTATTAAGCAACCTGTCTGCAGCTCTATACATTCTGTTAACTATCTCCCATTTGTGTTGCTTAAGGAAAGGTGCACTTTTTGTTCACAACCACCAAGCTGTCCCCAAGGAACAAAAAAAATAGTAAGTATTTTATCATTAATGTTGCTGGGTTTTAATCAAAACTAAGCACAATTGCATTCAATCCTGGTTTCTAATATAATTGCTTCAGTTTCAATAAAAGTTATCATAGTTACTTCAGCCTGCTATATATATTGTTTACAGTTAAGAGGCTCAATCCACTCTGAGAGAAAGGCAGCAGAATCAGGGGTAGCATAAAGATAGCTTTACCTTGAAAGACCAGTTTGTAGTAATGCATTAGGATGAATGAAGACTCCCCAAACCTCAAAGATTTCCTCTACTATGCAAAGCTGAGGCAGCTGAGCATGGTCTGGAGTATGCTTGCTACAGGATTAATTATAGAAGCAGCTTTAAGCCCTTCAGATCAGAAATGTACAGAAGTGCAAACTCAACCTGTCCCCAGTAATATTCTGGGAGTTATGGTCACAAGGAGACTCAGAGACTATATAGAGACTTTGGATGCCCAGATGCAACACATGAGAACTGCAGATATATAACAGGTCCCTGTCAACCATAATATGACCTAGAATTTCTTGGCATCTAAATTCCTCAGGGAAAGCCTCTCTGTTGGGATTATATAAAAATATTTTCCTTTATTATTTTCTAATTAATTGTGCCAATAATAGGATTCTAAAGCAGATCAAGTTCCATCCATCCCATTAAAGTAATTGGCTGGCAAAAACAAACTGAAGTGCTCATGGGTAAAACTCAAAAATATTAGCATTTCCTTCACAATGAACAGCTGGATGGATGCTTATCTCAGACTCCTAACAAGCATATGATGAGACCAGAAAGTCTTCTGCAAACATTTTTTCCCAACTGTGTCCAGAACTGGAAGATAATATTTCAACAGCTGTTTTTGCAGAACTTTTGCACTCATTTTTCCAAGAAAAATTAAGAAGAATGATAAATGTGTCAAGAAAAAGAGAAATGTTTGTCAAACTTCAGAAAAAAATTCTATTCCATTCTGAGCAAGGGCAGTATTAGACACATCTTTAAAATGCCACAGGGCACTGAGTTAAATTGATCATATGCTTGCTAGATAAAAAAAAATAAATTCATTTAGCTAATGCATTTTTATTTCTAAAAGTATTTCCTTCATTTTAATTGTGAATGTGTGAGCCAGTGCACAGCATGCATAAAGTTAATGTCTCATTTGTAAAACATTCAAAAGTAGCTGATCAATACTACTCAGAAGTGCAACTGTTTCTCCAATTTTTGTTCAGGCAGGGGAGAAGAAATACTGTGTTGTCTTGGAAAACAATACAAGTATATACACCATCCATCTCAGGTGCCAATCAAAGTGTGCTAAAACCATCATTGTGAGTACACCATTTCTGTTGCAGTAAAAGCCAAGACCCCCCATCCCTGAACTTCACTCTCCTCATAATACCCACAAAACACACACAGTACATCATGGCAATCCCTAACAATGTATTTATTGGTGTTTATTCTGGGTGCAGCAGAGATTGGAAGGTTAAAGTCTGCTGATAGCTGCAGCATAGGAAGTGCTGGGAGCCAGTCTAATGCAGATGGTGCATAGGTTTGGAAAGAGTAACCCCATACTTCATAGAATGGCTTAGGTTGGAAGGGACCTTTCAAGATCATCTAGTTTCAGCCCCCCTGCCACAGCAGGGACACCTGCTTGTCACTAGCAATCCCATCCATCTTTCCCTGGGGTGGTAGAGGACATTTGGATCCCACCAAGGACTTGGGGTGGCAGCCTAAGCCTCAGCACAGTAAGGAGCATGGCCAGAGACCAGCTAAAATCTCAGACCTCCATCCAGTGGCAGTCCCAAGAGACAAAACCCAGCAGCCACAAGCTTGCTATCATGCTTACTACCCTGACTCTCAGCATGGTATTTCTGGGTTTCCAGACAAGGGAGTGCTGCGCAGGCTTCTTCGGGCAGCAGTGCCAGCCTTGCCCAGGGAAAGCAGGGAACGCCTGCTTCGGAAATGGCGTCTGCCTGGATGGCATCAACGGCACAGGCGTCTGTGAGTGTGGAGAGGGGTTTGACGGCATAGCCTGCGAAACCTGCATCCAAGGCAAATATGGCCACAACTGTGACCAAGGTACTGAGCATCCCCAAACCACACAGTCACCTTTGCTAGTCTTGTCAGATGTCAAAACCTTCCCCTTAGGCTTCTAACCATGTCCATTCTATTCTCTGGAAAGATACATCACTTTCAGGGTAATAGGTCAGTCTTTAAAACATCATCAACTCTTTTCTTTCCACATTATGGTATTTTCTCTCTACTCCCTTGCTTGGAGATGGCGTCTCCTACTCTGGCATGCTATATGCTTAGAACAGCATCCAGCGAGAACAACCCTCTTTAGCACTGCTTTTCCACCTATGCTTTCCCATCAAAATACCATTTCAGTCCCTGTATTTGGAAATAGAGGAAAGATAAGCATGTTCTGAATTCTCTAGGTAGAAACTAATAAGCACAAGTGAAAACATTTATTGAAATAGCCTAGAGCAGAAGGTGTCATCAGCAAAAGATGTCTGGGGCACCCACCCCTGCCCTTCCTTCCCTCACTGCCTCACTGTGTACACTGCTACCCTGCCCAGGGGTTTCCTCCCATCTCTCCCCACAGCGTGCGCTTGTGTCCATGGGAAGTGCAGCAGTGGGATCGACGGGGACGGCTCCTGTGAATGTGATGTTGGCTGGAGAGGGGTGACGTGTGACACTGGTAAGTGTCCCCTCTTTTCTGGGGCAAGAAGAGAGCATTTTAAGAACTGCCAGAATTGCAGAATAGTGCGCTATTAGACACCCAGCAGCTTCTCACACGCAGTGAAATATGGATGACATTCCTGTACTATGACAATTAATTAACATAGAGACAGTTGAGATACTGCTTGTGAGACTTAAATGCATTACTTAGCTAATTTTCTACCTGTGTCCCTCTGTATCTGTCCCAAAAGAATAGCCCATTTGTCAAGATTATGTATTTTGCAGAACAGAGTTACCTAGATCATCTCTATCTGTAGATCAGAAGCCTCTCAAATGCTTCAATAACTTGATTTAGTTATACAACACCGGATATTAATGTTTTTGTTAACACAGTAAAAACTAATTAGCAAATAAATCATTTTGTGTTGGTTTAGTACAGCCCCAATATTAAATAAAGTCATATTTTAGTTAGACATAATTAAAATGTATTAACTATTTCAGAACTGTACATGTAATAATGTAAAATAAGAAATGGTACAAACACATTAATAATAGCATTCAATGTCAGTTTTAAATTTTCTCAGGAAAAAAGTAGTAATGAAATCAACTTTATAGTTACAATTGCAATCTGAGCAAATTTCTTTTCCTTTAGAAAACCTACATTTATATAACTAATAACATGCAAAACTTACCAGACTAAATACACATAAATGACAAGTGAAATTTTCCCCTAGTGACATCTTGTCATGCCTCTTCCACACAACTGATGGAGACTCTATACAGACCAAGAGCACAGTTGTCTGGTGCAGAACTCGTATCAAACTCCAGCTCTGCACAGTGGAAACAAAAAACAGGGAAACTAGAAGGATATTGACCCCAAAAGTTCTGATCCCTGTTTCTTTTCTGGTTTTCCTCTTGCAGAAATCAAAGATGATGCATGTAACGCCTCATGCCATACCAGTGCTAAGTATGTATGAAATCCACTTATTTGGAGGAGAGGGGAGAAAAGGGGGATCTCTTGCAAGGCAAAAAGCATAGTCCATCTTGTTCTTTATAAAGGTTTCTCAGCAGTACCTTTTCTGCCATAGAGATAAAGAGCAATGTTAATGTAACATATTCAATACTGAGGCTAAAAAGTTAAGAATGTGCATGTTAAAAAGGGAAACAAATGGTATTTTGTGGGGAGATTTAAAAAAAAAAAAAAGAAGAGCAAATGGAGAGAAAAAAGTGTGACTTTCTAGCATACAGTATACAAAGAAATTGATATTGGATTGCACTGGCTGTGTTGTGACATTGTCCTTGGGTGTCACCAGGGAGCAATCACTGTATTATACAGAGCTTGTGGGGCAGCAAACCTATGTGTGCATACAGAAGGCCAAACTGTCCAAGAAAATCCTTGAACTCAGAGGACTCAAAAGCCTGGCTCTCACCCCTGCACATCGAGTCCACTGCATCCCTCCATAAATTGTGTGCACACAAGCAAATTTGTGCGGTTTTTGGGTGAGCAGGTATGCAACTTCTGGAGTTCTGCATGAGAAAATAAGGCACTTGATGGCCAAAGTGTGTATTTTTGATACTTAAAATAATACATCCAAAAAGCATTTTGAAAGCTTGTTCTGACTACGTTCATTTTCATGGTTGTAACTACATCATACTGTATGGTTAAATGCCTTGTTATTTCTATGCAACATTACCTTTGGAAGAATGTACAAAAACAAGGGCTGTACGGAAGACCTGACTACTTTTTTTTTTTCTTTAAATGTCATCTCCCTCCTTTTACTTCTTTAGCTGCCTTCTCCTATCAAATGGCCCTGCCTATTGCAAGTGTGCAGCTGGGTTTGAGGGGAACGGGACATTCTGCACAGGCAAGTGGACTTTGTTTCTTCCTTTTTGAAAAAAAAGCATGCTTGAAGCACTCTGTGGTCACAGTGGAGCTGGTGAGAGATGAGCACTTCCCTATGCACCACTTAAACAGGAATTGCTGCCAGTTTACCAAAAACAAAGGGCTCAAAATCTCCAAGCTGAGAAGCATTGTGCTAAGGGAGACCAGAGAAAAGGGAACATGCCGTGCACAACCCAGGCCCCATTGTTTGCAGAGTAATGAAACCTGGATTATGACTTTTACTCCTTTTCCCAACAAAGCCCAGCAAAGAGAGGCCAATTCAGGCTACAATAGCACTTCCAGCTATCGGAAGCTGTATAGCCCTACCATTTCCTCAGATTTCTGGACTTCCACAGATTTCTGAGGTGATAAAATCAACTTGTTTAGACCAGAGAGATCTGAGACACCCTCAGAAAAGGGCAACAGCAGCTTATCCTATGTGTTCTTCCAAGAGTCTAGGATATCCAGACTTACAAAATAGATTGCTTCCAGCTACAGTGATTGTAATTAATTTTACAGTTGTTTTACTTAATCCTTAACTGATTAAAATACTAATGCTTTTGTGAGCAGAAGCATATTTTTCTACTCACAATGGTTGCAGGGTACTAATCCAAGATTTTAGCACTCTTACTCTGGCTGCTTTCATTTTCTCTTCTGGCACAAATCAACAAAATCCATTTTAATCTGCTGGTGGGGAATTCCCCATGCGCAGGAAATACTGAGTGACACAGGTCTCACCTTATTTCCCTCTACAGGATTCTTGGGCAAAATTAGTTACAGGACAAGTCATCTCCCCAGACTGGCTGCTACAGCTGCTGGAATAGCAATTTAGGGTGATTTGAGACAAAAATTAAAACAATGTTTGGGCTGATTTGATTCATACTGAAGATCAGAAAAGGCTCCCTTCCTGCCATCGGAGTAACCCAAGCAAACTCAATTTGCAAGCCTCTTACTCATCCACTGTTGGAGAAAAGGCACAAGTATCCATCTGAATAGCAACCAGGCAGGAGGACTGGGGGGTATTATACTCTGTACCTCCTGCAAGAGAAGGCACATGATCTGTGTGCAGATAAAGGCAAGCTAAGGGAAAGCTTCAAATGGACATTTAATCTAGAGAAGAACATAAGCCTCTTTTTTGGTGTTTGGTTGGAATGGGGGAAAATTCAGAAGATAGGAAGTAACTGAAAGTCAGTTCTGGATGAATTCTTATCTTCCAGACTAGAAGCATCTTCTCAGCTTCCCATCTTGTAATCAGTAAGATGTATTAAATATCCAGCACTAATGAATCCTGCTGCCTCTTAAACCAGAAAGATTCTGTGTTCAGAAAACATTAGCAAACCCCTTTAAAACATATATACAGCTTAACCTGAAAAGCAAAAAGCCATTTAAGCACATTAGTTTAGTCTGTGTTGTTGTCACTGTTCAGCTATTGACGCTTGCAAGACCAGCAATGGTGGCTGTTCTGCCAAGGCAGAGTGCAGAAGAACAACGCCTGGCAACAGAGTATGCGTCTGCAATGCTGGGTACACTGGAGATGGAATAGTCTGCATTGGTAAGCATCCAAAATGTCTCATACAAATATCACATTGAGGAAAATTACAGGACTGAATTTTCCTGTAAATGGAGGATCTTTCTGCTACGACCCAGAAGTGCAGCTTCCTGATACTACAGACCCTGATGCCAAAGGCATCCCTACCTGCCATGTGGTTGGTACTACTTGGCAAACCATGCAACTACAGCAATGTGATGTGACACCAAAGCTTAATTAAAAAAAAAGATCTGCCTCTCAACAAGGACAGGCCCATCTTCAGCAACTTGATACACATGCCCTCTGACCACTGCACACTTAAAGACCTTTAGACACTGTTGTACCATACCACCACAGGTATGGTTTTAGAAATACTGACTGCAGGGTTTTAGCCTTCACCAAGACAAATACCTCAATCTTGGTCTTGCAGTTAAGTAACTAAGGGAATGAGTTTCATTGATTCATTGTTGTGATAAATCTGCATTCCTAGTATGTTATACTTGCAAATTCTCCCTTCTTGGGTTTTCAGAAGTTATTCTTTTCTCGTATTATACTATTTCTGTTTTATAAAGAAATCAACCCTTGTCTGGAGAACAACGGTGGATGCGATAGAAATGCAGAATGCACACAGACTGGACCCAATCAAGTGAGTACTTTGTCAGTGCAGATAAATAAGACCAGCCAACTATTTACAGTTGGGCAAAGAAAGATTTGGCCATCTCAGCTTTATTTTTAAACGAAAAAGTGGATTTCATAACAAAAATCCTGAAGAGTACATGCTGCCCTCAAAAAGGTATTTGAGAGGGAGTGTGGACAAACATGAAAAAAGTATATTTCAGTAAAAGAAATCCAAAACTGCAGAGGAAGGCAGTGTTCTGTTGTTTCAAACAGTTGTTTTTTCTCCTTTGGGAGGTTTTGATGTGAAAACCTGTCAGTTTGAAAGGATTGCCAAATAATGTTTCTTTCATTGTTATAGAAACTGTCCATGAAAAATTTCATTTCAAGCTAGCCCTTCTCCCAGCATAGCTCAAACACATTCACAAGGAAACAAAACAGACTAAATCATAGTTCTCATATAGGGGTTACAGCACACTGGCATCCACTGGCATCCACTCCCTCCTCTGCTGTTCTATATCCTTTTAACAGAAGTACCACACACTCTCCAAAGAAAGAGAATTATAAAAGGACAAAGGGGGAAAGGAGAAAAAAACTGGCCTAGGCAATCAAGTGACAAAGATGAGTGTTTCTATTTTTATATCAGTTTCAGAAGCAGCTGAGCACCCTGATTGCAGCACTTTTTATCATCCCCCTATAGTTTCATACTGCCTATTGTCAGGGCCGTAATCCTCCTATTTCTTCAAAAGCGATGCAGAGAACAGCAACCAGGAATCAACAGCCACCTCCTGCCTTCCAGTTGTCCAGGGACAGGAGGAGCAATAACCCTGTCAGCCCTTTTTGCCCATACCAGGAAATTAACTCTTTGCTGTGACTTCAGTTACAAGTCAGTACATTTCTGATGAGAGCACGGAGTCACTTAACTCCTTCTCCATCCCTCTAGATAAGAGAGGTGATGGCTATTTTCCTCCCTACACCCTTACTGGGGATAGAAGTAGTAGCTATAATATCATTTATACTTCCTTACTCATGGGAATATAGTTAACACTGGAGCAATAACAAGCTCCACTAAAAAATCCCAGCACTGCAGCATCAAACTTATAGGACAGAAAAGCATCTGGGTTTCAGTCATCCAGGTACATGAAACACCAGCAGCTTTATTTCTGCTGCAGAAATATCCTTGAATTTGCAATTTCCTACATACTAAAGGTAAATTTTAGATTGAGAACCATTAAGCAGTGAACTGGAGAGGAAGATAAGTCATTTCTTTGCAACCATGTTAATTTTTCATCTTTGTGATAACTGCAAGTGCAAAACAGAGTAATTGTGATGTAAGTGTAAATGCATTGCTGCTGCAGGGGAAGCCATCACTAAAATTAGGACACAATTCCAAGTATGTTTTGATATATGTGTATGTGTTTCATCACTTAAAA
>VYZX01020139.1:91483-133264 GCA_013401335.1 Brachypteracias leptosomus
TTTACCTTAAGGAGGGGCAGGGAGCAGGCAAGAATCTGGTATGTATCAACATCCTTCAACCTAATTTCAACTGGATTTTGATCACCAGCTACTACTATTGGAGATGATCTAATTTAAACTATTAACTGTCATTAAAACCTCTAGAGAATTAATAATAAAGCCTAAGATGTCAGGGAAATGTAGGGCCCCCAGACCAGGCATAAAACTGAAGCTTTCACCCATTCGTAGCTGGAAATGTTCCAGCACATCTCTCACGAACTCTAATGTGAGCAAATACTGTTCTTCTACCCCTACTGCATTTCCAAACTGCAATGCTGATTTCAATTGTCCCTTGGAAATGTCATAGGATGATGATGTATGTCGCTAGACAGCCAATGTGCACCACCAGCTCTCACTTCTTTTTGGAGACTGACAGTAGTAATTCTCCATGCACCCTCAGTCTCAGGACAGCACAAATGCCTGTGCTGGCCTGCCAGTACAAAGACTCATATTCTAGCTTTGATCGTGCTACCATGGTCAACTGATTGCTTCTTCTCACTTTAGCAGAACTCTCTTCTTATTTTAGTTTGTCAGTGGTCATTGCAAAGTGCCTGCAATACTCCAGGTCCATTTGTTTCTCTAACATTAGATTAATCTACTCCTAGATACAAGCAACCACATATCAGCTAAATGCATGTACACAGGCATATACCCACTACTGACTATCTCAAGATGAAAGGGTTTATTCATCCCTTGCCCAGGAGGGAATAGCCCCCTCTCCAGTCTCCTTACGCTTTGTGTTGGCTGAGAGCTTTCTCTTTTCTTCTCCTGTTCGTTATTGCAAAGGAAATCTTCCATTTAATACCCATAGGCAGTGATGACAGGACTGGGAAGGAAAGTCCAGACTGTATAAGTTTCCCTCACCCATGCGTTGCAGGGGAGGGAACCCAACATGCAATAGCAACAGGGCTGCAGGCACCACTTCACACTGAGCAAGACTGTCCCCATCACTGTGTGATGTTATGGGCATTAACAACTCATTACTGCTTTGTCCTCTTAAATTTGGCAGGCCTTGTCTATCAGAGATCTTGCAGGCCCTGGACCTTTCACTCTGTTCATACCTCACACAGACATACTAAACAGCGACCCACGAGTAAGTAAGAAGGCCAGAAGGTTTTTTGTGAACCAGCCATGAGTTTTTGGATTTAGACGCCTTGTTCAACTGCTTCTCAACTCCTCCACCTTCTGCTGCAGGTCAAAGACTGGATTGCCAAAGGAGTAATGGCTCAAGTACTCCGGTACCATATGGTGGGTTGTGCCAGTCTGCTGTACAGTGACTTGACAACCACCACCAACATCACGTCTCTGCAGGGGGACCCGATACACATCAGCTACTCTCAGGTAACAGAGCATGGAGAGGCAGGGAACAGAATAATAAAACAGTCTGCTCTCATTCAGCTTTTTTTTTTTTCTTTTAAATCTGAATGGTTCCCTTTCCTCCACTAATGCATAAAAATAAATAAATAGCATTAAAACAAGGCTATCCAGCTGAAGTGATCAGCACTTATCTGTTATGCCATGAGTGGCATTGTACAACCCTTGCTTTGACACAAGTTATTTTACCCTCAGATTCTGTCTTTATGAGCATGAATTTATTAAAACTGAAGCTACTGTATGATGCAAAGAAAGGGTGATCTGAACTCTCTCTATCAAAGAAATTTGGCATTAGCCTCATCTACCCACAAGGTCCACTGAAAATGTGTTTTTATTGCCTTTCCAGAGCTCGCTGGTTTTGAACAACAACGCTGAAATTGTACTCAGTGATGCTGTTGGCACAAATGGAGTGATCCATGTCATAAACCAAATTCTGGTCCCATCACATATGCAGGATTTCCCCCTTAACCTTAAGAAGGTATGTGCTGCTCATTGGAATTCTCAATCCAGGGGCTTTCCACGTTAGATATATAAATCATGTAAGTCACAAAAAAAAAAAAACAGTGATACTTTTTAAAAAGAACTTATACAAACATCATTTTACACTTCTGAACAAGTTTAAATTTAAGTTAAATGTTATATTTAAAATTCATTCAGCAATTACAGTTAAGAGGACTTCTGCACAGGACTTTTAAAGTAGCATTGTTTTCATAACAAAAAGTCACTTACAGGGTAAAGCAGGCTAATATCTGCTATTAAAATACCCATCTAATGTATTTATTAGATAAATTGCTAAATATTACTTTCTTTGTAGGAAAGCCTTACAATGGTTGCAGCCAAACATGGATACATCCTGTTCAGCAGCTTGCTAGAGGTAAAGACACAAGAGATAGCAGTCATTAGGCAAAGGTTTTAAACACTTTTCTTAAGGACAAGAGCACAGACATGAAACATGGCATCACTGGCAAGATGGTGTTCAGTGGAGCCAAAGAGTTCACAAAACTACATAACCATGGTCAGTATGTGGTCCCTCTCACACAGAGATGTCAAGCAGACCCACAGCCACTTTTCTTCTCCCCATATCTTCTAACATATCTCAAATTATGTGGCCAAGGTTTGACCAAATATGACCTTTTGAGCCCAAAGTTGGGCTGTCAGCCTGCATATTGGTGTGCAGTCCTGGATGACAAAGCACTTCTGAGAAATGAGTGAGGCAACTCAACTTGGACAGCCCGACTCATGTTTCTGTTTTTTAAAGTCATGGTGTTTTCAGGATGGTGACCAGGCAGTCCACAGGCCACTGCATCCCAGTTACGCCAGACATTCAACTCACAGGGTCAATATCATTTTAGATGGAGTATTAATCCTCTGCCCCAATTTTTGGTATGTTGCAGAAAAACAACCTGCTTGGGATGATCAACGATCCTATTCACAAACCCGTCACACTCTTCTGGCCCACAGACACAGCTATCCGTGGGCTGCCGCAGGAGCAGCAGGACTTCCTCTTCAAGAAGTCCAACACAGACAAACTGGTGCAGTACCTCAAATTCCACATCGTCCGTGATGCTGCAGTAAGCCCTTGCTTCTTAGGGGAATTGCCAAGGCCAAGTCATGCAAGCCCAGACACGTGTATATCTCCTCTTTCCTTTCCAGGTTTTGACCTACCAGCTACCCCTCTCCACCTCACTGAAGACCTTGCAGGGCTCCAACCTCAGCATTAGCTGTGGGGATAACAGGGAGATTGTAAGTGTTCACTCTGCCAGCACACTTACCCCTTGCCCTTGCTGCAAGATCCGCTCATACAGACCCCACTGTGCCTGTGCACAGCCCCCAACAAGGGTCACTGTCATCAAAACTCAATTGGTCTTCACCAGTCCATGCTGGTAGCCAAAACACCACAGCAGCCACTGCAATTGATTCAACAGACTAGATGCTATGTAAGATTCTTCAGAGCTGTCATTTTCTCTGTTAGAAGATTCTATTTGTTCTAAACAGCTCTCAGTTGTCCCCAAACAGAAGACCATCACATTTTAATTTTTCCTACCATGAAATATGCAATGGAAAACTATTAAGGTGAACCTGACTTTGGCAGAAGCCCCATGAATGCATGCAAACTGCTTTGTAAGCACTTACAAGCTAAGATGGCAGGCATGCATACAGCCTGTTAAGCTACAACAACTGCACATTTCTCATTGCAAATGTACGGGGTTATACCCACATAATCTCTGGCAAGCACCTGCTTCTGAAAATATGGCTAAGCCTAAATGTGCATAAAGCAAACTTGTGGATGTCAGGCTGACACTCTGCTGCCTTCAGAAAAAGAAGGATTTGCCCATCTGTGATGTTATAGCATTCAACTATAGGAGGAGAGGACCCAGATTGGTTTAGAGCAGAGGGAGGACTATCCCTAATACCTGTGCAAGATCTGGATTCACCCTGGACCCAAGGAATACTGGTTCATGATTTGTCACACACCCCTCTCCCCATCCCATCTCTCAGGGCGCACTTTTCCTGAACGACAGACAGTGTAAGATAGTGCAGCGACAGCTGGAATTTGATGGGGGCATCGCCTACGGCATCGACTGCCTGCTGACAGACCCCAGCCTGGGGGGTCGCTGTGACAGCTTCTTCACCATGGATTTCGTGGTCAGTCCCTTCTTGGTCTCCCACTCTGGCAAAGACACAGTCTGAGGGCCAAACCCTATCCTCACAGAGACCAGGGCAACACTCAGAGCAGCTTTGGCACTGCTGAGATTAAGCACCACCACTTCATGCTAGCTTCATCTGCTGCACTGGTCAGAGCTAAGGTTAAGAAGTGCAGCATGACACCCAAAAGATGCACAACAGAAATCCTGCATCCACACTAAGCAACACACAGGATAAGTGGTCTCAGTTAAGAGCAGCTTAGCAAGCCCTGACCTGTTTTGTTCAGGCCAGAACAGTACCTTGCAAAAGCAAGCATGAATATGAGCAAAGATGGATTTTCCCAGCATGCTTTTAAATTAAGACATATTCACAGTACAAATTTGGTCATAGGGATTGCACTTACGAAGTTCCCAATTACAAAAGAATAGCACAGCTGTCCCAGCTGCACAGGGGATTGGGGACAACCAGATAGACCTTCCCAGCCTGTCAGCCAGGCTCTCAACTTCCCACATTTCTTGCTTTCACAGAAATAACCTTTAGCATACCTGAGTAGGCACTGATAGTGTGGAGGAAGTTTTGTCTGTGAACTTTGATGCTCCCACAAACAGGAAGTTTTGAAACCCATTTTGAAGTAGTTTCAAGACCAAATTTACTTCAGTTTAATTCAAATGTATGAACAAGCTGCCTAGAAGTAAAAAACAAACAAACAAAAAAACACACTACAAATTCACATAATCTTAAAAAAGTTTATTGGATTTTTAAAAATATTTTTATATATATAATTTTAAACATTATTTCTGTTACAAAACCAACACTTTTGCATATCTCATCTGCTCAAGTTAACATTTGTTTTATGATTTTGTTAAATGAAATAGATACAATTTCCTCAGATCTGGTCAGTGCTTCCTAAGAAGTAATCATTTACCTCTACTCTCAATTAAGCATCTAGGTCTGATGCAGCCCATGTCAATACTTGTTTGAAAAATAACCACAATCTTTTCCCTGCTTGTTTAAATCCACAACAAAGTTTCTTCTTCCAGAGCTTATATTCTGGTATCAAAACTAATTTCTTGCATTTCATGGCTCTAAGTTAATGCAACTATTTTGTTGTCATTCTCCTATCTTCTTTCTCCAGAGTTCTTATAATGTATTTCAAACATAATAAGGCTACATTCTGCTCATATTTTCTGCTTTCATAAAACAGACTTTTTTGTCATTTCAAATAGCCTTTTGTTGCCATTATTTTAATTTTTTTTTTCTTTTCTATTTTGTACAACAGGGGCATTGTGTTAGCTGTTTCCGTAATCCTAAATGCCCTCCAGGGACAAAACCAAAGGTAATACATTGAAATCTTGCATTTAAGCAGCCTAACCTGCTCTTCTCTGTACTCCACACAAGCAAACTAAGATAAGTTGCTTTGAAAAAATAAAAAGAGAACCTTCAACAGTGAAGCCACACTGTTAAGGGATATCATAAAGCCTCTGGGACAAAGGAGTGCCCAGGCAAACAACCAGACACTGGTGTTGAGGGACACTTCTCAGTCTCACACAGCGTCTACTGTAGCAAGTTGACTTCAGAGCAGCTCCTCCATCCTCATTAATGGTGCTTAGCAAGTTGGGAATCAAAGTGAAGGTGGTGGCCTTGCATTTGTACTCTTCATACATCACATTTTGATTCAACGTACATCAGAAATCATGATTTAAAGAGGGAAAAAATCCAAACCTCCACATAACACTCATCTCCTCGTGTTTTTTCCACCCACCCTCTCTGTGTGACACACGCGATGCCCAGGAAGGGATCCAGTGGTGCACGTACGAGTCCTATGGGCTGCGGAGGGATGGCTGCCGTAGGAACTGCTCCATGGTCATCCACACAACCAAGTGCTGCAAGGGCTACTTTGGGCCAGACTGCCAAGGTAGGACCCCCTCCCCCTCCCCACTGCTGACCCATGACCTCCTCAAGCACAGCTGGGTAGCACCCAGTAGGCTGAACTGGGAGAGCTGGGATAGGGGTGACAAGGAGAAACCAGTCACGAGGTGGGGGAACTCTGTTGCAAGAGCTGAAGTAAACAAAAAATATCATTGCTTTTTCGCTCCAAATAATCTCTTTTTCCACACTTAGCAAGCTTTAAACTCCATGCTAGTAGCAAACTAAATGAATGCTATAGAGAGTAAAGCCTGCTCTGCTGTAACCAAACCTAGTGAGTCTTAATCAGTTACCAGCTGAAAGTCCTTTCAACACAAAAACAGACATGAGGTTTGTGACAGTGATACCAAGACACACCAGAGACACAGACTATGATTCCTCAGCCACCTACAAGCACACACACAACTGATGTAAGATCAGAAATTGCAGCTTTAACCAGGTGAGAGATGGTTTGGGAAGCTTTATCTTCAGCTGTTTGTTAGCAGACTCTAACAAACCACGTGCTCCTTCACCTGCCAACCCCACAGCAGAACAGTACTGAGGCTCTCACCATAGCATCTAGGGTCAGGATCTGGCTTGGGACATCTGCTAGCAGACAGGTCCAGGGACACAGCCATCACAGACAGACACATGGGGGTCCCAAACAGATTTGGTCAGTCCAGCCTGAGCTGCCCTTAGGGCTCACCCCAACAGCAAACATACACATGGAGGTGTACAAGCAAGTCTGGATTTGGGCAAGGGCTGGGCAGTGCCAGTCACTGATGGTTCTAAATGCGCAAGCACCCAGGTAACGGTACCCAGACCCAGGGCTTGAAGAGTCTGCAACACCTTACTGACAGGAGTTGTAAAACCACATTGAGGAATTTGGAGGATTAGGCTTACAGTCACAAGTGTCACAGTTGCTTTTACACACCCAAGCAGAGATGCATTTAGAGGCCTTTCCCTGTTCAAGGATTTTTACAAAACAATAAATAGCCAACAGCAACAATGAATAAACATGCACTTGAGCTAAACAGCTTTTTTGGGTTTTTTTTTAAACCTTTCAGCTTGCCCGGGGGGCCCAGAGACCCCATGCAATAACCACGGCTCCTGCGACGATGGGTACACTGGGACAGGAGAGTGCCACTGCAACAGTGGCTTTAACGGGACTTCATGTGAGCTGTGCTTGCCAGGCAGATATGGCTCCAACTGCAGGCGTACGTTTAAGTTTCCTTTCCATGTTGTTGCCCATTATCACACCTAAACTATTTTGTCAGCAATGGGTTAAGTAAACAAAGAAATGCTTCCCTGCTTCAACACCAATGTTTTTCCCCTAGTGCCTCCTCAAATGGAAGGATGGCACAAGGGTTGAGAAGGCAGGAGAAGAAGGTGGAAGTGGGGCAGAGGCTTAATTAGATTTCTCTTCAAGGCTCCTCCTATTCATATAGGATACATAAGTAACAGGAAATGGAGACAAGCCTTCATCAACAAGTGTTCATGACTACAACACAGCTTTCTCTCCCATCCACATACAGGACAAGACAGGATTTTAGCAATGTGGTTCCTCAAGTATTGCCAGAGACCAAGGCCACAAGCTACTTTTGTGGAAGAGAAGAAAAAGGACACTGAGATTAAAGCAGTTTGTGAAGAGGGGTGGCAGCAAAAAACTGCTCACATAATCCACTTCACTGTAGTTTAAAATGCAAACTAGGTGGAACCAGGATTAATATCACCCTTTAAACTCAAATATATTCCCAACGTAAAGCCTTCTGATGTGAAGCTATAACATTAACCCTTTCATGGGTAGAGGCAAGACGCTAGGCTTGGATATCAACGTTCAAGAGTATGCTTACCTGCAATTTATCACTTTTATAGCACAACACAGCTTAAACTGTGAGCTACTAGTCTGCCCCAGATTCTGGTCAGACGACATAGCTCTTTAAACAATATTTCAGGAAGAGAGATAAGACAAGAAAGGATGCTACTTCATTACATTATAAAACAGAGAGATCAATAACTCCTTAAGAAAGACTCAGCACGTAAAATATTGCCAGGCCCAAACAGTAGGATAAAAACAACAGTCTCATGTTTCAGTTTGCAGGGCACAAGGACTAACACCCCATATATAAAAGGAACAAAAGACATTCAGAAGCTTTTAGTCATAAAAATATCTAAAACCTGGAAAAAAAAATACAGTTAATTTTCCCATGTTTTACAGCAAAGGCCACTAACCTCATATTTGGTTTCCTTACTCAGACAAACCTTCTCCCAAGCAGCAAACACACACACTCTCCCCACACACCTTATTTCTCTCTGGCTAAAAGGCTTCCCCACAACCAGCAGCTGCTGCATGTTAGGACAGGATTAGGTTTGGTCTTCATCTTAACCATTAGCTCCTTTCCACCGCAGTTCTTTGTGAAGTTTGCTACTCTACCACAATGCAGATCAGTATCCATTTTCATTTTCAGAAGCACAGTGAATGAATACCAGTAAAACAATTATGGGATCACAGGATAACAGGTTGGAAGGGAACTCAGGAGGTCTCTAGTCCAACCCTCTGCTAAAAGCAGGGTCAGGTCTGAGCTCACACAAGGTTGTTCAGTGTCAAGGTTTGCAAACATCCAAGGATGGAAACTGCCCAACCACTCTGGACAGTCTGGCCCACTGCTTGACTGGCCTTGTGATGAAAAACCATGAGCTTACATTTATTTAAGTAATTTCTAAATAATAATAATGTATCTAAACTGACAGTCTGGGTGATGTTTCTCTAGGGAAAGATTTTCTCCGTTCCCAAAGGTAGTTCTGTAACTGATCCCTCTGCGTTCCTTTTGCAGCCTGTGAATGCAAGACCAATGGCCAGTGTGACGAAGGATACTCAGGAACGGGGAGATGTTTCTGTGAAACGGGATGGACTGGCCGACTGTGTGAAACCAAGCTAGGTCTCTGCCTCCTCTCACCAGACTCCATCACACAGAACCACAGGGTTGATAGCGTTTGCAACTTGGGTTTGTGTGGAGAAGAGAGAGAAAGGGTTAATAAGATAAGAAGCCCTCACTGGAGGCTAAGGGATTCTGCTCTGGACTCTGAACATGTCCCTTCAACCTCTCTGCTTCTTCCTTTGTGAAATGGGAATATAAGTGTTTACCTTCCCTCTGGAGGGGCTTTCAGCTACATGAGGGATGATATCACCCAAGAGCTAAATAGTCCAAAAAAAATTCCAGTTAGCAAGACTGGTGCGAGGTCTTTTATTTCTGCATGAAACAAGGGCACTGCAACATAAATAGCATCTTCATCCCAGCTGTTCTGCTTTCCCCACAGCTCTGCAGCCAGTGTGTTCCCCGAGCTGCTCTGTCAACGCCGTCTGCATGGAGAACAACACATGTCAGTGCAAGCCACTTTACAATGGGGATGGGATCACATGCATGGGTGAGCTCCCTCTTGCACAGCCTGCTAGAAGAAAGCATGTTGTCCCCTCTTGCACATGCACTTCATGCAGTTACTGTCCAGTATGAAATGTTGGCTAGAAAATCTAAAAAATTCCACAGTGCAGTGCGTGAAACAAATTTAAGGTATATTCAGATCAGTGTTTTTCTGAAGCAAGTGGCTTGCTTCACCAGGCTTTACTGAGCAGGAATATGAAGTGCACTTCAGCCAGGTTTTGGAGACCGCAGGGCGTACAGGATTCTCTTTGATGATCTTAGGCAAGGCAGTTCCCCAGTAACACCAGTGAAGAAACAGTCATTCTTTCTGAGCCAGGTGTCTTGCATCCTCTGAAGTCACTCTGGTCAAAGCAGATTCCCAAAAAAATGAGCTCTCTTGGGCCACCAAAAGGTGAAGCAGAATCTCTGGGAGGTGGTGGCATGTCTCTTAAATCAAGTGTATCTTAACAAGGGCTTCAGAGCCCTAAAGGACAGCCTTGGCACAAGTTCAGGAATGCCTCAGGAAACTGAAACATTTTATTCCCTAAACAAGTATTCTACTATTTTTAGCATGCCTTAAAAATCTGGAGGTAGTTTGTCTTTGTGAAGAATATCCGCTTTAAAAGCAGATTTTACTCACCTGTGTTCTTTTCCCCTGTGTAGCTGCAGACCTTTGCAAACAAAACAATGGAGGGTGCCACAAGGCAGCTGAATGCACTCAACTCGGGGTGAAAGTCTCCTGTAGCTGCCAGAAAGGGTACAAGGGAGATGGCTTTACATGCCTTCCAAAAAATCCTTGCGCAGATGGGTTCAACGGAGGTTGCCATGAGCATGCCATTTGCACTGTCATAGGACCTGTAAGTTGAACAATATCAGTCCAAAACAGGGAAGTCTGAAGCATTTCTTCCTGGTGACCACAGAGGTCTTTTCTCTGACTGAATCACGCTCTGTACCTCTCAAAGTCCCTGTTTTCTAAAACAATCTTGACACAGCTCCAGCATACTTTCCATATCAGTTTGGTATTCTTTCAGCTGAGGGGTGAGAAACTGTTTCACATCTTTGATCTAGGGAAAAAGGTACTACAGCAGATGGGATATTTTGATTATGCAACTTTTCTGTCCCTTTCTTAGCTCTCCCTAACGGGATATTCCTATTTACAATAGGAGTTTGTTGGATTGAAACTGAGTATATTTTGGTAGCTAAACCTAGGGACCACTGGAAAAATAGTGTCACTTGTTGATTGGCCGGACTCAGCTTAAAAAGCTCTGCAGCCACATGATACAAACTCCTTGGCCTGCACACTCAACTGTTGAGGAAAATTTGTGCCAGTAACATAATCCAGTATTTGTTCTGGTTCTTACAGGATCACCTGTTCATTCCATTGACGGCTTGCTGTGTCTTCCAGGTGGTATCTAGAAAAGCCTTACCACTGATCTGTTCCAGCTGCCAATCATTACAATCCCTGGATGTCAACAACTCCTACTTGGTTTATAGTTCTCAATTTATTACTATCAGTGGGCTGCTAAATTCCTTTCATGGTCCCACACCCAATCATTTGAATATCATTTTGATAATTTTGCTATCCATTTTTGTTAATTATGTGTCATAAATACATGTCATATATTTCTCCAATCCACACTATTAGTTTTGTGGATGGAATTATGCTTTAGTATTAATTCAGCAAAGCACCCAAGTGCATGTGTAAATGTTTTGCTTTGAAGAATAAGTGTCAGTGTCAGAGTTTGCAGTCTGTTGAATCACAGTTGTTAGTAGCAACTTTCCTGTTTGTCCATTCCTGGCTATATCAAGTGAAATTTTTCCACCAGTTCAGAATGTTGATTGAAATACCACTTTTATGTCAGCTAAAAGGCTTGGTCGTTTTTATTTTCTCTCTATGACAAGGACAAACGCAAGTGTGAATGTAAAAATAACTACATTGGTGATGGGCTGAACTGCTCAGTGATGCAGCTTCCTCTTGACCGCTGCTTGCAAGACAACGGGCAGTGCCATGCCAATGCTGACTGTGCTGATCTCCACTTCCAAGGTGAGGATGGTCCACCACACATGCCATAGGACAGGGACATCCTCGTCCCTGTGCCACTGTACTGCAGCCGGTGGCCACAACCCTTGTGTCTGCTAGCTCACTCAGTCCTCTACCTATGTCCCCTTGAAACAGTGAGAAGATTAAAGTTAGAACATGTGTTTACATATTTTGCGATACCAGATGTAGGAAGCAACAGATGGGGACATTTGAGGCAGGAGTGTGCCCCTAAGGGATCAATTTGTCTCTACTACATTTCACAAAATACATGAGTATTTATATGGCACGGTTCACTCTGCATTCAGACATGGAAACCCATTCAGGAAGTGCTGGTTCTTCTCTCTCTTTGCAGATACCACGGTTGGGGTTTTCCACTTGCGGTCCCCACAAGGGCAATACAAAATGACTTATGAGAAGGCAAAGGAGGCCTGTGCCAATGAGTCAGCCACTGTTGCCACATATAACCAGCTGCTGTATGCACAGAAGGTGAGGTAGCATCACTGCGGGAGGAGATCCCTAGAGTGGACCTAGCTGCAGTGTAAATGGGGAGAGAGGAGCAAGGGGACTGCTCCATGATGATAAGCTTCATTTTCCCTCCTTTCCTTCCCCTGTGCCCCAGGGTATATTTGGCTGGAGCAGTTTTTAAACTGGTTATTGGTTTCATGTTTGCTCATACAGCACTGAAACCAGTTGCCAACTTCCTGTTTCCAGTGATACTGGGGTGGGATGGTAGGGTCAGATTTACAGAGCGTTTTCATGGGGCTTTTAATTACTAGCACTTCTTAAAGAAATGTACACTTCAGAATTCTGCTTAGATTATTTTTTTTTAAATGTATAGCTCCAGGAATCTTTTCCCCAAATGCCATTAAGTTAGCAGACCAATTTCCATATTCTTTTCCTTGAATGTGTTACAGTCAATGCATGGCTGACATTAGTGGAATAAGTATCACAGCTTGGGTTTGTAAAACTTGTTTTAGAAGAGTGGGTCAGACTGCCTGTGCCTTTCTGGCTCCTTCCCATCTGTGGAAGGAGGATAGTCACTCACTGTTTAGAGACACTTTAGAGATCTTTATCAAAATGTGAGACTGGACCACAGCCAATACATAAACCTCCTGCTGTCTGAGCAGAAGCTGCATGTCCTCTGTGCCCCTTAGTCTAAATACTTCCACCAAAGCAGCAAAGTTAGCAGTGGGACTGGCTCCAGCAGTCCTGGAGACTTACTTTATGTTGAGCTGGATTGTCAGCCCTTCCCACACTGACAAAAAGTGGTTTGGCACACAACAGGATTGCACATCCCTGTTGACTTTTACACCCACCTCTGATTCTGCCCAGCTTTGGGCTCTGGGAAGCTTTTCCCAGGAAAATCTCCTTTGATCCACAATGGGGAGCCACTGACTTTCCAAGGGGCTTCTCTCTCCACAGCCTTTGGTACAGAGCTCAACATAGGGCAGGCTACAGGATGGATGGACAGAGCCCTGTCAGACCCTCAAAAAAAGTGCAGGCAGGTTGAGTGGTGCCTGAGAATCCCAGGGGAATTGTTCATTTCATCCACAGCACCCCAACACCACCACCCAGCTCTTCCCCCTGTGTTTTTTCCCTTATGGCTGTGCCGGCTGCAGGCGAGGTACCACCTGTGCGCTGCTGGCTGGCTAGATGGTGAAAGAGTGGGCTACCCAACCGCCTTCTCCTCCCCAAACTGTGGCTCTGGGTACGTAGGAATTGTGGACTATGGCAAAAGAGTCAACCTGAGTGAAACCTGGGATGTCTTCTGCTACAGGGAGAAAGGTAAGAGGGCCCTTCACTGCATGCCCCTGCGCAAAGGGGAGCAGCAGCCTTGATTTTGGTTCCTTTGGTCAGCCACAGGCTGCTAGATAACACTGCAGGAGACTCTGCCTCCTTTTAGCTTTTTCAGACACAGGGCAGCCTAACATCTTCTAGCAAAGGGCATTCACCCATGCAGCTTGTGTTTGTACCTTCCAGATGTGAACTGCACCTGCAAGCCAGGCTACGTGGGGGATGGCTTCTCCTGCAGTGGGAACTTGCTGCAAGTGCTGATGTCCTTCCCAACGCTGACAAACTTCTTGTCGGTAGGGCCCATGGCTGGCACACTGCTCGGTTGGGTGAGCAAAGCAAAGCAGGCTCTGCCACCGGGTTGTATCTCAGTGTATGCCTTACTAGCACGGCAAGTATAGGTAGCAACAACACACCAGCAAAGCAAGGTGGAGTGGTCTAAATCTACACAGTCAAAATCAGAATTTTGTTACTACTTTTTTTGTTACTTGCTCCAAAACAGTTTCAGGTTTCTAAAACTCATTTGGAAATAAAATGTTTCATCAGCTTTAGCTTAGAGGAGGTTCTGTGTAAAACTGCTCCTGGCTTTTTAAGCATCAGAAGGAGTGTGGTGCTTTGTAACCTTATTGAATTGCTACTGGGGAAAGGTAAAACATTAAAAGGGTCCTTTCCTTGCCCCTACTCAGAAAGGCATTATAGGTAAGTAGCCTCATGGACAACACAGGCCCAACTCCTGCAATCAGTTTAAGATGTGCTTATCAAATCAGCAGCTAAAACTGGGTTTTGAATACAAATTTCTTGTAATATCATTCCAGAGCTGCTTTATGGCTAAGATAAAGATACTTTGTCGTTATATGGTCTCAACTTTTCAGCTCCCCACACAGGAGCACACAATTGCTCTTTAGTAAAGCTGGATTTTGTTTCTGCATAGGACATCATGGCTTACTCCAACAGCTCTTGGAAGGGGAGAGAGTTCTTGAGGTACCTCACAGACTTGTCAGTGCACGCCACTCTCTTTGCTCCAAATGATAGCGGGTTAAAGGAAAACGAGGTCAGTGCCTTTTTCTTTTTTCCTTCTCTTTTTAACAACAATTTTAAACAGCCGTTTTGGGTTTCTGTATCCCAGTGAAATTTAAGTTTTAAAAAACTAAAATCTTATTATGACATAACTTCTGTGTAACCCCACATAGTTTAAAACGTGCTTCTGAAAGAGGTGAGTTCATCATTTCCTTTTTTTTTTTTTCCAGTAGTTAGGAGTGTATGGCTATCAAGGTATTTTAGTTACCCAGTTATAGTCTGCCTGACATGATTGTGCTTGGTGTTAATAAGCCATAGAAGGCTTCATGTGAAGAAAGCAGTGCACAGTTTTGGTATTTCCCACAAATACATTAAAGGCATCTGTTCCTAATCTCATTTCTCCCTTCACTCAAACATTGTCTCAAACAATTCACATGGGTTTATGCCCTGGCTTGCATCTTCGAGCTATTTGGAATATCTCTGAGGCTCATCACTTCAGGTCACCATACAAAAGAGTAATATCCTTTGTCCCACCATAATCAAGTTGCTGCCTGCTACAGGCGGCTATCAGAGGTCAACAGGGACAGACGATCCCACTGTCTGCATCTATATTTCCCATTAATAGCAAAGAGGGGAAAAGGTCAAAGGCATTTAGCCTACTTGTAAATCCAGAGGATTAATGAGATCAGTGAATGTTCCTTGTATTCTGCTCTCATTTGCAGACACTTTCTGGGAGAGACATTGAGTATCATTTATCTAATGCCAGCATAATGTTTTATGAAGACTTGACCAACGGAACCACTCTTCTAACTCGTCTAGGGAAAAGACTCCTCATTACAAACACTAGGGGCCAGGAACATCAAACCCCCATCGCTGAACAGGTACCTTTTTAATAAATCTCCCATCTTTGTGCTTTTTTCCCCCCTTATGCTATATCCTGTAGTCAGGTGACACATTAATCCAGAGAGCAATTCAACAAGGTTATAGTGGACAGCAATGAGAGCCTGGCTTCAGAAAGCTCTTTCCTGCCCAGAGACTGCAGGATAGCAGCTGGTAAACTGCAAATTGACACATTTGCAAATGGCCAAGCTCTGGCCCGCAAAACTCAAAGTAAGCTGTTGAGGTGGCCTGCGGGAATGGCAGGATAGGGATATAGGCTTAATTCATCCCTTCTCTAAACCTGGAAGGATCATGAGAGATGACAGTGCAATAGGAGGAGGGATGAGAGCAGGAGTTTATCATTAAACAAAGGTGTGGATATTTGTAAAGTTTCTTAGTAACTTTCTGGCAGGGGCAGGAGATGTCTGCACAGCCTTGCTCAGAGCTAAAGCTGACAAAAGAGTGATTTGCATTTTCTATTATTATTTCAGTGGTTTTTGAATGCAAAAATTTATATCCTTTTTGCAAGTGGAAAGTATTCTTTGACATTTTAGGGGAACACATCCTTTGAAAACAGACCCAACTTCTCATTTTTTAAGAAAATACTCACTGCCCAAGCATTTCAAGGGACCTCTGTGACAGCAACCCCTTAAGACCACAGTTGGGATTTTGTTCTGGGTGATGCTGTATAGATGAGTATGAAAATAAGCCTGTATCTGTGGGCTTGCATTAAAATGTGCTCTACAGAATGGTGCTGGACCCAAGGAAAGTTGAGCGCCCAACATGCCAACTGTACAGGGAAGTTTCACAGGCACCCACAAGAAAGAAATAGATGCTGCACAAATGACCCATCTGTTGGTTTTGCTCCCTTCCTCCTTCCCCTTTCAGAAGAAACTCCTTTAGCATGAGACTTGCCATTTATATTTTTAAAACCACCCTATAATACTTCAAACCCAGTAATCATACTAGTAAAGTGATCTCATGAGGGATCAGGTGCACTAGCACAAGGCTTACCTGTATCACTCATTAGCATGCCAGGAGCTCTTTTGGGTCACTTTGATCTGATATTTGAGTTAGAACACATTCTCCTTGCCAAAAAAAAAAAAAAAATCCTTCTTTCTTCAAAAGCTGCCATGGGGAGGCTCTGAGCCCATTAACTCAAATCTTATTCCTGCTCTTCAAAGCTGGTTGGAAATTTGTAGTTTTTCATCCTCCCCAGAGGATCCAAGCAAGCCCTTGGTTCCTCTAGCTGCTCAGGAGGATGCCAGGGTGGCAAGGAGAGGTGGCAGCTGCTTCCACATATGCTCCAACCAGACAAACATCCACGTGTCCCAGCACACCAGGTCAGAGCCCACAAGCTTTCCCCAGGACCCTGGCAGGGCAGCATAGGGGTGAAGGAGAGGGAAGAGGACACAAGATGACTCCCACATTGCTCTGCAGTACCACCACAGCTGAGCCCCTTCCTCCCTGGTCACAGAAAGTTGCTGCATGCCATCTTGTGCCAGGGGCAAGAGCGGGCAGGAGTTCCCAGTTCTGCTCACCAAGGAGAAACCATTTTGCAATTTAAAGCAGAGTTTGCAATCGTGCAGGCGCCCATGAACCCACCCTCCCAAAACACAGACACAGGCTGGAGAGACTCAGGACTAGCTCAAAGCAGTCGAGGACTCCCATTATCAGCAAAGTTTAGATAAGTGTCAGCATGGCAGTGACTGACGCCATCCCTCTCCCTTCCTGATAAGCTGCCAAATGGGACCACCTTCCAGCTCACAGGGGCTAGGCCACTAAAACTGTGGGCAGAAGCTCCCTGTCAGCACTGACCCAGCTGTCTCGAGCCAGCAAACTCAGAGCAAGTGGCATCCTCACCACAGAAAGCAGCTGTAACAGAGGCAGGTCGGCATTCAGGAATAGCAACACTCCTAGACAGAGCTCAGCAATTGCACAATCACCAAAAAATAATAATAAAAAAATTAAAAGGAGAAAGGAATGCCTGAAGGCAATATGCAGGTAATGATGATGGCTACTTCATGCACAGGAGAGCCATGACCAGCCTGGAGACATCCCAGACTGATGTCCAGTGAGGCAGCAGTATAAGCCTCCATGTGATTTTTCTCTGTGTGTCAGTAACTGAGGTAGGGGAACAATCTCAAGATTTGTTTCAGTCTCAAAGGGAACAGGGTCAAAGCTCAGCTCTCATCGCTCTTTCTCCTGGCAGAGCAACATCAGATATGTGGATGGAAGTGCTATTGTTGAGTGGGATATAATCGCTTCCAACGGGATAATCCATGTCATTTCAGAGCCTTTAAAGGCTCCGTCAGCAACTGTAAGTACATAGCAAATTCTTTTTTTCTTTTTGGGGGGTGGGAAGGGTGAGTAGTGGGAGATGACTATACCTTATATCATCCCAAACTCATTGCTGACATTCATATAATCCCAGTTTCCCTCCTGTATATGCAGTTTTGTTTAAAAAAAATATTACATTGAAATAAAATTAGAAGTCGAGAACCAGGTGCCAGGGAAGCTTGTTCAAAATGTTTCTGTCTGAAAAATTTCTTCCCACATTTGTTTTACATAAATAAAGCTCCATTTTAAGATGGAGCTCATTTTGTAATGGAGGCTTTATGAAGCTCCATTTCAGTTCTTCCAAAAAGATCTTTCAGGCTTCTAAGGAAATTTTTTTACTCTTGGTTTTGCATTCATTCCTAACCAAAACAATTGATATTGAAAACAGAATTTTTTCGCCTGCATGAATCCCTGCAATGGTCCTAGTTATCCAGTTCTCTCTCCCACTAGAAAGACCAAGCTGTGCATGGCAAAATAGCAGAGTCCAGAAGGGGTGCTGTCCTTTCCATGGATGGAGCTTGAGTTAGCAGCTGCACTGTCATGCTGGAATCAAAGCAGTACAGGGCCCAGCAGCAGGGAGGCAGGAACGTTGTTCTTTTCATTTCTCACCAGCAGAGTTTACTGCTTTGTATGAAAGGGAAGAAAAGCATTTTGTTCACCTGCAGTGCCACTGGGATGCTTCACAAAAGTGAACCCTGCTGCCCCTGGGAGAGGTGTGCAGCAAGCACCTTTTTTTGCAGTACACTGTTGTGCAGTGTTAGTGGTCCCCAGCTCTGTCCCATGCAGAGCACCCTGTGATAGCCTAACAAGAGCTTAAGCTGATCTTGCAAGAAGACCCACCACTTGCTTAATCTGAAGAACTCCCCTTCCATTGGAGCAACGCATTCCAATCCTTCTCTCTGTGCTCTGAAGGGGCCTCAATCGCCTTTACAGCCCACCCACCCCAGCTCTGATTTTGGAAGTGGCTAACTGGCCACCTCCACAAGACTAACTCTATCAATACTCTATTTCTTACCTTCATTTTGTTCTGAGCAACCCTTTCTCCTTTACAAACCATCCTCCTTGTTCCTAGGAGTTCAGTAATATGCCCATGCAATTTCATTTCACAAAAATCCCTTGCAGCCTACAATCCTCAGAAGTAGGAAATTACACACTTGGGTAAAAGCATAAATTACTGCCTGAAAATGATTCAAAATAATAGCCCATTTCTGTCAGTCTACAGCAGCATGGTACTACAATCTTTATACCTTTCACATGTTAGAGGGAAACTAAATGTTTTCTAATATTTAGCTGTCCAGCCACACCTAAAGGAAGAGAGCAGATCCATTAACCCAACAATATGATTATTTTTTGCCAGGATAAGTTTAATAATTAGTTTTCTAGGCAGGAGGCCACAGAGCTAAGGCATTGCATGGAAAAGCAAGAGTAACAGCATACAAATCTTCTACCCATTTCCAGACATCTCCTCAACTCCTGGGTTGCCAGCAAAGAGCATAGTGCTTTGGGGAGACTGCAGCCTGAGTGGCTGCATGCCCTGGGATCCCTCAAACTTATCATTACCCCAAAAACTGCCAGTCACCTTCATTATATCAGTCTATCAGTTCACAGAGCTGCAGAAGGCAAACCAAAGTGAGTGTCTGGAGGCATTTGTCTCCTTTAGGTTAAATCCAGATCACGCATGAATTTCTTTCAGTCCTTCACCTACATTTATATTAAAATATTTATAAAGTATTATATACAGTTACTTAGATTGGCACTTTGCATGCTTGACCAAAGAACAGTTTCAGGTTAAAGGCATTGCATGCATTGGGACAAAAAGACCTACAGAAGGCAGATTGCAGGGCCCAGCTCTGCACATCTTCTGTACACGTTGGCATACCTTCTAACCAGCAATGATATGGACATCAGCTTAGATGCAGTTTGGTTTGAGGCCTGGTAAAAAGGGCTCAGGGGATGGTATGGTTGCTAGTAGGTGGAAATAATCAACACCTCTCTAGTGCACAAAGTAGTGGTGAATAAGCTTGAACCCATGCAGAGCCCTGCAGGGTTTGTAGCATAGGTTTCCAAAGCTGCTTAAGGGAATTTGGTACCTATTTCTACTCCTCAGGCCAGTGAGGTTGCAGCCTCATCATAGCTTCTATTATTACTTTGAAAAACCTGACCAGAAAAGATCACTTAGGCATGTTCTGTAACTTCAAAAACATAAACAAGATGAAGCTGTACTGGACACTATGGACTATATCACCCCACCCCAAAAAAAGAATCTAGCTTGCAATTACTACCAAAGGCCATATTTAATTTTGTCAGGGGAATGTACCAGGAAACTCAAGCACAAAAGCAGTTCAGGACTAGGGCATATCTCAAGGGACACTGCATGTGCTTGGGTGTTGGAAGGTGAGACCAGTGCCCACCTGTAGCTCACTCACCCTCTCTCTTGCTTCCAGGCTCCTCTCCATACTGGTACTGGGACAGGGATATTCTTTGGCATCTGTCTGGTTGCTGGATTTGTGGCTTTTATTGGATATTCTTACCTCAGGTTCAGGAAGAGAAACATAGGCTTCCAGCACTTCAAGGTAAGTGGCAGAGAGGAATGCGAACCAGGGAGAAAGCACTTCCCCAGACCCACTGCACCTCCCAAACTTACAGCCTCCAGTTTCTCATGGTATTCTACTAAGGTAGAAACATTCCCAATCGCTTCCCACTTGAACTGTTCAGACTAAGACACAGAGGAAATGGGGAAGGCTCACACACTTGTCTTGGGCATGAGCTTTTATTTGCCTACTCCTTCCCTAGACCTCTCCCTTCAGAGTACTCAATGCCCTCCTGCTCTCACAGACACTTAGGACTGGCCAAAACCTTACTTAAACTACACAGCACCAGTGCAGAAGCCTTTGCCTCCCCAGAAAACTCACCCTTAGGGAAGCAGGTACTTACAAGCACTGAAAGGGCACCTGTTCTTTTCCACCTCTACCACAGCATTGCTAATAATTTTGCTGCTCTGAAGGCTGAAACGTTTGATAGGAAAAGGGATGGATTCAAAAGAAGCAAACTGAAATGATTGTGGGATTTACACATTTTTATACTGATCCACTCTCATGCTTCTTTTCTCTTAACTAACTTTGGTAGCCTCACATAGTATTATCATGATGATATGAAACCAGGCAGCAACAGCCAAGCTACCCAGAGATGAGGGACAACCAAAAAACCAGTTACAAAACACACAAAAATCTATCCAAATTAAAATCTACCTAGAAGTCATACAATCATAGAATGGTTTGAGTTGGAAGAGACCTCAAAGATCATCTAGTTCCGTGCCATGGCAGGGACACCTCCCACTAGACCAGGCTGCTCAAGGTCCCACCAGCCTGGCCTTGAACACCTCCAGGGATGGAGCATCCACAACCCCCATGGGCAAAACCAGAAATCACTATTCCTACATCCCTACATGTAATGTGAGTTGTCTTCTAGAAACAAAAAAGAGGAGTCATGAGCCAGGCAAAACACTTGTATTTTTATGTAGCCGCAATGAGAGGGCTCAGGACCAAGCAGATACCTTTTACCCCAGGCACAATGTCAGGGCAACACTTCCTCTCCTGATCTTTGCTGAGGCTCAAAACTAATAAAGGACAGAAAAAAAGATACCAGTGTTCAGTGACCTGAGATAACACCAGAACCCAGAACCCCGTTCATGCCCAGAGACACTGGTTTAGATAAGGCCAGTTCAGTCACCACACTACACCAGCTGTTAACGAAGTGTAAGTGCCCCACTTAACACACTGTGGGAGGAGGATGGATTTTAAGCAGGTTTGTGTGATTTTGTGTAGTCAAAAGATGACACTGACGTAACATCACTGGACAAGCCTCAGCCTTCAAATATCACCAACCCCTCATATGAAAGTTCTTCCGCACTGACTCCAGCAGAACCTGCATACGATCTCTTCTCTGTAAGTGTTCATTTTGATTTGAGATTAAGACATAACTAAAATAATGGTAAGAGGAAATGATTTTATGAAAAAGAAACACCTAGTTGGAAAAGAAGAAAAATTAATTTGGGAAAACACCATTCAAGTTCCTGGCTTTCCTGTCTCACCAGTGCTAGAAATTGGGCAGGTCCACTTGTGGCAAAATTGAGGTTGTGCTCTACAGCTGTATCTCAAGTCCACTTTCAAAGAGAGCTGAATTAAACTGGACCCAAATGCTATTGTGTGCCAGTGACAAGCCTATACAAACTTTAAAAGCCTCCTGATTTCGTCTTCCCTCCTCCTTGCTGCAAAAGCAGCTGAGTGCCATGCCAGCACTCCAAAGATTCTGAAAGGCAACAGGAAGGAGGCCGGGAATCAAGGGAAGAAAAGATTGAGGAAAACCAGAGTATCTAACTAGCATCAATGGTCTAACTTAGCAAAACTCTCATGTTCATGCAGGGTCTAAAACTCCAAAATAAACCTTTTTTGCATCCAGTACAAAAACGTTGTTTGTGGCAAAAATGTCAGGTGCAAGCTCTCCCATCTGTATGGACAAATTTGCCAAAAATTGACTTTCATTTCTTAACCCAATGTTCAAGTCTGATTTTCTTTTTTTTCTATTTTACAGGATTCAGATGACCAGCAGCTTGTGATGAGCAGTCCTCATGATCAGAATTAATGATTGAATTTGTCATTAGTTAATTATAAAATACATTTCTATTTACACTTACTGTGAAAAACCAGCACCTACATGTTTCAGGGAATAAAATCTCATTATGAATTAAAAACCATAAGAGGACAGCTGTTTAAGATGCAATTTATAGAGTTCACAGTTACCAACCTCAGAAGTGTTGGCTGTATCTGAGCAGCGCCAGCTATCAGCACCAAATGCAAAACTGAGCCTCAACTAACTTAGCTGGAAGGAAACAGACACCTCTCTGTGAAAAGTAAAAGACATTCACTTACCTGCTATTTAACTGCTTCTGTTCTGCTTTAGAGACTTTAAAATGGTCTCAAACAACAGGGCAGCTAACTTGGCAAATATCCTACATTTGCTAGTACTCCAGCTCTATGTTTTCATTTTGGCTCAGTTATAACTACAACTGGGTAGTGTGAAACGGAACATGTGTTAAATCTATTTTTAAAATGAAGGGATTTTTGTTGTAAGAATTTCAGCAGCAGAAAACAGAACCATCCTGTCCACCTCACTTGCCACCTCTGGCTTTTCTGTCTTTCCTCAAACTTGACTCTGTTTTGTTTACATCTCACCTCACTGTATAAAGGGAAACAGTAATTTAGCAAGAAACACAGGTGATATGAGAGCCTTCAAATAGTAACCGATTTTTACTGCAGCCATTTTTGTGAAAAGTGGACAATGAAGATGAACGTACCCTTGCCATGTTGTGTCCCCATTGGTTTTTACATCTGAGAGAAGCAGAAGCTACCTGCCTGTTCACATACCATGTTTTTACCAAGCAAGTTAACATTGCCTTTCAACCGATGCACAGCGGTAACAGCTGATTTTCACCATACTATTAGAAGTGCATCAAACTTGAGTTTGATCCACTGTCATGTCCTTCCCTCAAAACATTAATACTATAGCAAATTGTGAGAACATTATAGAAACCACAGAACAGCATTCCCCTGTGATATGCTTCCTGGTGTCCATCATGCATGGGAAGTAGGAGGGAAGCTGTCACTCCATGAAAGCGTTAGTTACCTCTGAGAGCAACCCCAGGATGCCTCCCACCAGAACAAGATATGCAGGCAAATCCAGGGTGGGTGACACAGGTATCAAGCATAACCAAGGGAATCTAGTGTGGAAATATGCCTAGACGAAACAGACTGAAGTAATTTCCCTAACTCCTTCCCTTGCTACACATGCCTGCTTGTTTCTACCTATAAGATATTAAAAAAATTAGAACATGCACACACACATATTTAAGGGAGTTTTACCCACAGAATTTTACAGTTAATACAACTCATGCTCTTCCCTTCTCCCCAGTCACCCAAAATATTAAGGCTTGTAAGGACCAGAAGATAAAGTGCAAGCATTTATTTCTGTCATAATCTTTAAACATTTTTATCACAAAAAAGTTCCACAGTTCATTAAACTCTTCTTTTATTGACAGGCTATTCTCCTTTGTGTTTTTGATAAAACAGAATGAAAATTTCTTCTTCCTTTAGTGTTCAAATGAACTATGCTCCCAAAATGAATACAAAGAGACACTGCGCTTTAAACATGCTCAAAAATCTCTCTGAAGTCAGTAACATAAAAAGGTTAAAATAAGTAATGCAGAGAGCGCCAAGGTGAAATCATTACAAAAATGCAAGACATTTTTAAAAGTTACAGAAAAGCATACCAGCACTGAAAAATAAATAATACATTTAAAAATTCTTACTTAAATTAGTATTATAATAGTTGGGTTGTTTTAAAAGAACATAACCCTCCCATAATTCTTTTTTTCATGCAGTGTTGTTTATTTCGAAAAGTCATGCAACATAAACAAGATTTACTTCAGATGGGTGTTGTAACATAGCTTTGTACAGAAGTTTGATTCATAAGTTAAGAGAAAGGAAGGGGGAGAGTATAAAATCATTTTGAAACAAAATGCAGATTATGTGGATGATATCACCCAACCCAATCAATCTGTTCCTGCTTAACACAGGAAAATTAGGCAAACTGACTCCTAGCCAGCTTTAAAAAAAATGAACTTCACAGCCCTATAACCAACAAAACATTATCAAACTCAAAATGCAGAACTGAATAAACACAACATTATTTGCTTGTAGTAAGATGGAGAACTTACAGTGGTTTGAGTTTGTTTTTTTTTAAACAGTGCATTGAAATCTGTGGAGCATGAGAGGTGCTACACACACATAACACCATTTCAGTTCTAGCTGAGCATTAGTTTAGAGAACTGAAGGCAAATTGGGGATACTTCCATCCCCACATTTCATTATCAAGTTATGCTAAGTATTTCTCGCACAGCCCCACCAACCAACAAGTCTCCTGATAAAGCCAAACTCACTTCCCGCAAAACTTTTATCTTTTTCTTCCAGCAAACCAGCAGGACTATGAAATTAACTTACTCATTTCAAGTATATTCATCTGTTTAAATACACACACAAACTTCAGGGGTGTTGCACATCAAGTTTGAAACAGAAGTACAAGAAACCCATGAACATAAAAATCCAGAACCACCTCTGAGGACTTCAGACAGATTTCAAGCATACAGGAAAACTACTTATAAAATTGTGAAGACTAAATTAGAGTGCATTTTCTCTACTTTGCAATTACGCCCTTAGAAATAAGAAAGACACTGCATATGAAATTCAATATAGGTACTTGCACATAACACAGACAGTTAAAAAAATAAAACAAGAAAACTTTTGGTCACCAAAAGTTTGTTTACCTGACAACCATGGTAGGAAGCAAGTGATATCCCCAAATGAAGTGAAGAATACCAAATGCTCTATATTTTGTTAATTATATGCTTTTAAGAACAGAGACTTTATTAACTAAAATTTGAAAAGTATTAAATCATATTATGCCTTCTAAAATGGCTGGAGTGAGGAAGCACCAATCAAAAAGAAGTTTCATTTGGATGCAGAGAAAGAAAAGCATCCTTACTGGAAAATAACTATATAGCAGTTCTATAAAGTGCCTGTTTGAGAAAACACATGAATAGATGTTTTCCTTGTGCAAAATAGACATTTTTCAGCTCACATCTTTGGAATACATATGCTACCCAGAGTTTGTGTTCACGCATTACCTGCAATTTCAGGAATGCAATAAAACTTCTAATATGCATCACCAAAATTATTTTGCTTGATGCAACCTGTCAACCAGCCCCAATTGAGCTTTCGAGGCTTGAGCAAAAAAAACCAAAAACAATCACCAAAAACACTCTGGTTTTCTCATTTCTTAATTTTTCTTTTAATTCATTTGCCCATTGTGCGTGGTTACTTTTGACTGTAAAAGTCTATTAGTGAAGGCTATATGAAATACATTCTCTCAAGGAACAGCAAAACTACGTTGCATACCACTGTTAAGACACTTAAAATTTTTAAAAGCAGCATTTAGGGTCAATTTAAAGCCTGTCAGAGATCAGTCTCCACTTTGAAATGCAAAATGCAAGATCTCTTGAAATGGCTTTATTACTAGAGAGTGGATCTTTAAAGAGTTTTGAAACTTTAAAAAGAAAAGTGCCTAAAAATTAACCAAAGGAAGCTGAAGAAGCCCAAATTACTGTCACTTTCAGTTTTGGACTCAGGTCCACCTACAGCCAAGCACAGATATTACAAGAACAGCAACTGCACGGAGAGAAGTAAAAGCCCATCAGCCTGAGCCCGACAGTGCTGTAATTGCTGCAGTGCAGCGGAGCCACACCAACACTACAGCAGTTAGGTCGGTTACAGGTAAGGCTCTAGCTATGGCAGCAAGGAAAGTCAACATGCATACACCATCCCTCACAGTCTCACTGTAAACTGGCTACTAACTGTGTCTCACTGATTTACTAATACTGGATTTAAGCTTTTCAGTGCCAAGATCCATTACAGGCTCCAGCTGGAGTGCTGAACAGGGCCATAACAGAGAGCACAAGTATTCCTTTGTAAACCACAAGGCTGCAGATCAAAATTTCCAATGATCAAATAAAAAGAACCACCCCAGAACACCACCAGTCTTTATCCTCAAATGTGCCCTCCCTCCCAGTCCACTGCTATTTTGGCAGTCCATCATCTCTTCTGTGTGTAAGAGGAGTTTTCTCATCCCCGAGCAGGAGAGGAAAAAACAAGTATAACGTTTATGAGAACAAATATGAATTACCTCTAAATTAAGATAACAGATTTAAGATACTTAAGTAAAATACTTTTTTTTTTTTGAGTGCACATGTATTTGCTCATTTTAGAGAGAAGCCGTAGAGTGTTTATTTGATCTGAACTGTCTCTTGTAAGAAAGGTATTCTGAATGTACCAGTGCACAGCTGGTCTGACCAGCCAGGAAGTTCATGCTGCAAAGGAGTCCTTCTTGGATAAAACGTGTAATCGGGCTCATAGTTCAAGAGACAACTCAACGATGCCATATAGATATCCGCAAACCTGGAGAGGCGCCTTAGGAAGTAAGTTGGATTCTCATCGGTTCTGAATAAGCTTCCAAACTGTGCGTTGAAGAAATTCCTGTTCATCTCCCTGTCCCCCCAAAAACAGAAAACAAAGAGAATGAAATGAGCATACCTGCACACATCTCTTTACCAGCTAGCATCCAGAACCTGAAGCAGGCAGCACCTATAAGCAGTCCTGTGTGTTATTCTTTCGATTGCACTTCAAAACACTTAAAGCATCACATAAATTCTTGCAGCTCTTGCACATACGCAGCCCAGATCTAGCAATCACAGTGGGGAACAGAAGATCTTCACACTTCTCCCACAAAAAACAGCAGTAAGTTGCTTCTGAATTCACAAATACGACATATCAAGCTTTCCATTCTATAGATTGCGAAAGACTTTTGCCTTCATTTAAATCCTAATAACATCCACTCATCCGAAAGACAAAAGAATTTTTAAGAAAAATGTTAAGATTTGGCTTAATGTACACAAAAAGCTTAAACACATCTTGGAATTAACTTCTGTTATTAGTCATTGCCAAGTATCGTTCCCATTTCATCTACTTGCACATTTCTGGGGAAGGCTGCTGGTGGTACAGCTGCTGGCCCTGCCAACTGTGCACTTCACAGATCCTGCATTTAGTGATTGCTCCTTCACAACAGTAGATTTTTTAGGAGTTTTAGCCCTATTACCTATCTTTGCGATGAGTCCACTGCAGAGCCCAGTTACTGCACATTCTAAAATGTTTTGTATGTAATCTGAAGAAACCATCTAAAAAATCTGAAGTGACTGAAGTCTTGATACAGAAACACAGAAGTAAAGCTGTGTAATCAATAGCAACAGTGGCAGCTGAACATAGAGGGACAGAACTGAGGTAAGAAATGAAAGTATTTGATATGATGTTACCTTTTCATGCAGAAAACCAGTGTCTGTTCTGAAGAAGGGGAGCAGGGAAAAGGGGTTCACATGCACAAAGGATCAGAGAAGAGAAGAGTTGCACAAGAGACAGAATATTGCTTTACACAGAAGAATTTTAGAAGGTCTGTTATTACCAGGGAATAAAAATCAGAGGTGAAGAGAAGTTCTGAAGAAACCTGTGTAAAATATCACATAGAACACTTGGCTACCATGAAGCATATCACAAATTCTTTATCTCCCATGTCTTACCTCAATTCCTTCCTTTCCTTCTTCCATTCTTCTAAAATCATTTGTGAATCAGGATCACGGTGAACCTGGAATGTAAAGCATAGATAACAGGTAACCAAGGATGCCCTCGTAAATTAGCCTTTCCATTAATAAACCCTTATCAGCCAACAGAACAAGGGCAATGCTTCAAAGATCAGTATACAGAAGTTATCCACATGCATTTTAAACAACTGAAACCAGGAATCAATCCAGGCTGACCAGCAGAGGAAGGTGACAAGATTTTAAGAAAACTCTTATTAACTGGTCACACAAATAATTGCATTTATTTATTTACAGTCAAACTGGTGAACTTTAATGAGACAGAAAGCACTTGCAACATCAATGTCCAGCATTTAGAAACTTGGCTGGATCCCTTCTGCTATCCAGAGCTGATTACACACACACAGAACAAACCTGCATATGCTCCAGTAATCCTGTCAAGGTTTGCAGCCAGGTCATGGTCTGAATGTACTTCTCTGTGTTCATTATTTTAATCTCTGATCGCAGCTCTGGAATAATTGCACCAGTGCGCCAGCCATGCTTCAGGGTCAAATCCTATTTACCAAGAATTACAAAATACAAGTATTAGTCTTAAAAAGAACTACTTAAAAGCACTGAAGAATCGGACCATTGTTTATCCCAGAGGGGCACTAATGTAATTGCTCCTTATGTATAAACAGAAATATTAAACAGTGGGACTTAACTGTGCCAATAAGCAACAGAGTTTCATTTCAGAGTAAGCTTCAAATCCCACATTTTTAGAGAGAGATAAAGAACACATAAGAACTTGCAAATAAGCACTAATTCAGCAGGTTTAAAACTAACGGTAGGAAATTCCTCTTGTATATGAGACCTCTGCTGCCATCAGAAGTATCTGAAGGAAATCATGTGTCAGGTTTGTTACCCACACACTCAGCTGACAGAAGGGTCCTATCAGCTAATCAAGGGATCCCCAGCTAATCAAGCTCCTCCTGACAAGTACAGGACGAGGCAGCTGCCACCTGTGCTCTCTCCTCCACTGTGCCATAAAAAAACAGAATGGTGTACTCCTCCTTCTAGCCCTCAGCCTTCTGAAGCACTCAAACTTATTTTTCTTTTTAAAAGCAGATTGGGGCAAAAATGTTAACACCTACTGCTGCTGCTGAAGTATGTTACCACAGCTTGGCAGTGGAAAGTCATATCCTGACATTCATACACAATTGATTACAGAAGAGTTAAGTCGTGGTCATTTACTCTAAAGAAACAGAACATTTGTTTGTGAGGTAGTATGAAAATGCCTGGGCAGTGAGGCTACAAACAATAGCAAGATCTCAGGAAAAGTTTACTATTAGTGACAGGAAGATTGCCCCCTGCATTCAAAAGAAGTTCATTTAGCTCTTGTTACACTTGGTAGTAAATGTCATCCAAACCAGCCACATCCTGTACTTTTGGATATCTGTGCTTACTCTCTGTTACATCTGACACAATCAGTATCTGGATCAGGAATACAGGATCACACATTCCTGAGCACAGTTTGTAAACAAGTGCTACAAGTCAGGTGGAAAACATGGTCGGCTTTTTGCAGCACCAATTTTCTTCACTGCAAGAAAAGCAATATAGCTTCACTACCAACTCAAATTTTGTTGTATTTGGAAATCTCAAATGAAAGTGTGTTATATTGAATAACTAGGGAGGAAGAGGAGAAAACTAACAAAAAGCCTCATCTTTTACCTTATTTTGTGAAAGTAAACTACTTACTGCCAAGTCACTGTAAATGTGATCACCAAAGTAGAGAACTTTAGAGCCCCTCCAGCCAGTAAGCTTCAGAAATTCATACAAGTTACCCTGTGGAAACAACGACACATACATTGTAGCAGCATGCAACTTACACCTTCACAGGCATGAAAAAAATTTAGTGCATCCTGAAAAATATTTTCTTATCAAGAATTATGTCTTTATATATCATGAATCCCACATTTTATAGGTGATTACAGTAATACTATCACTTCAAGAGGTAAGTTAACTGAGGATGTACAAAACCAACAGTGAATTTTACCACTTCAGCCACTAAAATAACTCTTAAAGAACATATCTACTTTTTAGAAGCTTTTATATCTAAAGAAGCATGAGATTCTGGAAAATAGGTATTAAATTTGAACTGAAAGAGTTAATTGAAAGCATACCTGTTTGTATATCTGACCTTTCTGCAGCTTGTGAATTTTGTCCCAAAGCAACACCCCCCTTTCATTCACCTTCCGAAATGGTCTAGAATAGAATTATATACAATTGTTACATTGCTATAGAAATTTTGTCACTTTTCAGAAGATTAAAATTTTAGTATTAAAAATTTTCATCCTTCAAAAGGAAAACATGCTTTCTAGCATCTGCACATTTTGTGGTAGATAGAAAAAGCAAAGCTCTAAAACTTCAACTTTAACCCGTGAAATGCAATCTACCTATCCAGTATACTTAGGACATTTATAATAGAGTTTGAAAACAACTGTTGAGAACTAAGGCAGGGATTTCAAATAGAAAAGAAGAAACAGTCTAAATTGTCTGCCATTGAGAAAGAGAGAACACCAAAAAAGTGAACATTTGTAAAAATCTTGCCCAAAAGCTCCTTTTGTATAACAGAGCAACTGAAGAGGGCAGAGGACTGGGGATAAAGGGTACAATTTCAAATTAAATGAAAAAAAAGGGGAAAAAAGAAATCCCACCTCCCTCTATCTTGCTTTTGAATCATAAGTATACATAAATGAATAGGTCTTTTTGAAGTGTAAGAGTAGTACATATGCATTTCAAACGTGTTTACTTAATTGAACAACTTGTCCAAATACCCAGGTCTGTCAGCCAGTCTTCCCTTTAAATATCATGTGTGACTAAACCAGAAGCAATAAAAGACATTTCGAGGTAGGTGACTGACTCTGAAAGGCACCGAAATTTCTCACATCTATTAGGAAAGAAACACTCTTCAACTTAAAAGCTAAGACGTTAAAAACAGCTTCTGTGACCTTAACTCAGTCCAGTAGACTTGCAGTAGCTACGGGAACTTTCTTGGGTAATAAATGGTAAATATTTGGACTTCAGAATTGCATGTGGCTGCATTCTGTAATGACCTTAAACATGATTTCATCAAATATTATTTCATTTTACTTAGCATCCAAATTAAAGTAGTATTTCATAGCATGCTCTATAACCTTATTTGAAATAAGCTGCTTGAATCATTCTTTACTGACTAAACACCCACCTTCGCTTATCATTGAAAAAATTTGGCTTATCAGCCTGTACAATGACCACATCAAAGAGATCCCTCCAGTCCTTGCCAACTATGAACTTCATGCCTTTGTCCCTAAAAAGGGCAGAGGATATTAACAGTGAAATGTAACATAGGTGCAGTTATTTGTGCAATATACAGTGAATTACATGAATTAGATAATGAACCTCATCCTCCCCCATCCTTTAAAAATGTATAGTTGAACAGCAAGCAACTGTTCACTTACACAAAGCTGCTGGGACTATTTGTGATGAGAAACATCTTCTTGCCATGATCAGCCAGCTTTGCTAACACCGCACGAGTTTGTTCGGCATAGCAGATATATTTCTCTGTGAGGAATGGGGAAAGCACAGTATTAATTTTAAAAGTTTTTCACAAGAGTTTTTTCTGCATTCAACCAAGGGTTCAGAACATGAGGTTATACTTAATAAAGGCACCTCAGACAAGTGGAAATAACTCCTTCGAGCTTTAAAATTTGGAACTTGTAATCTTAAAATAAGGAAGCCAGAAAGATACCTCCAGGACAAGAGGTAATGGCCTCAAGTTGCATCAGGGGAGGTTTAGATTGGTTATTAGGAAGAAATTCTTTACTAAAAGTGGTTGGGCATTGGAACAGGCTGCCCAGGGAGGTGGTGGAGTCACCATCCCTGGAGGTGTTTAAAAAACGAGTAGATGTGGCGCTTCGAGACATGGTCTAGGAATCAGGGAGATGTTGGGATGAAGGTTGGACTTGACAATCCTAAAGGTCTTTTCCAACCTAAATGATTCTATGATCATTATATTATCAGTGAAAAAAGCTTTGATAGATGATCTCATTAGTACTTACCAATATCTGCTTCAATTGCTCTGTACATTATTCCTTTGATGTGGACATCCCTGATTGAATCCTGTCAGGAAAGCAAAAGAACACTAAAGAACTGAAAAAAGTATAAAAACCGTGCCCACTGCATAGCAGTGGGATTTTGTTTTTAAAACAATTCCTTTCTCTGAATCACACTTTCAACTTTACAGGCATGATGTTCATTATACATACATCACCACTAGACAAAGAGTGAGCCTGTCCTCCAAGAAACTAACTTCACACTTTTGGGAAGTACAAAACTGTACAGCACAGGGGATGCTCTACATAACTGTGAAAGGGTGTTCAGAAGGGTGAAGTGGGGTGAAAGCCCTCTGTAAAAGCAGTCATCAGATTTCCAATGACCTTTAAAGCAGAACACATTCCTTTCCTCTTGCAAAAAAAAACACAAAAACAACCCAACCCAAAAGCTTTAAGTCAGGCAGATTTTAGATTATGATCACTCACAAATGCCTTTGTTATTTAAAAAAAAGAAATTTATGAACAGATGAAAGAAGCTAAATGCTTAAGCAAAGTATTCATAAGGAGCTCTGAAGGCATTTGGCAGCTCTCCTGAGACAGTTCTGTACCAGATAGCTTTGTTTAGGACAGTGGTACTGCCTTTTTGGTACTTACATTGGGTATGTCCTAAAAATACTCAAAAAAACGCCATTATAGGGCTTCCAAAATGTTGTTAATGCTAAGCAGTATAGAAGTTTCTACAAATATTTCAGCAGAATGCACAAGAACTAGCCTTCTGACTCATATATAACCATAGGCAGAAGGGAAAATTACTCTAGAAGTCAAAAGTTTCTTAAACCTCATCTGATCTACTTGGGAAAGTGAGAAACTCAACACTGAGGTGCATCACCTGTGCTTAACAACTACACAAGCTTAATACATGTCAATAAGGTGCCAGGAGAACATTTGGGATGGAAAGCCTGTGCAGACAAATACCATCAACTTGGGCATGACCTCTTCTGTTCTTAAATAACCAATACATAAAATTATCTCCTCTGCAGCATACATCCTGAGGAATCAAGATGGTCAAATTACTCTAGCCTTTATGACTAGATTTTTTTGGAGGAAGAAGAGAGAAAAATGGGCAAAATAGATATCCCGAAAGCAAGAGACAGCAAATGATCATATACTAGCAAAGATACAAAGACAGTACAACTGAAAGCTCCAAATTGAAATTCCCTATAGCATCTTAAAATTCCTGCTAGTGAGAAAAGTATATGTTTAATAACAATTAAAATAAGCTTTATCAATGTACAAGAGCTTCTTCACTTTCCCCCATCTACCCCTCAAACCTACGAAAAGAGCAACAGCCCTAGAACATCTGATTTAAAACAAATTTCAAATTGTTCTGTTTCTTTTCCAAGGTCTATCTTCATTTTACTTTTATTTTTATAGTTGTATAGCAATAATTACTCTATACAAAACCTAAACTTGAGGTATTTCACTGGAGATGACACAACAGGTTAAATCTTTCTGAAATGCTCACAGACAAGATGCACAAACATAGAGGCTTCTCTAAATCTTCAAAGCTAGTACCTTGACATCTTTGTACAGGTGAACAGGCTCATAGTCTATGTTGTTTTTCAGAAAATATTCATTCACACAAGAAAGGAGTGTCATTTCTGGCAAGGAAAATATATCCATGAATTGCTTCATTGTATTTCCTTGTGAGCTCTACAGGGTTGGGAAGAAAAATAGAAGAAAAAAGGTCAGGCACTTCTGAGATTAGAAGACTTTCATTCATTCAATATAAACACTTCAGCTTAGCTGCAGATATTCAGCTTTTGCCATTACTGGTCACATTGCTTTAGATTCTTCTTGAACTAACAGGCTCTCAATAAACTAACTCCAACAAAAGCTTTGGATATATTTTAAGAACTAATCATGACTCATAGCTCTTAAGAGCAGTATTTTAATTCATAAATACATAAAAGATAGCACTCAGCTAAAATAAAAGTCAAGAGAAGGAAGAGGCCCTCACTGGAATTCTGCACTTCTATAAATAAGAGGCACTGAGTATTGGCAGGGGGGGGTGCAGGGGGAGGTTTTGTTATTTGTTGGGGTTTTTTTTAAAAAAAATGTGGAATACTGATTAGGACTGCAAAACCATTTACCTCCTTGAAAAGAAAATAAAAACTTCTAAGAACCTACAACAACACCCAGTAACAGAGGAAGAGATTTCTAGCTTGCAAAAGCCGTAAGTGTAGTTAAGTTTCACAAAAGTGGATAATCTCATTACACAAGAGCAAATACAAACCAAATACTTCTCAAAAAGAGAGGTAAAGCTCAAGACAGCACACTGGTCAGGATCACAGAAACACAGAATGGTTGAGGTTGGGAGGGACCTTTGGAGGTCATCTTGTCCAACCCCACTGCTCAAGCAGGGCCACCTAAAGCCAGTTGCCCAGGACCTTGTCCAGACAGCTTCTGAATCTTCACGGATGGAGACTTCACAACCTCCCTGAGCAACCAATCCGTGCCAGTGCTTGGTCACCCTCACAGTAAAGGAAGCACATCCTGATGTTCAGAAGAAACCTCCTGTGTTTCACTTTGTGCCCAGAGCCTCTTGTCCTGATATTGTTCTTTCCAAAATCAAAGAAAGCATAGGCCTGCAGAGATCAAGGCATCTCACAGGGAATGCCAGAACAATATTCAGAACTGCTGCAGAGACCATATTTGGGAATTCTAAGTCCAGCTCCTTAAAATAAGAACAAGCGTAAGAACAACAAAATGCTCCACAGCACAAAGAAGGGCCTTCCATGTCAACACAGAATTAACATCCATAAGTAAAAGGGATAAAATAAACTTGTTTTTTATTAAAAAGACAGCACTGTTCTTCGTTTGGGAAAGAGGAAGGAACCTACCAGCAAGATCAACTTTCCCCACAAAATAAAATCCTAAACTTAGAAAAAGATGAATGATAAAAGATAAATATTTTGTCACTCTGCCCGCTTGTATGCAAGAGATGCCTCCACACATTTACTTGCTGCTACACCAGCTAAGCCATTAGCCCACTGGGAAGGAGTACATAGCTGGGGTAAGGCACCAGGTATGGTTCATTTCCCAGCCTTTATCAGATTTGCTGTGCAACACTGAGCAAGTAATCTGATTTTACTATGTTCCATTTCTTTGTGTGACTGGGCAAGGGAATAGTGGAAGAATAAACTACAGCAAACAGGAGAAAATATATTTGTCACTTTAGAGGGTAAACTTCACATCTAGCACTGTAAATCAAGCATGTAGTGAGAAAATACAACTGGTAGTAAGAAGAACAAAATGCAAACATCACAACCTCCACCCAAAAAAAAAGTATCATTTTTAAAGATCAGTTTGTTGTTTTACCTTTCCATAAAAGTCACTCATTTGTTCTAAAGGGACATGGGAACCATCATACATTGCAATGACTTCATCATCTGGGACAACACTGAGGCCTCTGGAAAATAACATTAGCTTTAGTTCAAGTCAGATTAAAATTTTCAAGTAATTACCAAATCAAAGTCTGACAGATTAACACTTAGGTCTGGATCTTATTAAAATACTAATAATGTCGTAGGAACACTTTAGCCTTTAAGTTAAAACAGCATCTTCCCTTACAAAGCAAGTAACATTTTAACAGACTGACACACACGGAACACATTCCAAGTTTAAGTCCTTTTTACGGGAAAAGAGCTAATTAGTCTCCGCTGAAATTATGCCTCAAGGGTTTGTAAGAAGTAGTTAGAGCTTTCACTTTCTTAACATAAAGTCATTCCCCACTCTGCCTCTGTTTCATACAGCACTGATGACGTGATATGGTTTAAACCAGATTATTCTGCAGCATGACCTTGAAGATTTAAGGAAAAGAAAAACATACACAATCTTTAACTAAATAATAATATCTTTTAAACTCTATAAACAGATCCATTTCCCAAAATTTAAGAATACTTGAAGGATTGTTGACAAGTAATTAAAATATAGAAATAACAATAAACAGGCAGGGAGGAGACATCACGTCTCCCCAGTTTCTTTCTCAACTATTAAGAGATTAAAGGCATTGGTTTGGTGTTGAATATTTACAGTATCAAGCATCTTGCACTAAAGCATCTAAAACACCATAGGCAGACCAACATCCTCACCAGAGGACACGGAACCATTAAGGTTTTGCTTGAGGTTAAAGAACACAAATGAAAAACAGATCACAGAATCATAAAATATTTTGGGTTGGAATGGATCTTTAAACATCTGTAATAAGCAAGGACATCTTCAACTAGATCAGGTTGCTCAAAGCTCCGTCCAACCTGACCTGGAATGTTTCCAGGGATGGGGCTTCTACCACTTCTCTGGGCAACCTGTGCCATTGCTTCACCATCCTCATTGTAAAAAATTTTTCTTATATCTAATCTAAATCTACTCTCTTTTAGTTTAAAACCATTACCCCTTGTCCTATTGCAATAGACTCTGCTAAAAAGTCCATCCCCATCTTTCTTACAGGCCCCCTTTAAGTATTGAAAGTCCACTAGGTCTTTCTGGAGTCTTCTCCAGGCTGAACAAACTAAACACTCTCAGAATTTCTTCATAGGAGAGACGCTCCACCCTCTGACCATTTTTGTGGCCCTTCTCTAGACCTGTTCCAACAGGTCCATATCTTTCTTGTGGTGAGGACTTCGGAGCTGCACACAGGTGAGGTCTACCCAGAACAAAGCAGAGCAGCAGAACCACCTCTCTCAACCTTCTGGCCACACTTCTTTTGAGGAAGCCCAGGATACAGTTGGCCTTCAGGGCTGCGAGCACGCACTGCTGGCTCATGTCCAGTTTTTTATCTACTAGTAGCCCCAAGTTCTTCTCCACAGGGTTGTTCTCAATCCCTCCATCCACCAGCTTGAACTGTTACCAGCGATTGCCCCAACCCAGGTGCAGGACCTTGCACTTGGTCTTTTTGAACCTCATGAGGTTTGCACAGCTTCTTCAGGTCCCTCTGACTGACTGTCCTCAGACATGTGAGCCACACCACTCAACTTGATGTCATCTGCAAATTTGCTGAGGGTATGCTCACTGTCTATGTCATTGACGAAGATATTAAACAGCAGTGGTCCCAGTACAGATCCCCAAGGGACACCACTTGTCACTGATCTCCATCTGGCTATCAAGATGTGGACCACTACCCTCTAGATGCAATCATCCAACCAATTCCTCATTCACCAAACCATCCACCCATCAAATCCGTAACTCTCTACTTTGGAGAGAAGGATGTTGTGGGGAACTGGGTCAAAGGTCCCTTTTTTCCAAGCCTACCTATGGTGTTTTGCAGCCTTGTAAGGCAAATGGTTATTTCAGTGCCTCAATTTCTTGCTCTTACCCAGAAGCATTAAAAAAAATAAACTGATAAGCCTAGTACTTTCAGTGTTTAGCATCCACATAGCTTTGCAGTGGAAGGGCATGATACATGAAATTCCTCTGGGCCGCAATCGTAGCAGAGTCCCACGTCAACCAGCTCCTTTACTGCACACTTCTCAATGCTACATCGACTTGTACACAGCTCTGTGCTACTGCTGGTAGGATCCAGCATTCAAGTTAGTATTGTGCACAAACAGGGCAGATAATACTTTGATTTTGTAACATACAAAGTTCAGCATCACCTGCTCCACAGCAGCAAACACAAAGAAATGCAACCAAAATGTTAAACATATACCAACTAATAAGATCACAACTGAGAAGGACTGACTCTTCTAGTCTGCAGACAGCTACGCCAAGTGGTATTTGAATACTGCTAAAGAAAGCGCTTGTGTATCAGGAGATACTTAAGCATAAATCAAGAGAGGACAATAGATATACGTGAAACCCAGAGAGGAGAGATGACTGTATAGGCAAAGCTGTAGATTAGTTTTACCAGAAGACTCAGTCTTGACACAGTTCATAGTTCAGCTGTATAACTGCAAAGTTTATTTTATTTCACTGGCAGCACGGACAGATGGCACTAAATGCATCACAGTTCACCTACAGCAGTGTTCCTACCACTGCTCTTGGAGAGGTGCATTGTTAGAGGGTAACCAGAATTGCTTACACCTCTCAGTGCAAATGAGGCAGTACGCTTGGGCAAGTCCTGCTACCTTCAGCTGTATAACTGACCTACAGATGTACAGAACACATGGAAAGTTAAAACTAAGAACATCTGATGTGCAGCAACTGACAGAAAAGCTCAGAGTTGGTATAAAAGAGAAAGGTAATCTTATTTTAGACAAAAAGTATGGAGTGAAACAGTGACTTTCCTCCTCACAAGTACCTAGCAGTACTGCCCAAATTACTTTTCATGATGCAAAGAACCAGGGACCTGAGCTCTTCAACAAATCTCAACACCTCTAGAGTTTTCTTGACCAATCATCATGTTCTGGCTATGGATCTGACTTTTGTACTAGGAGTTGACAGCAACTGTGATCTTCTGCCTCTTCACTCTGTCTCACTCCTAGTCACATAAGGCAACCCTGCTGATGGACTCACCACCATTTATCATCTCATCAAGGTCACTACACAGTTTCAGTTATACCACCATTCTTTCTGACATCATCTCTCAAAGCCTTTAGCCTCTTTTTTGCTCTCTCCATCTCCATATGGCTGTTTGGAGAAACAGCATGCAGATGTAATGACATCCTGCTGACCAACCGATACAGGCTCTCACACATACACATTTCCATTCATGCCAATCTTAGTATTTCCACTACATGCCTCTACAGATAAATGTAGCTTTGATTACTTCACCTAGCCTTTAATCTAACAAACTTTTTATCACAGTGAAAAATGTAAAAATGCGATAGCCTTTTTCACTGAATCTTACAATCAGCAACCCTCACACCAAGTTTTCTGGTTCTCTCGTAGGCCTGCATAAAAGATTTCTTTGAAAATCACAGAACATACTTTGTCAGTTGAAACATACAATAATTATTCTACATCAGCATGTATAAAACACACAAATAAATGGTAGAAAGTTTCACTCTGATGATAGAAGCAGAGCACATTGTTTTTGCAGCTTTAGCTAGCTACTGTGTTGACAGTATGAGCCTAATGTTTGGCCATCTTGTTTCTTCTTTCATTTTCCTTTCTTTCCTCTCCCTTCTCCAAGGGCACTTCAGACTAAAAAACAAATCAACAACTGTGGCTGAATCTTCTAGCTATCTGCCCAACTGGCAAACCAGAAGAAGTAACGAGGACACTACCATCATGTCATACTGCCATATACAGTTCCCCCACTGTAAGTCACTTCAAGGTTGTGTTATCTTTTTGTCCAATGACATGATTAAGAAAGGTGCTCAGGTTTCTTGTTTAAATTAAAATCTGATATTAAGTCTGGTGTTCCTGTCAGTCAAATGGGTATTGCTTCATTACAGCAAACTGAGCCATGCTAAAAATTCTCCTATTAAGGGTCACATACTGTATGTCTATATCATGTAACAGCACAACACAGAGATTACCAATTTTACATCAATTCAGCAAACTCAAAAAGTGTCAGGCTGTGCAGACACAAAGCTGTTGTGCTCCATCCTGCAAGTATGATGTGGTTGATGTGTCCAAACTTAAAAAGCTGTGTGCAAACACAAGATGACCTCTCAAGTGTCTCTACAGCCACACCAAAGCCATGCTAACAGGCACTCTGTGACAATTATTTACATAGAAAGCAAGAGCAGAGAAGTCATCAGCGTATTTTTAGATGTCTTTCAGCACAATTTAACAGCCGGAAACAGAGTGAGTCAGCACTATGTGACCAACCAGCTTGCCAGCTTCCTCAGCTCTGAACTGAGAAATCAGCTGTACTGTATCAGTCAGCCAGCGTGTGTGTGTCTGTGTGTACACACAGAGGTGCAAAGAAACCCTCTTCCAGTCAGACTGCAGTGTTCACTCATCTCTGTGCTTGTCAGGGAACTCTTCCTGATATGAATCAAAAATGTATCCCAATAAATGCCACTAAAAGAATAAAACAATAAGAGTATACATTTTTATTGTAAATAGGAAATCATTTTACCTACCTATAAACCGTTCCCAGCTGAATGTAATGAAAAGCATCAATCTTCATTAATAATGCCTTGCAGGGGGAAGGAAAAAAAACCAAAACAACAGGTTTTAATCACATCAACTATTTGATATGAAATGACAAAAATCAAAGCAAGTTTATCTATAACCTGTCTCAAGAACGCATGAGCACTTCTGCTTCAAATTCCTTCATAGCTTCTAAAAATACTTTCATCAATGGCTTTTATCTAGGGCTTGCCAAATCAACAAGGAAACATTGTCCAGTGACCTGAGCTAAGTCATGAAGAAATAACTTTTCCTACTAGCAGATGCCTGCTTAGGTTTATTTTGTTGCACTCCAAATCGTCTTCCCCCACCCACTATTGGGACAAAAGAGCCAAAACATGTTCTGCTTACAAGCTATTAAAAAAAAAAAAGAGAGAGAAAGGAAAATCAAGCTTGCTGTGAAAGAGAAAAATATGAAACAAATCCTTACACATCAATGAAGAACGAAAAGTTGGAAGACTTAAAAGCACTTTTTGGCTAGGTTCTCAGCACTACATAACTCATCACAAAGCTATTCATACATACCCGGTGCACATCATAATGAAGTCCTCTGATTGCAAAATTGGGATCATAATCATATTTTCTTATTTCTGCAGGATACTAAGAAAAGAGAAAATAAATTTTTATGTTAAATCTATAACAAAAACAAATTTTAAAATTGTTTCTGCAGAATTTTAAAAGTCTATGTTTTCAACGCTGCTCATTTTCACTAGTTGTTAAGAAGTCACTTTTCAATAAGTTGGTGAGATTTGCAGGAACATATGTACAGTGAAAGACAAGTCAAAGTTTTTCCAAAATCCAAGGCCATTATTTGAAATCTAAGTAAAGCACGGCACCCAAAGCTGGACATCCAGGTACTGTGTATTGATCACCTTTGAACATTATCCTCTTGTTCAAAAAGTCACTTTAAAATATGCACCTTTGAAAACAAACTGATTTTATTAACTTCCTAAAATTTATTAGCTCTGTTACTTTGCATTGTGAAGTCTCTAGGAACACAGACTATAGGAACAGTTTCCAACTCAACCTTCTAGCTAGAAACCCAAGAACATGCCCTAATTTACAGAGATACCTGAACTTTACAGCTCACTTCTATTGAAACAGAGCAATACATCATCATCAACAGGAGAAAAAAAAATCTTTGGCATTTTCAAGAACTAAAGAAGCACAGCTATCTGTTTTAACCCCCTCAGCTTGGATCATACTCCTGATCTTACATTGTCAAGTTTGAAACACAGACCTCAGAGGTGTTTAAAGATTTGGTGCAAGGCAAATAGAGATGGGGAGGCAGGAAGAAGAGAATTCACAACAGCTAGTGTTACCTGCAGAAGCCAGGCTCCCCTAACAGGCACTTTCCCTAAGGTACAAGCATGTGACAAAGATCTGATCCTGAAAGCAAGTCAGGCACTAAACACCATTAGAGTGAGTCACTTCAGGAGAACACCGCAGTGACCCAAATTTATTTACCCTGGACAGTATTTGTAACACCTCATTGTTTAGAGATTCCCATGAATTGAATATCTATGTCATGGGCTCTTTCCTCAGATTCTTTATAGATAACACAGAGAACTCACACCACCTTTTAGAGAATTTTCTAACATTTTTCAGTACAAGCCCACTTTCAGTCGATTGTAATTTTGTCCTGCTTTAAGCACAGGTTAGCCATGAAAAAAATATACATTACATGGGTGCCTTGGGCTAAGGATTTTGTTCATTTGTTTTTAAAAGGTAAAATGCTTCAGTCACTTCTGACAAGGCCTGAGAAAACTATCATTTCTTTGATTAACCAACTGAAAGGCAATCCTTCATTTCCCTCCCACAGGCTACAGCAGTCTTAGAACTTGATAAATGCATCTCAGGCACATTCTCCACCTTCTCTACAATAGTCTCCATATATACATGGTTAATTGACAAGCCTTT
>VYZX01020139.1:138869-160927 GCA_013401335.1 Brachypteracias leptosomus
TCCCCCCCCCGCGGATCCACAGGGAGAAGCTCGCCCGCCCCCGCCCCGCCACCGGAATGGCTCCCACGGGGTCCGCTCCCAACGGGTGTTCACTTGCTTTAAACCGCGGAGCGGGGAGGGCAGCAGGCACGGCGGGGGAAGCCGCGCCGCTGCCCCCGCGCCCCGGCCGCCGCTCACCCTTGGTGACTCTCTTGGCCTCCTTGTAGCGCGACCACAGGTAGCTCTTCATGTCGGGCGCCGGCTGTCGCCGCTGCTGCTGTGGGGCCACGGTGCNCTGAAGTCACTTCCTCGGGCCCCGCCCCGGGGCCGCGCCGAGGCCGGAGGTGGGGCCCGGCCCGGCGGCGGCAGGTATCGCAGTCCCACCGCCCGCCTACAGGCTGAGTGCTGAGGCCGCCCTGCTGCTCTCAGGCCTCACCTCCACAGCGCGGCGCGGCGGAGGGCGCAGGCAGACCGGGGGCTTGACCCCATCGGGAACTGGCTTTCCCCCCAGCAGGCGTGGCCCGGGGGGGAGTCGGCGGCCCTGGCTCGCGGCTCCGCCGTCCCGGCGATGGAAGGCGACTGCTCCCTCAGCTGTAACTGCCGGCAGCGTTTTGTCAGCAACTGCTCAAAGTTTATCACGCAGCTCAAGGTCAAGGGGAGCTGCGCGGGGAACGGACCCCGACCTCGCACCTCCGCTGCCCCTCGGGTCTCTCGCTGTGCACGGAGCTGCCTGGGATTCTTCACAACGAGCACCTCATCAACAGCAAAGACTTCTTTTTCCAGCCAGTGTGCGCTTGAGAAATGCTATGTACACCTGCTTACAGCTGTGAACAAACCACCTTACACGTTATGATACCCACAAGTTGATGCATGCAAGCAGCTGATGCTGGCAAGTCGAGGCCTGCAACAATAAGTGCAGGAGTTTATTCTTTAGCTTCAGAAATTAAGTTGCAGGGGGTAGCGAAGACCCCCACTAACCACATACTAAAGTCCTGATTCCCTCCTCTGAGTTTCTCAAAATGGGGGGGGGAGGGGGAACTGACCTACAGCAGGTAGTGAAACTTCCCAATCAGCAAAACAACCAAATAAAGGAGTGACTAAGGCATTGTGAAACCTGATCTGATAGTGATTAAGAAGCAAGAAATAAAGTATGTGCTTTTAACAAAAGACTGTGAAAAGCTGACAACTAAGCTTTTGCAGAGGAGACCAAAAAGACATCCCCCTAATAGGCACCAAGAACTGGGGAATTGCCAGAAGCAGCCTGAAGTCAGTGAAAATCTGCAGTAACTGGGAGAAAGGTAAATGTGGCAGGGGGAGATCACGACCACCGACTCACAGACCACCTACCCAAATTGTACCACTGCCTCAAAAGAACAAGGGACAGAGCAGGCGTAATAATTGACAGAGCAAGCTAGGGTGTACTGACCGATCCTATGGGTAAATAACAATGCATATGTATTATGGTGGACAGTAGGCTCAGCACGAGTGAGCGGTGAGCTGCAGCAGTAAAGAAGGCAGAGCAGGATGCTGGGTTGCATTAACAAGGGCATCACCAGCAGAGATAAAGAAGTCATCATCCCACTCTACTCTGCGCTGGTCAGACCATACCTGGAGTACTGCATTCAGTTTTGCATCCTTTTTGTATAATGGGGACCAGACAGGGGTCTGGGAGGGGTCCAGAGAAGGGCCATGAGGATGATCAGGGGACTGGAAGACCAGCCGTATGAAGAAAGGCTGAGAAAACTGGGTTTGTTCAGCCGTGACAGGAGAAGTTTTAGGGGAGATCTTATTACATGTACCAGTACTTGAAGGGTGGCTACCAAGAGGAAGGAGACTCCCTTTTTACAAGGAATCACATGGAAAAAACAAGGGGGAATGGTTGCAAGTTACTCCTGGGGAAATTTCAACTGGAGTCCAGAAGAAAGTTCTTCACAATGAGAATAATTAAACATTGGAATAGTCTCGCAAGGGAAGTGATGAATTCCCCTACATAGGACAGTTTTAAGACTCAGCTCAACAGGGTGCTGGGCCATCTCACTTAAAGTATATATTTTTTTAGCTTGAAAGGTAGGACTAGATGATCCTTGAGGTCCCTTCCAACCTGGCATTCTATGAGTCTATGATGTATGAATGAAGAAGAACAAAGACCAGAGCACTTCCACAACAGAAAGTTTACAGCTCCACATACAGAATTCCTGATGAGTTCAGAAACTTTCTTTACAACAGAAGGAACATATTCTTTTTCCAATACAGTAATCATCAAACATAGCTTGTTCTTACACCAAGGAGATCCCCATAACCTGCTGTCACTTATGTCTGGAAGTTGCTCAGCCATTCCTTCCCTAAAGCAACAATCCTATACAATTCTGAAGGATTTCAGAATAAAGACTACTCTGAGCATTCTCTTTTTTATGAAGACTGACAGCCTCCTTATTTTTGCAGGCAAAAGCACAACAAACAAAGAAAAGCAATCAACCCTGGATTTCAAAGTGCCTGTCAGCCCATTGCTGAATGCTCTGTACTTCCCACCAAGGCTAAGTTCTTGATTGACATTACAACTGTGACTGCCAAAAGTCTGATACTCTCTGGACTTCCCAGACCTGGTTACTCGTGGAGCCCAGATACAGCTTTCATCAGAGTTCCTACATTATTTACGTTACAATGTCATTTCGTTATTGCATTACATGGTTCTGGTATACATCACTACAAATTCATCATGATAAACTCTGGGAACAAGGGGAGAAAAGACAGTCAATATTTAGACAACAGACAAAGCAACAGGAAAGAAAACTTCATAAAAGATTTCTAATCTGGTACTTACTTTCTCTGATCTTTCTAGCCAGAGAAGATTTTTACAGCACAGTTTTGCTAAAACACCCTAGGGCAAAGAAAATTCAAACTCCCATTCACATTTCAGCATTAGGCTTTCCATGTACAACTAGACAAAAAAAAAAGTAATCTACAAAATTAGGAGACTTAGTGAAAGTCATTCTTAATTCATAACATAGTTCCAGGGTATCATAGGTTTTTTGTCACCCCAAATCATAATCCATCAACCACCTTCAACAAAGCAAAATCACATTAGAACTGGACAGCTTCTTCACTCCAGCCTATGAGCTAGTTAATCTCATGTGCAATTCAATTGAAACTAATAGAAAAAAAGGCACATTGTTCTTCTTCTGAACAAAGCCTAGCCTGGTCTCCAAGTCCCAAGACTATAAATATTGTGAACAATAACCACCTTGGTAGGTGAGGCATTCTCAAGAAAGAGCTACAAGAACTGCTCTGAATAATACAAGGAGGAGCAGTGAGGGAGAAGCCATTTCCAGCAGACAATAAAAGGTGTTGCTGTTCTGGCACAAGCAGTCAGAAAATACTGCAGTGCCAGGCATTTATGTTCCCGTGACACCAGCATTAAGGTTAGAAAAATGTTAATAGAAGTCTGTAAAAAGCCAATACAGTGCTCTATAGAACTGTCACTCACTCCTTGAAACCCAAAGGCTTTGAACTTTCATACTCATGTAAACTAGAACAAGAGTACTTCTATTTCTACCACAAGGATGTTTAAGGCAGGGCCTTGAATGTGAAAACCTCTATTGTGGGTAGAACCCCCCATTTTTGCTGCACAGTCTGTGTTTAGCTCCCCAGCTAGCCAAGACCAAGCTACAAAAAGAGAGGTGTGCTCAAGTGTCTACTCTCAGTGCATTCAAAGATCATTCTCTCTGCACGTCAAAGAACGTGCTTTTGTGATGCCAGCACATGCTTGATGTACATGACACAAAAAGTTGCTTCCTTTATGTAATTGTTAGCTACAGCAACTTTCATAGGCTGTGTGAAGACCTGTTAGGCCAGTGGGCTATTCACAAACCAAAGTAATCCCTCAGGAGCGAGACTAGAGATGGAACTAAAAACATGAAGTAACGGTGTTTAAAAATAAGTTTTTAAATAACTCAGCTTCAGACAACTCTGTCCTTTCCCTTGTCTGCTAGTCTCTAAGTAATGACTCAAATAATGGAAAATATGTGGTAATGTAAGCTGGCATGAAGGAGCACAAATGGAAATTCATTTGTCTTTATTTGAGGTCCACAGAAGATGGATGAAGGTACATACATTCTTGCAAAAGTTTTATCAGTTTTATTTAAACAGAACAGGATATATAGAAGTAGAGGAAGTCAAACTCTCTAAAATTGCACTTAACATGAAATATAACACTACAGTAACTTTAATTGTCCTTTCTTAGTTAAATCAGTCTAAGTGATCCTACCTGCAAGATGACTAAAAAGGATGTATCCAGTATTTCACATGGTGCACAAAAAAACTCAGACTTTCCCCCATGTTGTTGTCAGAACTGACCACACCTATAACACTTTTCTGGTACAAAGTGAAAGGTGTTTAAGTATGGCTGGCAGATTAACGAAAAAAAAAAAGAAAACTCACACCCAACAAAGAGCTTCACAGAAGAACTATCCTTCAAGAATCTCAGAGAGCTGTCTTACTGCATGGACCTAAAACAAGAAAGGCATGCAGGTGTGTTCAAGTACATACCACATACCCTGATTTATATCTGGCATCCTACTACTCCCCCAGGGCCTGTGGGATTAACTAGGGTCTGATTGGGGGTAATACACACAATTTCATTCAAGATAAACATAGTGCTTATGAACTAAGTGTTTTATTTTTGGCTGAATTTTGTGACCAGGAGTAATTTGGAGAGGCTACATACTACCCTCAGCTTGCAAACACCAGCTCTATTAATACTGCTGAAGGTTCCAGAACATAGATGCCATGTGATCTCCGGATCTACACACATAAAACACCTTTGAGAATCTGTTAAGTGTTTCACATATAGTATGTATGACAAATTAGACCTATAATTACACCACTCTCTAATTTCTTTGCTTTTCATAGTTTTATTCACACAGGGGAAGCACACAGATGTCCCTGCAGCCTTCTCAGCCCTGTCAGCTCCTTCTCTCGCCTGTGATTACTGAGAGCACTCAACACCTCAGAAACCACTTGGCTAATACAGACACTCCTGCACTTGAGTGACTGTGGGATGAATTTCTTGATCAGCCTTCAAGTAAAGCCTAAGATTGGGCTAACAGATATCACAACTCATTAAAGTCCCACTGAATGAAATGAAAATGCAATGCTAGGAAGGCTGACAATGTCTTACTGCAGCTGCTGTGGTACAATGTTCCAAACGGAACAGCTCGGTAAGCAATAAAACCGTTTGACAGATTGTATCAGACAGTTGTTTATTACAGAGGTGAATGACCTTGGACTGAGAGACAATAGTCAAAAGCAACAGAGAATGTCTCGTGTGAAAGAATCTGAAGTCTTTCTTACTGCCTTAAAAAATTCTGAGGAATGTTATTTTCTTCAGCTTTAATATATTGCTTGCTTACATATTATTCCTAAATGTGTTTGTAAAACTTTTTTTTGCTTTAAAGGCCACAGACCTATCAGATGCTGGTGACAGTTTTCAGCCATTATTGACCTGAGTCCTCTTTGAAACCATACCCCGTTACAGATGCTTTAGCCAGCCAGTACCTCTCCCACCAGCAAATGTTTCCATATGAAAAACTGTTGCATACATCAAATCTTTATGTGTTTTTCATTTTGGCATTGGTATTTAAAACTAAATGGAGTCATGTTTATGTGCAACTATTTGGGAAAAGCATCTTTAACTATTTGGAGAAAAATCTTTTTTTTTTCTGAGCTACTTAGTTGCTTCCTTCACTTCTATTGCAATAATATTAACACCATTTGAAATAAACTTGTCACATCAAATGTGGAAAAGCAAGAATATAAGCACACATTAACTCTGTATATTAATAAGGTTAAAAAGAGAGTAGAAAAAACCAATTTAAATCAGAACCTTTAGTTTCTGTACTGTTCCTCACAAACTCAAATATAAACCAGAGCTAAATACTTTAAATGTTACACTTCCATAGTGGAGCTCAGTGGAGAAGATTCTATTTAATGCTGTCTGGTGAGCATTTGTCAGCTGTCCCTCCTCCCAAAAGAAAATGTTTAATCCAAACAAGTTACGAGATTTCCTGGTAACCCAAGTGGCACAATTTTACTATCCAGGCACCTTGCCATGTGAATCTGGTGGCCATGACGTCAGACATTCTAAAAACTTGTCAAAACTCTAACATGTTTTAATACAATTAAAAATGTCACAGGAAACTTGTGCTTATAGACTAAAAAAAAAAAAACCACCCAAAAAACCAGATCCAGTAACATCAAGCAAACCTAAATAGAGCTGCAAGTTTCATAGCTACTTCTCTCCAACTTCCTAGCTTTTCAGCCTAATCTTAAGGAGAGGATTAAATGGCAATATTAAAACAAAAAACAAAACAAAACAAAACAACACAACCCCCCCACACACACACAAAGATAACTTTTTCATGTATAACAGGAAATACATTTTGAACTACATATCCACCTAGGAGCACTTGCCAGAGGAGTTAGAAGCCTATCTGCCCAGTTCTTCTCTGCTAATGTCATGCAGTATAGTACATGCTACTTGTTATATGACAGGTCAGCACTTCACCAGCATCTGGTCCAAAGGAAAGTCTTACTCTGGAGCCTGCAATGTGGAAAAATAAGCAACCTTGAATTACTTTATACCAGATCCCAATGTAAACATGTTGGCAAAGCAGACACAGCCAAGTGTCTCTATCTAAATTCACAGTGGACAGGAAATGCAAAGCAGCACAGCACAAAGACAGCCAACCTGTCTGGAAGATGGGTCACATCCTAGACATCTCTGCCTGGCACTGTTCAACCACTCCCATTGGCTCTTGCACAAGCTTAGTTCTGGATAATTTTTATGAGGATTAAACAAGAGAAGTCCAGTGGGCTCTGTTCTAACCCATGAAACTACATCTAATTCAATTTTGCATTGTAAACATGTAAAACACCTGGCCAAAGAAGTGTAGATGTACCCTTGATTTGGCCAGGGCAGTCCCAAAATGCAGGTATCACTCTTGTAGGAATCAGGACATGATTTTCCCATGCCTTACACTAGGACAGAGGATTTTCTATCTCCACTGTCAGTATTTGCCTGACAATTCATCTTGAACATGGCAGAATGGGAAAAAAAGCAACCTATCAAATTCAGCACTTGCACCAGGTCACAACTTAAGGCAGGCATTTTTTCCCCTCCAGCAGGAGTTGCTGGAGGGACATCTTTCTGGCTCTGTCACATAATAATGCCAGGGAGCAAACTCTGGTCAAATGACATTCCACAAGAAGCAGGGCCCACATATATCTAGCAAAAATATCAGTTGTCCTGGTCTGTAATGCATGGACTGCTTCCAAGTCATCTGAAAACTAATCAAGCTGTAGCAACTCAGAGTTCCCATGGGCTAATTTATTCTGCTTCTAGCTAATAATTCAAAATATCTGCCTCTGGGCAAAGTAAATTAGTTTGTACAGAACCTGGTGCTGTCACACCAAACTGCTTCTGATCCTGTCAGGAATACTGGAAAGGCAGCTCAGACTTCTCTATATTATACCAATTTGAATTAGAACAGCTCAAAGAGCAAAGAATATTTCTGGACTGCACAGACAAACAGGCACGGGCCAGAGTGTCCTCCAAGTTACACCAGTTGACGCTGCCCTTTCACTCCTAAAAAGTGACCACAAAGGAGTTCCAAGTGCACGAGCTGGAAGTTCATTCCCCAAGGCATGCCTCCTCTCAGGGCTGCAGGGAGAAGATGCCATAGCATTTGCTACCTTGGATCTCTGTCACCAGAAACACCCCTCTACGTGACTGACTCAACAGCATAAGATGTCACATCATGTCATTAAACTAAGCAGGACTGTTCCCCCCACTGCACTGTACACAACCAGAGCTCAGTGAACACTCATCCTATGATCTTATTTTCAATGAGTTTATGAGCAGGCAAGAAACAAGAGGCTTTAAGCTGTCAGCTTGCAGGACTCCCCTTGTATCTGGATAATTGGGTTGTTTTCACTCACCCAGCTAAGCAGAGATAATACTGACAAATTTTAAGAGCTTGGGGAAAATGGTGAACAGCTGTCAATCTTTAAAGAGACTAATGAAAGTTGAATAAGTTTTCAAATTCTTATCATAAAATTTTATTTCCTTTACAGAGAAATTTAGGTGAGAAGATCATGTAATTAATTATATGTCACTTATTGCTCAGCACTTTACATATAGTCCTGACTTTTTACTATTCTTGAGATGACTTAAACTCTGACAGCTGTCCTTGACATCCAACTAAAAGATTAATCTGGCCATGCAAAGTATAACTTGCATAGAGGCAAAAAGGGAAATATTCTTCACCCCCAAAAAACCTCAAACAAATAAAACCTAGTAATGAAAAATGCTCCACACCACAAGAACTGAATTACTAAAACCACTTATTTTTCCTGAACACAAAAGGAAATTTTGGATCTAAAATAAGGATTATTTTTCACAGACAGCTTGGTTGCCTAAATAAACTTCACTGATCAAATACAGTTCACTGAAACGTGATACGAATAGAAGCTTTGTATGAACGTCATACCATAGCCCCCTGGGCTCGCGGTGGCTTCGCACAGTGGCACCCTCAGGGAGGTTTAGCCAAGTCCCACTTGAGCACATGCAAACTGCAGAGACTTGCAACTTAGCCAGAGTCAAGGAGACTTTCAGAGGGATGTTTGTAGCATGTAGGATACACCCTCCCATTTCTAGTCCCTTTTCTAAACCAGAATAGTTTCACTAATAATTTGTACTTTTTCCTGGACAATCACTACCTGAAATTTAAAAACAAAGAAAAGCCTGTTGTAACAATCTAGTCCACGTATTTGCCAAAGTCATAACCAGCTGAAAAGTCTTAAGACTGTGTGATGTTTCCTGTTGCTAGTGGCCGGGCCTACAATTCAAAAAAAGCCTTTAAAAAGAGAAGCAGGCTTATATTCTTTTAGACAAGGTAAGGGTGTACAGTCTTGCTTTAAACAATATATCACACTTATACTGTAAAAATGCAACCTGTCTTTAAAGAGGTTTCCTTGAAAACAGATACCCTATTCGGAGAAAATACAATAGTAAACTTCACTCTCTAATGCCAGACTTAATTGGATTTGTGTCCAAACATGCAGTCCTATTATTTTGTCTGGTCTTGTGCATCTCCAAAGTTTTGATTCATATCAGAAAAGCCTGGTCAATCCATCTATCTCCATTGCCCTTTCAAGTATGGAATGAAGGAAGTAAAACAGACCTAAGCACCTTTTAACATATTTTACCACAAATTAAGTCAGAAGCCCCCATCCTGCAACCAGACCAAATGGTAAATCCTCCTCTCCTCATGAAGTATCGCTAACATGAGCTGTGCCTTATGGTGGTAACTGTTGTGCTGGTTCAGCCATCACCATTTTATGCTGCCATCAGTTGCCTGATCCCACAGGCCAATGCTGAACTCAGCAACATCCCCTTAGAAGTCTTCTTTCAAACAATCCTGCCATAGGTTCCTGTGGTGCCAGCATCACCTGCTGGGGACAATGAACAGAGGTGGCTCCCTCAGTGGCCCTTCACATGGAAGGACACCACCAAGAGAGCTCAGCAAGATGTAACCAGCCCCAACAGGAAGCTCCTCTGACTGATCAGCTTCTGGTTGAAGTAGCACTGGCCTCGCCCACCACCCCAACCACAACCACCTGGGCGAGGCAGAGACACAGAGACACAGGTGGGCCAGGTTCTGCCTCTGGAACCTGAAGGTAATAGGGAAAACAAAACATTGTGCTAGGTTGTGACTCATCCACAGGTCAACTCCAACTTGGGGCCCACAACTCAGGCCCCAGCATTTCAGTAACAGAGCCTGTTAACCAAGCACAAGGCTGTGGCAGATCCAGACACCATCATCATCATTCAGCCATCAGGTTTGTAGCAGAAATAAATACTCCCGACCTGTATCCATCTCTGGTTTAGTACATATTCCTTTTCAGTAAAACTCAGAGTTCAGCAATGGCACACTGATAGGTGTATGTCTGTTTTGAAGATACATGTACTAAAGAGAAATAGATATTATACATTTGACATGATACACTTACATATCAAAATATTTTATTCTTGCTTCTGGAGGCTTTGAAGAACTATGATATAGATGAGTAATGGTTTTTTCCCCTCCAGCATCCATTACTTTTGCTTTCAAAAGTCCTTAAGTTATCATCCAGTTACACAACCATTCGCTTGAAAAAAATGACTACTCTCACACTGTAATGCTAACTAGTCAGGAAAGAAAGTATGTTTTAATGCATTTTTAGCATAAACATGACTTAAATAAAAACTAAAGAAGTAAATTTATGCAAGGAAAACCAATAATATCTTATACTACTGGATTAGAAAAAAAATGGGCTTTAAAGCAAGCATAAATTGTACTTGACACATTTTAACTTAGACCCTGTTAGAGAAACAGAGGTGATCTCGGGCCTTATTTACTTGGAAAAATGGCACCGGTTTAACTTCATTTAGTTTTCAGATGCTGTAATTAAAGCTGTATAAGACTATTATGTTGGTTGAAGAATATTTCATTGCAATTTGCCCTGTATCAAGAGGATATCTTTTCTGTCCTAAAGCAAAACATGAACTCATACCAAAATAAGTGTCCATGCTGCTTAGTTACACTTGCGCAACCTTTTCATATCCTTAGGATAAATGCAAATGAGAATGCACTCATCACACTGCTGACTTTTCTTTGAACTTAATACACATCTCATTTGATTACAATAACCAGATTTTGTTCTATCCAAGTAAAATTAACTGTTTGTAATATCTTCTGCATAGAAAACTTTTGTCTTAACTTTATTCTAATTCGACTGAAACAACCTTGCACAGAGTTAGGGAAAAGAGGCATTAAAAAAAAAAAATAAAATGGAAAAAGACAGCAACAACAACAAAAAACAGCTCAGTGCTTCATACCTGGTAGTGTGGTATTGTTGCATTGTTTTTATAGCTGCTTTAAATTTGATCTAGTAACATGTTAGTAAGGCATTTTTAAACATGGTCTACTACTTTTGCCCAAAATCAAATAATTAACAAATAATGATAGCTGTGTCAACACATGTTGCTTTAAAAATATGGCCTAAGATAGAACTCTCCGTTGCAATTAAATTAAAAATAAATGCATTTTTGTATAAAATCTTATGTTGCCACAAATGAAAAAATATGCCTCTACCAATTTTAGGGGAAGGAAAAAAAAAAGCAAACACAAAACCACACAACAAAAACCCCCAAACCCTCTTTCTGAATTATCAGAAGGTTGCATTACAGATATGACCCCACCATTAAAATATGCAAGCCTTGGGATACATCTTCAGTTCTGCAGATATTATTTTAGCTGTATGATGCACACTCACTGAAGACAACAGAAGTCAAGAGCAACCATGTCTGTTCAGCATCCCATGAAGAACTTCAAAGAATTAAATCAAGCAGATCTGACCCTCTACATCTTAGATACACAAGGCTAGCTCCTGATAAACAGTCGATTAATCACATTTTTTCTGAAATGTAGCATATAAGTCTTTCATTTAGCCTATATTTTCCAGAGAATAATGGGGTACCTGTAAATATTTACATTTATCTTCCTTCTAAAAATCAGAATCACCCCCTTTCAGCACACTCTTTTTTCTGGAGATTCTACCTGTCTCCTGTAGTCTTTCAAGGACTTCCTTCTCACAACATTTTACCGCACTAAGACTTGGCAAAATCAGGATGTTAGTATTCACTGTCAGAAAGACAATGCTTCTCCACCTCTTTTGGCCTAGATTTGAGACTACATGCGTGCAATCAAACTCTTTCGTTCATTTCTATTGATAAACAGATACTTTTGATAATGTTATCAACTATAATCATAATGATATGTGAGCACAAATCACAGAATTATTGAGGCTGGAATAGACCTCCGAGATCATCAAGTCCAACCTATGACCTAACACCACAACATCAGCTAGACCATGTCACTAAGTGCCACATCCAATCTTTCCTTAAACACCTCCAGGGATAGCGACTCCACCACCTCCCTGGGCAGTCCATTCCAGTGTCTAATCGCCCTTTCCATGAGGAAGTGCTTCCTAATATCCAACCTAAATCTCCCCTGGTGCAGCTTCAGGCCATGCCCTCTCATCCTGTCACTAGTTGCCTGGGAGAGAAGCCCAACCCCCACCCAACCATAACTTTCTTTCAGATAGCTGTAAAGAGTGATAAGGTCCCCCCTGAGTCTCCTCTTCTCCAGACTGAACAACCCCTGCTCCCTCAGCCTCTCCTCATAAGACTTTCCCCCCAGTCCCTTCACCAGTCTTGTTGCTCTCCTCTGGACCCGCTCCAGCACCTCAACATCTTTCTTGAAGTGAGGGGCCCAGAGCTGCACACAGTGCTCAAGGTGAGGCCTCACCAGTGCCGAGTACAGAGGGAGAATTACATCCCTAGTCCTGCTGGCCACACTATTCCTGATACAGGCCAAGATGCCATTGGCCTTCCATGCCACCTGGGCATGCTGCTGGCTCATGTTCAGCTGGTTGTCAACCAGTATTCCCAGGTCCCTCTCTGCTGGGCTGCTCTCCGGCCACTCATCCCCAAGTCTGTAGTGCTGCATGGGGTTATTGTGGCCAAAGTGTAGGACTCTGCACTTGGCCTTGTTGAACCTCATACCATTGGCCTCAGCTCATCGACCCAGCCTGTCCAGGTCCCTCTGCATTGTCTTACTACCCTATAGCAGATCAACACTCTCCCACAACTTGGTGTCATCCGCAAATTTACTAATCCCCTCATCCAGGCCAACAGTAAAGATGTGTTGAATAGAACTGAGCCCAGTACTGATCCCTGGGGTACACCACTGGTCACCTGACACCAACTGGATGCGGCACCATTCACAACCGCTTCTCTGTGCCCGATCATCCAGCCAGTTTTTAACCCAGCAAAGGGTGCACCTGTCCCAGCCATGGGCTGCCAGCTTTTCCAGAAGGAGGCTGTAGGAGACTGTATCAAAGGCTTTGCTGAAGTCTAGGTAGACCACATCCCCTCATCTACCAGCCGGGTCACCCAGTCATAGAATGAAATCAAATTGGTTAGGCAGGACCTTCCTTTCTTAAACCCATGTTTGCTGGGCCTGAACCCCTGGTTGTCTTGTACATGCCACTTGGTGGCACTCAGGATTATCTGCTCCATAACCTTGCCAGGCACCGAGGTCAGCCTGACAGGCCTATAGTTTTCTGGATCCTCCTTCCAGCCCTTCTTGTGGATGGGCGTCACATTGGCCAACCTCCAGTCTCTGGGACCTCCCCAGCTAGCCAGTGATAAATGATGGAGAGCAGCTCAGCCAGCTCTTGCACCAGCCCCCTAAGCACCCCAGGATGAATCCCATCCTGACCCACAGACTTATTAGGATCTAAGTGGCACAGCAGGTCACTAACTACTTCCTCCTGGATTACAGGAGGGATATTCTGCTCCCCATCCCTGCCTACCAACTCAGGAGCCAGTTGCCCAGAGGAAAGTCAATCTCTTTGTTAAAGACTGAGGCAAAGAAGGTGTTAAGTACCTCAGCCTTCGCCTTGTCTTCCCTTACTACATTCCCACCTTCATCCAATAAGGAATGGATATTTTCCCTAGACCTCCTTTTGTTATTAAAATATTTATAAAAGCACTTTTTATTATCCTTGACAGAATTGGCCAGATTAAGTTCTAACTGAGCTTTCGCATCTCTAATTCTCTTTCTCCATGACCTTTCAATATCCTTAAACGCTTCCTGGTTCACCTGCCCCTTTTTCCAAAGTTGACACATTTTTTTTTCCTGAGTTCTTGCAAAAGTTCCTTGCTCAACCATGCCAGTCTTCTACCCTGCCAGTTCATTTTTCGGCACATAGGGACAGCCTGCTCCTGCACTTTCATAATTTCATTCTTAAAGTAAGCCCAGCCTTCCTGGGCCCCTTTGCTTTTGAGGGCTGCTTCCCAAGGGACTCCCCAAACCAGTGTCCTGAATAGACCAAAGTCAGCCCTCCAGAAGTCCAAGGTAGAGGTTTTGCTGACGGCCCTCTTAACTTCACCACATATTGAAATTCTGTCATATCATGGTCGCTGTGCCCCAGATGACCTCCAACCACCACATCCTCCGCCAGCCCTTCCCTGTTCGTAAACAGTAGGTCTAGCTACCCCTCATAGGCTCGCTTACCAGCTGCAACAGGAAGTTGTATTAAGTGAGGTGAAGATATATGCATCATATTTCTTAATGTTTCTTAAATACGACTATTATCTGTTATCTCTTTCCCCCTACATGGCTCTCCCTTTTATGGGGTAAGCCTGTGCATTCTTTCCACAAAATCCACTACATTACATTGCACTCCAGTTATACTGTGCTTGTACCTAACTCTAGCATAACTACACTGTGTCTGGAACCTGCAAAGATTTATGGATGTACCTGACTTAGAAGTATCGTTGAAGCTTCAACTACTCCTTGCACAAAGTTACTCACTTAGGTAAGTCTTCACAGGCTCAAGTTCAAGGAACACAGGATGCAGGAACTGCATCTTGCCAGGGCATAATGCTAAAATATTGATAGGCGAGTAGTGAATGACATCCAGAGAAGGCAGTGAAAGTACGTATATGTTAAAAAGTATGACTCCTTCCTCATAACTTTGTCCATAACGTTACTAAGCAACACAAATTTGCAGGCACTCTATTGCTGCAATTACAGTGATCTCTCAGATAAATTGGTACAGCTTCAATCTGCAATCTATGTAATTTCTGAACCCTATAATCAGTTTCATTGGAAGAAGAGTTCAGACTATTTCATCTCACAAAGAGTAAACAGACAGTTCATTTATAGTGTTTTTCATATTCTCTGCATTCTCTAATATGAAATTAAATACGTTTGCCTTTGTCCTCTGCTTTCTGATATATTAAGCAGCAGACACCCAGCCAAGAAATCTCAATATCCTAGAGAACTGAACCATATGTTGTAGAACTCACTGCACAATTGCTTGGTTAATGACAATAGTCTCACAGAAGCACAGTAGAAATACCCTCAGTGATGGTAATTGCTGGCAGGTCATTCTGTAGTCAGGGAGGACATGGACTCAGAAAAGGGCGTGATGTCCAAATACCTCTGCTGACCAAACATGGCAAGATGAGTTATATATTGTAATTAGCATGGAGCAAGAGCACCATAAAGCCAAACAGCCTGTTTATTCTGGGAACTTCTTACTGATAAGAACTGTACACAGAATTACGGCATTACAGCCATGCAGTGTATCACCGTGCCATCTGACAAGCTCTTATTGTTTATTTTGCATGAATTAAAGACTACAAATATGATTTTTTATAAGCTTGCCCGGAAACATCATCAGTCTTTAAATCAATGATAATTCACTCCACCTGAAGGACCTTACTTCCTACTCTACCCTTAGTTTCCAGTGTGTACAATTCAACAATTTCTCGTGGAAATTCAGTTTTGGCAAATAAATGAAGAAGTCTTCATGTCTCCTCTAGATCAACCTTAGAAAAATTGGAAGAGAGATAAAATTTCTTGTGCATTTCAGAGTTCAGGAAAATTCAATATCAGCACGAAAACATTTACAGAATAGCACATTAAACTATGACCAATCTCTGTCATTGCAGTGTAACATACATCTTTGAACAACAAAATTATGAAATAATACCTCAGAGGCTTGATTGTGCACATCTGAAATCAACAAGAGTTTTGTTTCTATTTCAGTGGGAACAAGCCAAGAGTTAACTACTATAGGCAGTTTCCAGAACTGTTAAATGCTCAGCATTTAATAACAACAACAATAATGAGATGCTGGGTGTAGATTGAAGACTGGTTGGATACCTATTGATAGGTCCAAATTCAGTTAATGGGTCCCTTTGAAATTCTACTCCAACATGTACACCAAAATCTATTACAGCCTATTAACACACCATTCTTAAAACACAAGTTTCTTAGAAAAATCTGAAGCCATAGACAGACACAATCACTCTTAAAAATCTACTGCAAAACCTTTTAAAGAGTTAGTTTCATAAGACTGATAATTTCACCACATCATCCACTGCATTCTGCTGCTGCTTTAAAACAATGGTATATTTAGTACTGCTATTAATAAAAACTCCCAGCAAGAAGCATTCATTTCTTTAGAAGTGTCTAGTGTCTGAATCATTTGGTACAAAATCTATTATAACAGATTTCAGCATGTCTCTTTTGACTGCTGTCTTTTGGGAGAACGCAGAAGATTCACTCCCCGCTCCCTCCCCTGTAGCTTTAATGAGCCTTACACAGGCATGACAGCATTTTATCTTACACAGCATTTTGTCAGATCCAAAGTCTATTTTTCTATCCTAAATTTTATTGCTGTCTGCTTTCATTACGTATCATTCCTACGGGTACTTTCACAACCTGATATCTCTTGGATACAAGCAGAATGAATGGGGTGGAGAGGAGGGAATAATTATTATACAAAATTTTCAGAACTACTTCTTTATATTCAGCCACCCAAATTCATGTCATATCTCTAGATAAATAATATAGAGGTATAATGGCTTCATTGTACATCTGTCAGTGTCAGATTGCTGACAATTACCTGTGATTCAAAGAAAAACTGCAGTGTTTCACTCTCTTAGTATTTCTTATACACTCTAAAAATCATTTTGCTTTCAGAAGTACCAGGAGTTACATCCACATGCTGATTTGCTATCTTTCAGATAGAACTGAAGATAGCTTTAAAACAACCTGCTGATAAACTTTTTCTACTTTTATTCAACACACAGCTATAGTTTAAGCAGCACTGTATCCTATAGCTACATTTGCACAGCTAGCTCATCACCTAACTAGGATGCTCTCATCCTACCAACACCATTTATCTTACAAGATGCACCCTTTCTCCTATTAAATATCCCATCCTACTTCACACAGAATATTCATGAGCTAGACAATCACAGATTAGATCTGCATAAGGATTCATATACTGGCAAGGAAGCAATTTTCAACAGCCTTACCACCACATGAAACACTTTTCACAAAGCCTGAAAAAAACCCAAGTTCCTAATACCTAAGGATAGCAAGGCAGCTATGGATGAAACAAACACTTATACACCAAGCGATGGAACAGAGAGTCAAATGAGTTAACAATTGCAATGATTGAGAAATGCCAGGCTAGAAGCACATCAAAAAAGTATCTGGGCATATAATTCTGAGTATTTGAACAATAGATATTCTCACCTACCCTTGTTGAAGCTGTTCCACTTTGGAGGCAATAACAAAATCATTTGGCCCAGAAATAGAAAGGAGGGTATAACATAACAAAAAATATCTGAAAGTGTTTTATGACTAGTACTCCAGAACGAAGAAAGCAAGTTCAATGTAGAAGAGTAACACACTCTAAAGAGCTTTGTCCTGATGGATATTTCATTTTTTAAATTATATTTAATACATTTTCATTATATCATACTCCTACACCAATATTCATATATTTTCATTTACTTTTTTTTTTTTTTCCATTATATTATCCTGTAGCTCACTTACCAAGCTGCTCACATTATCTGGTACTTTTACACTACGAAAAATAGAAGGGATTACTGGAGTTTCCTGAATTCACACCATAGTAGCAGTAAGATGGGAGAGATTTCATACTTGTATACACAGCTAGAACATCTAAAAACTAAGGTGTCCCACCACCCCTTAATTCAAAGCAGTAACTTTAGAGTCAAAACCCTAGGCACATCAAGAGGCTCTAACTACCTTGAGCAGCCTACAACCTTTCTTCTCTACAAAATCTTTTATTGTCACCAGTCATCCCCCAGACTTCAGCTGCCAGTGTTCAAGCTATGCTCTGATACAGCACAGCTGTGGAACCTAAGTCAGGGTCCTGTAAGAACACTTATCTGTGCCTCCACCCACACATTTCACACCTTTTGGATCCAAGCTGCGTTTAAGGTCAGGCCTGTGCCTTAGTCCTCATATGGCTTCTGCAATGGATGCACCTGGCTTGACCAAGGTGGCTACCTGACTAGACTCAGATCAAGATGGACTATCATAATCCAAAGTCTAGTAAGGAAAAAATTGTGATCTCATCCTTAAAATACATTTCACATTCTCAATATAAAGATCTTCCTTCTTTTTAAATATATTTGGACATATAATTGATATGCAGGTTTTACATGGATATAAGCCTGGAATTCACTAAATTAATTACAAAAGAAAATGTTCTGCCTTACCCTGAGAAAGCTCAAAGATTTTTTTCCTAATTTACATTCTTCTATCTATTTTTCAGGTACATTAGGTTTGACCTAACATATAAGAAATAAAAGCCAGAAATAACAAATACCTGCAGCTATTTACTGAGATCCTGGCACTCATTTCTGTACAGTCAAGTCTAGAGTTCACAGGCTGTTGCAGTTTACTTATGATGTCTCTGAATGGAGGAATAAGGACTGTTTCTCCTGGCACGAATCAATGTTGCTTGAAGGTTGTCTATGTTCTGCCACTACTGCAAAGAGCCTCTTTCAGGGGCACAAGAAGAAAGGAGACATGACACATTTGTAAGGGGGTGGCAATTTGCATAACCATGAAAAAAAAAATCCCTATTAAAAATTAATCCCCATTAAAAAATTAGATAAATATTTATTTTAAATACATGTATACACACATACTTATTTTAAATATGTGCATACATGCAAAGAATAGTTGAAATATTTTGAGAAATGGCTCTTTCTGGTCTTATGTCTATTTATGACAATGAATATATAAAAGCAATGCAAAAATGAGAATACGATGATAAAATATTACTTAGAAGTAGCAGGAATGGCAAATGTAAGCAACAAATGTTGATGTTTGCACGTACAGGGTGATCTCCTGAAAGGACAAGCTCTGCACAGGCCACCAGGGCGAGCTCTCACCCGCGAAATCCAGCCCCAGCCCTGGAGCTCCGGGTCCTTCCCTCCTTCCGTGACTCCAGGCAAGGGAGGGGAAAGAAAAACCCAAGACTTTATTTAAAGCGTAATGCCTTCTCTTCAAAGCTTTTTGTATCTTCTTGCCTCCGTTCTTGAGCAAAACACTAGTGCCCATGCGCAGAAATGGTGCTTCCCAGGGATACGTTCAGATGTAGACAGTCAACTTTGTGGACACAGGCTCTGCCCCGAAAACTTTTAAGAGCTGCTTGAGGGCTAAGAAAGCTGACTAAGCTCTCAGGGGCAAGCTGGAAGCTGTACTGACACGTCTGGGTGACCCTGTGCAAATACTCCACGCTCCCTGAGTCCAGCTTAGCCCTGGTGTTCCGCACCAGGAGGTCTGACACCCCCTTATCAACACTGCTTCCTCCTGCTGCCGGAAACCCCGGTTACCATCCTGGGGAGGAGGGACAGACAGAAGTGTGACTCTTTACATCACAGGTTTGCTGTATCCGTTTTACTGCAGGTGTCGACAAACCTCTTCAGTTAACAGGGATGTGCCCCCTTCACAAATATTTGACCATTTTAGCTTTTCTCTCCTTCTCTACACTAACACTTCAGCCCAGCATAGCACGGGAACATGTGCTTGACTTCAAAGATGTGGATGATTGCCTCGATTTTTAATTGAAATGTGTGCTCTGCTGGAGTTGACCCCCCAAATCCAATCATGCACCACAAGGCAGAAGCTGCTGAGATACCAAAGGGAGCTCACAGCAGATGCCACTGCTTGTGCACTTGCTGTGGCCAGACATTTCAAGCTAAGGCTTTCTTCAGCCATGGAGAACAGTAATCACAGAGCAGAATAAGGCTTAACTATTTTGAGAAGAGTGATACACCCTGTGATAGGTTTTTTATTCTTAGCCACAGAAATATGTTGCTGCAGGTGCAGATTTCCAGTGATACTGAAACTTAGAGAGGTTTTAGTACTCGAAGAGTCAGGAAGGTTTTTTTAATGACCAAAACATGGTTATTTTACCTGTACAAAGATTATTCTAGTTACAATTCTTCACCTTAACAGATTTTCCCCTTTATGCCAGGCTCCTTAAAAACCCTTCCCTTCTGTCAAATCCTCTATTGTGAGAATACAGAGCATTGAACTTCAAGGGACATGCTGCAGACTTCAAAAATACTTGACGGGGGTGAAACCCCAGAGATTACTGACTTTGCACTAACAGTGCCAGCTGTGGTGTGATGATCAGACTCGGGAGGAATGGGATAAAGCTGACTAAACACCAGATAATACCTGAGGAACAAACACTTTCTTCCAAACTTAGAGAGAGCAGAAATAAAAATTAAACATATTGGAAGTATGGCACTGATGTTCAAGTCAGTATGTAACAGTTTTTTAAGAGGGTTATTAGAAATAGAAAATGGCAAAAGATGCAGATGAAGGGCTTTTTCTAATGTGATTTTGATGATGTTGTGAACAGTCTTATGTTGAAAGAAACATTTTTACCAAAAGTACTTGCTGAAGGATCTTGGAACCCAGTCCTTTAGATGTTTAGGTGTTTACACACCTTTGACCATATGTGTACTGTGCCTAACATCAGTGAATCTTTCACCAGACCCCTAGGACTTGCACACCTGTATGAGTACTGTCTTCTGCAGGAGTAGTGTCACAAAAGTTGGGCATTTCAGACCAGGTTCCTACAAGATGCTTTGGACGTCCTAAAAATTCCTGAATCTTAAATTCACAGAAAGTTATAAATCGTCTCTAGTTCCCTCTTGAGACATAGGGATCCAAAATTGCCGTCTCCAAAATGCTTCTCTAGAAGGTACCAAGCCTTGAAACCACCTAAGCTCTGTCAGCAGCTCAGTTTTGATTCTGAAGTTTCCCAAGCACTCAAAGTCTCTTCTCTGGTACTGTAAATGTTTATTGTGCCAAGTAGTAACGAACCTAGCTCATTCCCCCCCTTCACAAACCAAACTTCCATCCATCTTTCATGCCAGAGTGACTTTGGTCCAGAAAGGAAGCTCAGAACATACTTAGATGGTCAAGTTTCAAAAACCAGCTGCTATTCATAGCATTTATATCCAGTGATTCAGTGATTAAAATATTAATCCATGCTAAGGAAGCTTTCATTCAATTCATTCTTTGGTTTTGAGTATTCACCCTCATATCTCTCACTGCCCTGAATGATGATCTAAAAATGGTGGTGAAAAGGAAGAAGAGGTTTGAAACATACAGGTAACTTGCAGTATGTTTCATTGCAGTTGTTCTACTTTTTATGATGAATGATGGACTGATTTGACTGAACATTATAGTGTCCAAGGCTCCCTGTGGATCTGGTTCTGACTGTGTCCTACACCCACTGCATTCAGGCCCCTTGGCATTCCAACTATTCAAGCTGATGAAGCTCATATAAAATGTAGTTCCTAGGAATGGCCATCTCAGATCAGCTCAGTACCTTGTTTCCAGCAGTAGCCAACCGTGGATGCCCCAGCAAAAACAGAGGACAAGACAAGAACAAATCAGACTGTTCCTGCTCATGTTACTTAGCTCACTATTCATTTACTGACTTAATTGGCATTTTCATAGGCAAACAAAGAGGATTTGTCTCAATATAGAAAAAAAATTTAAAACTAAAATAAGCCAAATGGTTTCTCAAATCTTTAAATAAAATGAATGATCCTGGGTTGTAGGGTTGTGTTTTGAAGAGAGACATGCCTGGGAGGATGCAGAGTTCAGCTGCAGATCAAGACAGATGGAATGTATTGATGTGCTAACGGCGCCACAGTTAAGATAAACACTTTGGAGGGGAGTATGTGAAGTGTGTAAGAACAGGATGTGTTTTGTAGCCAGCGATGGCGCTTTCAAGGACTCGTACTTGAAGCCTGCAACCAATCATGTACTGACTGCCGCGCGTAGAGAAGCGTGTTACTGTATAAATATCAGGGTGATCCGTGAATAAAGTGTCGACTTATGCACATCATATTGGTGTTGCGTTGTCCGGGCCTCACATGAACCCCCACATCTGGTGACCCTGACGTGATCCGTAAGGAACTTTATGGAGTCACCATAGAGAAGAGGCGAGGGGCTGCTGAACCGGTAGGAAGAAACCGGGACTGCTTGGGGCAGTGGGCGCATGTTCAATCAGCAGCTATGAGGAACGCGGTATCCGCGGAAGAA
>VYZX01020142.1:5591-16776 GCA_013401335.1 Brachypteracias leptosomus
CATGCAGCATTTGTTCAGTTCTGGTCATTACCTAAACTGGAGGTTGGCCAAGTCAGTAGGGTTGACTCTGGCAGCAAGTACAAGTTGTGTTTCCTGTTCAGAAGACAGGTTTGAGGAATATGCTAAATGAGTGCTTGAAAATGCATGTCTTTCTGCCTCCTGTTGCAAGAACAAGAGGACTTGGAATATGTTGATGTAATTCCTCATTTTGTCATGTGTTATCTACATACTGTTTGCATCTGTGTTCTCTGCATTAGTGCCAGCAGCCTGACATTTCTGCAATTAATTTTTATGATCTTGGTGTTGAAACAGCTGTAAAAACAACTAGTGAAAGTGAGCCAGCTGCTGGAATTTTTGATTCCAAGTCTGGTTTGTAGCAGGCAGATTCTGAAAGAAAAGGAGAGATAGAAAACAGCAAGTAGCCTTAATCCTATGACTAAATACAATACCTCTTAACAAAAACAAGTTAGGTGGCTGAAATGTTAACTGCTGAGGAGAATTAAATCACTAATGAATGAAATAGCACAACTGTTTTGCACAGAAAGCACCCAAGGATATATTACTCCTTTAAAGGAGATCTTACACTTGTCTGTGAGGACTTGGGAGCAGTAGAATGTCTTCTCTCCTACATTTTGTTTGTTTTAGTATTGCAGAAATAGTTTAAGATACAAATTTTACCAGACAAAAAGATGTAGATCAATTAACATTTTCTCTGGCTAGCTAAAATCCAAATCCTTAATTTGTCCACTGTTGTCAACACCAGTGAAATGTGATTTTGTGGAACAAAATAAAAAATAGTCTTTCATCCAAGTAGTTAATTGCTTTTGACTTTGGTATTTAGATTGTTTTTTGTGGTCCAGTGTAATAGAGACCTGGTGTCCTTAAGACTGCAGTGATATACATAATTGCTGTATTTAAACTCTTCCTTTGTTCCTGCCTTGAAGCTGGCCCAAGGAGCAGAGGTAAACTAATCAGGTTAGCTGAAGATGAAAGACATTGTTTTCTGCGGTTATGCAACATAGAGTAGGGGTTATCCTATGGGTAACAATTTTGTTCCTTTTTTTCAGTTACAGTAACTCACCTGCTATTTATAATGCTTTCCTTTAAAAATGCTTGCTTATTCACTTTCTAAAGATGTGAGTTCGAGAGCTGCTTCTTGGCATCTGGCCCAGCCAAAAACCAGCAGCATCCAACACATTTTTGCTCATGTTAAAAAAATGCCAATTATGAGTTGTGTGCCTTTCTTTTGGAGAGAATGATCTCATACAGCACAGATAAGTCTGTCCCTGTTCCTGACACATTTCCATCACACATGGTGATAAGCAAAAGTAGGGTACAAGTCAGTTTAATAAAGACAGCTATGTATGGATGAAATAGGTTCTTGGAGATTATCTGATCATTACTTATTGCAAACAGTTTTACTTAAGCTGTTTTGCTCAACCTAAAGAGCTAAGGTAACAAGTGAGAGAGGTTGGGCATCCAGGGATAAAGCTGTAGAGGTTTCAAAAGACTGCTTGACTGATACTTATTTGCATTCATAGTTAATTATTAAAATGCAAAGTGAATGAAAAATTTCACAAGAGCCCAGACCAGCTTGAGGTGTAAGCAGATGTTTCTGAACAAGGCACTGAGAAAGTATGCTATTAATTTTTCTGGTGGTACCTGAAGCTCCATTTACAGATCGAGATTGGAAGGAGCCAAGGTTCAGTTCAGAAACTCACTTCAACATCTAATATCCTCTGCAGCCCACAAGCTACAGTTTTCAGAGCATGTACCTGGAACATAACACTCACAGAAACCCTCTTTCAGTGTAGTCCGAGGGTTTATCAGTTGGTTCATTTTTGTTAGTATGTATTTGTAACCCCAGGGACACACAAAAAATATCTGCTCTGTTGAGAGCCAGTCACAATTGTATGATTTGCAGGGACATTTATCAGCAGTCCTGGGTAACAGGGGAGGTTCCAGTTGACTGGAGATTAGCAAATGTGATGCTCATCTACAAGAAGGACCAGAAAGAAGATTTGGGGAACTACAGACCTGTCAGTCTGACCTCAGTGCCAGGGAAGGTTATGGAGCAGATCATCTCTCGTACCATCATGGGACACATACAGGACAACCAGGTGATCAGGCTCAGTCAGCATGGGTATATGAAAGACAGGTCTTGCTTGACTAACCTGATCTCCTTCTATGATAAGGTGACCCACTTAGTGGATGAGAGAAAGTCTGTGGATGTTGTCCACCTGGACTTCAGTAAAGCCTTTGACACCATTTCCCACTGCATTCTCCTGGAGAAACCAGCTTCTCCTGACTTGGATGGGCTTACACTTTGCTGGATGAAAAACTTGCTGGACAGCTGGGCCCAAAGAGTGGTGATGAATGGAGTTAAATCCAGTTGGTGTCAGTTAGAAGTGGTGTTCCCCAGGGATCAGTACTGAGGCCAGTTCTTTTATAATATCTTTATCAATGATCTGGATGAGGGCAACCTTGGTAAGTTTGCAGACAACACCAAGTTGGGTGGGAGTGTTGATCTGCTTGAGGGTAGGGAGGCTCTACAGGGAGATCTGGACAAGCTGGATTGATAGGCTGACACCAGTGGTATGAGGTTCAACAAGGCCAAGTGCCAAGTCCTGCACTTGAGTCACAACAACCCCATGCAACGCTACAAGGTTGGGGAAGAATGGATTGAAAGCTGCCTGGTGGTAAAGGATCTGGAGGTATTGTTAATCAGCTGAATATGAGCCAGTAGTGTGTCCAGGTGGCCAACGCAGCCAACAGCATCCTGGCTTGTATCAGGAATAGTGTGGCCAGCAGGACTAGGGAAGTGATTGTCCCTATGTGCTCAGCAGTGACACAGCTGCACCTTGAATGCTGTGTTCTGTTTTGGGCCCCCTTGATACAGGAAGGACATTGAGGTATGCTGGAGTACATTGAAAGGACAGTGAAGCTGGTGAAGGATTTAGAGCACAAGTCTTAGGAGGAGTGACTGATGGAACTGGGGTTGTTTAGCCTTGAGAAAAGGAGGCTGAGGGGAGACCTTATTGCTCTCTACAGTTCGTGAAAGGAGGCTGGATTCCGTAAGAGATTAAGCAGGCAGATGGTAAATACTTTCCTAGCACACCTTTGTAGTCAGGGTATGTTTCTTTTCCAGCTGTGTTGAAAGGAGCAAGCTACTGTCTGGATAATAATCTGATTATTTTACTTTTGCCTCTTGTTCTCCCAATAGGAGTGTTGCCCAGTCCCAGTATGGAAGAACTCAATGACTCTGCACAGACTCCCCTGACAAGCCAAGGGCAGCAAGGTGCCATTAAGTGTGGGTGGCTGCGGAAGCAAGGAGGCTTCGTCAAGACATGGCACACACGCTGGTTTGTTCTCAAGGGTGATCAGCTTTACTATTTCAAAGATGAAGATGAAACCAAGCCCTTGGTAAGTGAAAGGAGGAGATAGGATGGGAGGTGAGGGAGGAAAATAAATTAATGCAAGCAGAATAGTCTGGTGTTTACAGAACAAAACCTCTCCATCTTTATCACTAACTCAGTACAATTTGGGATTTTGATGACAGTGAGCACAAAACTGAGTCAGACCTTGGCAGTTAGAGTGGTTTCCCCATCAGATTTGTTTCTAAAACTTCTTTTTCCAGGTAAGGTTTTCTCATTGCTGGATTTTAAAGGGAGTAAAGTGTACATGAAGTACAAGTAGCAAAAGTTAGTCAGATAGACTTGATTATCCAGATTAATAAACTGCATTTGAAAAGGTTCTGCTTATTTTTCTACAGTTTAAAATGTGGAGTATCCTTGCTTTGTGTCTTCCCAAATAGGAAATCCTTTAAGACTGTAGCCTCAATACATTGTCATCTGTAATGTGGAACAGACTGCTATCTGCTGCCTGGTCCTGTAGTGGTGATTTACTGCTCCCTAATGCTCATCTATTTTCCTACTTATTTAGCTTTTTCACCAGCATGCTTTAGGGCAGTCTGTCTCTAGAGTGCCATAAAAGCAAAGTAAATAATGTTGCCTCTCAGGTCAGGGAAGGCCTGAGCCTTTGTGATAATATTTTAAGAGAGATTTTGCGCTGACACAGGAGTATGATAATCCCATGTATTAAACATTTCCTAGATGCTTGCAACTTCTACCTCTGTGCAGATTATTAAAATATAGCTGCACTCATATTTTCTATGCCTTCTAGATTTTTGATGGTGTACCTTTATGTGGAATTTCACAGTGAGTTTTCAGAGATGTAAAGCCCATCTAATCTAGCTTCCTGTATGGAACGAGTCATGACACTTTGTCAAACTTTACAGTTTGCATTATTGTGCACCTGTTGAGAAAACATTTCAGTCTTGCGGTAATTGTTCCCAAAGGTTCTTGTATGAGTTAGTTTCTAAGTACGAATTTCACAGCCTTGGTAGATGTTTGTCCTTAAAATTATCCAAGATAGTATAGGTTAATTAAGTAATACATTGCATATTTACAAATCATATGTTCATATGACTACTTTGAATATGAAATAGCTATAATTTCCAATAAATCAATTGTATCTTTCACTGTATATATATTGTTAATCAAGAGTGTAAAAAGCAGCCATCAAAATAAAAATATTTATGGGCCAGAGCCTGGGTTTCCAGAATAGAAGTCTGCTTCCTAGCAGTTAATGTCTGTGTTTGCATGCAAAGACTTTTTGAGAGGTGATAAAGCATGGAGCTTTGTACGGCACTATGGAGCTCAAATTATCATCTTGTCTGTCTGCTGCTGGTCTGTGGGCTGACTTCAGATCCTGTTGACTTTACTACTTTCCTTTTGTGAAATAAGGGTGGTGATCCTGATCTTAGAGACTCATAGAATGGTTTGGGTTGGAAGGGACCCCAAAGATCATCTAGTTCCAACCCCCCTGCCATGACAGGGACACCTCCCACTAGATCATGTCGCTCAAGGCCCCATCCAGCCTGGCCTTGAACACTTCCAGGGTTGGAGCAACCACAACTCCCCCAGGGAATCTGTTCCAGTGTCTCACCACCGTCAGGATAAAGAATTTCTTTCTAATTTCCAATCTAAATCTCCCCTCTTCAAGTTTGAAGCCATTACCCCTCATCCTATCACTACAGGCCTTTGTGAAAAGTCTCTCCCCAGCCTTCTTGTAGGCCCCTTTCAGATACTGTAAGGCCATAATAAGGCCTCCCCAGAACCTTCTCTTCTGCAGGCTGAACAAGCCCAATTCTCTCAGCCTGTCTTTGTAGAAGAGGTGTTCCAGCCCTCTAATCATCTTTGTAGCCCTCCTCTGGACCCTCTCTAACAAGTCCATATCCTTCTTGTGCTGGGGTCTCCAGAGCTGGACACAATACTCCAGGAATCTTCTGATACCTTTTGATAGTTTAGGTAGCAGATGATTAAATAACTCAAAGTTTGTTTGAGTTTTCCACTGAAATGTCAAGTAAGTTCATAAAGACACCTAGAGATACAAAGTTTGGGGTGGGGCAGGGAGAAGAAGTGCCAACGGAAGTATAACTTACAATATGGCAATAGGTTTGGAAAGTGAATGGGTCTGTGCAAATTAGGATCAGTCAATATCTTACCTTAGTGTAGCTTTGGAGTATTTCTGAAGCAAACTACACAAGTGTCAGTTCCTGAAATATGTCCCAGGGTCAATGCCATCTACAGAAATATTTTTTTCTTATTTAGCTACATTGAAGGGTTTGCTGCATTAGCTTTGACAAGAAAATCGATATGACCTTCTGGGAACCCTGTTGATCTTACTTTGGAGAGCTAAAGCAAACAACTCCATCGATACCATAAATTTTTAGTGCATACAGATATCATTAGAAAATATAAGTATATAAAGGGACGACATACAATTTATGTATACATTTCCTTGGTGTCAGACTAATAAATTTAAAAATCATTAACTATCAGTGTGAGTGTGGGGAAATGTCTCTGTTAACCTGTGTCAGATACCTACAGACACACAAAACTAATGAAGAACAACAAAAGAAAAGGCAGTACACAACTGCTAAGTCTTACAGTGAAGGTCGGTGAATTGTCATTGATTCTTTATAATCATCAAACACAAGAATCTCTAAAACATGTAATGTTTTATCAGTAAGCATAGCAGCTACCTTTTACCCTGATATCCTTTAAATGTCTCTGGGGATCTTGCAAAGATGATATTTCTGTTTACTGAAGATGTTGGTACAGATAACAATAATCTAGTTAATTCCAGAAGACCAAAAAAAAAAAGTGAGAAAGCAATGTGAAGAAATAAAATCTGATTTCTGATAATTCTGTGTAATATTTACTTCTTGGAAGTGATACTGGATTTTGCCTTATTAATTCTTTTTACTGTCTTGGTAGGTCACCTTACCCCCGGGATCCCATTCTGCTTTAGAAAACTATTTTTATGCTAGATCTGAAGGTCAACTAACAAAGCTTGAAATGTGGGCAGCTGAAGGCAAAATATGTGCTTCCCATTTAATTCAATTTGTGTAAAAATTTCATTGACAGAAAAATAATTTTAATGGCATTAATATGAAACATGACAAATTTCAGTTGCATTTTTAAATTAAAGCTTCTAGTGAATGTGTTAAATAGAAATTAATATAATTACATTATTTGAAACTTAGCCTGTCAGTAGGTGAAATCTTTCAGTATTAGTATTGAATATGATTAAAGATTGAGCTTTGTGTTTGTTTACAAGTTAAAAGGGAATGGAAAACATTTCTAGTTGGAGGGAAAAAAACCTAATTATACATGCATTTTAGAACTGCATCAAAAGAAATGGCCATCTCTTCTTGCTGCCTAGAGGATTTTCAGTAAGGGAGATCAGAGTGTTATTCACTCTAATCTTTGTCTTTGTCAAGCCACAACAACTGGCTTTTGTGTAGATATTGAAGAGCAGCATAACAAGCAAAACAGCTTCTCAGTAAATATGACTTTCACTTCTAAGAGCAGCTCCCTTGGTCTTGCACAAGGAAGGACGTGAAGCACCAAGTCTGCGTATGCTTGGATTTGTCGGCCTTGCTCAGAATTCCGTCTTTCATGGAGCAGCTTCAGGGACTTCATGTGAAACAGCAAAACAGCAAGGAGCATCCAGACCACTGACTTTTTTTTTTTTTTTTCATTTTTAGGCAAAACACTTGCCAAGATGTGGCAAAACATCAGTCTAGGAAGCAGAAACAGTCTTGGGATGGACATGTGTTATTGGGTGAACCCTCACCTGTGTAGGAGCAGTGCTTTGAAATACTGAGTTACCTAAAACCTTTTGCAAACAGAAAAGGAGATATTAATCAAATGCAATTATGCAGGTGTCACAAGAAATATGGGGGGTTAATAGGGAAAGCAGGTTTCCTAGGATTTTCACTGGAAATTCAATACAATGGATAAAATTATATAGGATTTTCTTGAGATCAGTAGTGATGTTTGCTAGTAATGACAGGATTTACCAGAAATGCTTTCTGTTTGCTGGCTATTGGATACATTTTTTTTGAGAGTGGCAAATATGGAACTTAAAACCCAAGCAAATAACCTCCACAAAAAATCCCTCAGAAAGCACACCTTAAACAGTTCCTGTGTATGCAGTGGAATGGAAGGATGTCCAACACACCTTAGGTGAGGGGTTTTAAAATGTCAAATGACATGTTATTCTGCAGAAGCAGTCAGCTGTCAATGACTTCCTGAGATAGTAATGTGCTGTGAAGCAGTCCTGACAAAAGGTTTCTAGCTGGTCTTGCAGAACTTTGCCTAAAAAAGAAAAAGTAGACCAATAGTGGTGGCCCAATTTTTCAGATACCTGAATGCAGACTGTCTGTACACCACTGTGTGCGTTCTTCAGTCATTTATTGCTACAGGTTTCAGAAACTTATTTGTAGAGATACATGTTTGGTTTTTTTACTGTAACAGCTTATGTCAGTGTTACTAAAGGTATAATACACTTTGGTCAGTAGATGCCCATGGGAATTTTGTACAAAACAGATTAGTGTGATAAGGCTCTGTTTATTTGGAACCAGAATGTTTCTAATGCCATTATTCTGCTGCTTGGAAAAGGTTTCTCAAATTTGCAGGACTAAATTTCTGTCCTCAGCCTGAGACCACAAGGTCAGTCATTGAGGTGCTCAACTTGGAGGTGATCAAATTCCAGCTTTAATCTCCTTTTCTGTTTCTTTCAGATCAAAACCATGAACTCAAATGTTCAGTAACTGTTCTTTGTTTTGTTCTTTTGAAAAACTTTGGAGGCCTTGGGCTTGGCCCAGTAGGAGTCTTAAAAAATTCCACAGGAAGAAAAAAAGGTTTCTCCTCCAGCATTAATTGCCATGTTATTTACAGGACTGCAAAGTTATGGATTCTTTGCCAAAATCAGGCAATTCTTGCTCAGTGCTTTGCCCCAGCTTATGCTGTTGGAAATTCAGTTCCCCTATGTAGATGTTTTCTAGGTTTCAGTGAATTGCAAGAAGTATTCAGTGTCTCTCTTACTCAGGCTTATATGTAGCTGTTGTGTCATTGTCTGTGACTGTACTGATAATATCTACAATCTATTATCCTGCCAATTTGCACCAATTGGCACCAATTTGTTTAAATCCATGCATACTTCATTCCTGAGGGCTTGTAGCTTTTCATTCCCCCGAAACTTGAGTGAATTTTCAAATCAGCTCTCAGGTGCAGTCTTTGTCCTTGCATTGTTCCTGTTCTCTGTCTCCAGATCCAGCTCTGACCCCAACTTCCCCTGCATTTTCCTTTGCCTCCAAATATACTGGTTGTTGAAATAACTGCACCCCACCCCCCACTCCCCTTTCTTACTATCTACAGCATTCATAAAGGGCCAGCTGTACAGTTGTTGTCTATGACGTGGTTCAGTGTCTCTATCCCATTTGATGACTTGGAGAATAACATGAAATCATTACCTTCCTACTCCCCATGCCCCCAGCAGTTCCACTAGCTGCTTGAATAATTCTTAAGTTTAAAACTAAAAGTTTCTAGTATTTTCCATACTCAGTATTTGATACATTTTGACCCCCACCTACCCCAAAACAAAAATCCAAACAATGGACCTGGATGCTGTTCAAATCTGAGAACATGTCTATCTCCTTTTAGGCTTCAGAAAAACTGGTCCAGTGACTGACATTCAAAATTCCCTGAGTTGAGACAGTTTTGTAGATCAGAAATGTGAACCTTTCACCATGTTTGGACTTGTGTATTCTGCTGGACCTTTTTATTGTTATAACCAAGCTCAAAAAGTCAGAATGGTAAAGAAAAGGTGATCCACCAGAGTCTACCTGTTTATGTGTCAGGCAGTACAGCCCCAGGTCCTCTTCCAAAGCCATTTGGGAACAACAAATAAATGTTTCCAGACTTCTATATTTTTAATCAATCCAAACTGGGAAATTAGTTTCAGTAAATATTGTTATAATGGGAAAAGCAAAATGCCTTCTGGCATTGATTGAATATGCTAGCACCATTGACCCATGTGTACATTCAGAACTAAAGCTCTCAAGTATGCTGCCATATGTTGCATGAACTGTATGTATAATTAGACTCAGCCAACAGCTGCTGCTGGATTGGAGAAGACTGGCACTCTAATAAGATGTAAACCAGCCAACAGCCTAATTTCAGTTCCTGGTGGCCAATACCTCTGTTTAGTCCAAATGTTCAGAGAACTGCCCCCACCTTGCGCTGGGTGAGACCAGGGAACTAACTTATTTGTAATAGCTTGCCAACTCTGAAGTGAAGTGAAACCCTTAGTGTGCTTCACTGTATTTCATGGATGAGCAACACTTCCAGGTGTAAGAAGATGCTACATGGTACAAAACTGCTTTTCCATTGTGATGGGGCTGCCCAATCTCTAACTGTCTCGAGTCTTGCTTTCCTTTTTATGTTTGCGTCATCTTCCCTTCCCTCCTTTCCTCTTCATTTATGGCTCATGCCAATTGACAAGGTTGGGGCGAGGAGGAAGAGGAAAGGGAAGATACTCTCTGCTTTTCTCTATTGTCTGCCAGGTGAAAAATGTGTTTCTAGTGGTTACCAATGAATATGTATTTAACAGGTTAATGAAATTGTGTGGAGAAGAGTAAGGGCAGTGTCAGGTTGCTGCTGATTGGAAAATATACCTGATATTATGTTGTGATGGTTGTCATTGATTGTCTTCTTACTACCACCTTCTTATTTGAAGGACTGCAGCTCTAAATTCCTAATCATGACAGTTGTTTTGTATTATCAACTTCAATGCAGTACAATGCCTTTGGTCATATTCAGCTGGACAGCAATGGTTTGCTCTAGATGTTTTTCTCTAGCTTTCCTTGTTTAATAGCTGTTGTACCAGTAGAGTAAAGCAACTAACATGAATACTGCTACACAACACGACCGAGGTTATAAGGTGAAATTGTGTGGAAATAAATCTCAAAATTAATCTTTAAGTAAATCTAATGCTTTCTCTTTCAAGTGTATGTGGAGCCTTAATCATTATAAAAGTAGTTTGTTTCTTTTTTTGCAGTTCGTTAACTCTGCACATAGCAGAGGCTATGTGATGTTTCTCTTGTTAAGGGCAAAGACTTGAAACAATGAATACATGTGGGTGTTGTGTTTTGGAGTTGACTGATCAAATTTAGTGACATTTGATCAACTCATAGCCTTGAGCTGCTGCAGGTAGCTTCTAGCTTAGTATATGGTATTAAGAGAATGCTTGAGATGTGAAAAGTTCAATTGTTGTTATGTTGTGTAAGCCACAGTTAAAGCCCCTATTTAAAGAAATCCTAGGTATGCTTCCTTATTGCAGGCTAACCAACCCGGTGAAGCAGGCTTTAAACTGAAGGACTCAGGGAGTAAGGTCCAAGATGGCAATGTTCATGTCATCCCATCCAACTGGGGAATAAGCCAGGCCAACCAGAGCAGCAACAAATGTTCCCTAGCTGTGTTCCAAGATGAGAGCCAGAATGGCAACCACCTTAAGCAATGTGTATAGTTATGGTGCTTCCTCTTGCACTGCTCCAGGGAAACCTTCCTCAAGTCTCTGAAATGCCTGTACACCAACACGAGCACCATGGGGAATAAATAGGAAGAACTAGAGATGAGGGTGTGTTTGCAAGACTGTGATCCCATTGCAGTTACAGACACATGGTGGGATGGCTTTCATGACTGAAATGCCTTCTTGGAAGGCTACGTATTTTTTAGGAAAGACAATCAAGATGAAGTGGTGGAGTTGCTCTTTA
>VYZX01020143.1:5599-26132 GCA_013401335.1 Brachypteracias leptosomus
CCACCATAAGTGCCATATATTCAACTGTAAGTGCCATATATTCCACCATAAACACCACATTCAAATATATTCACCATATATTCAGCTATAAATGCCATATATTTCAATATAAATGCCATATATTCCAATATAAACGCCATATATTCAGCTATAAACGCCATATATTTCAATATAAACGCCATATATTCCAATATAAATGCTATATATTCCAATATAAATGCCATATATTCCAATATAAATGCCATATATTCCAATATAAAGGACCATATATTCCATGGCACACGTTAATCCCTGTGGGGCACCCCTGGGACAGCACCAAGAGGAGAGGACGGATGCCAAGGAGGCTCCACTCAGCTCCCTTGGGGGGGGTCTGTGGAAGCTCTGCCACGTGTCTTGGAAGCTGGGGGAAAACACAAGAGGAGGGAAGAACCTGGAACTTTATTAGGAGAGGACACCCGACGCTGCTCGGCCAAACCCCCGGGGAGCTCCATCCATGGAGTCCTCACACAGAGAGTCACAAGGAACATGAGTGAAGGCTTCGTGTCCACGCTGGCCCAGGGAGAGGGTCTGGGGGGACACCCCCAGGAACCCCGTGGCTTCCAGGAGAGGGGAAACAAGGTCTGGCCACCAGCCCAAGAGCTTCCTCAGCAGGAAACTCACTTTTTCTTCCTGCAAAAAGCAGAAGAAGGAGAAGCGGGTGAGGGCAGAGCTGGGGGAGGAACCTCCTGCCCCGGCTGGAGGAACATCTCCTGGTGTCCCCCCGAGGTCCCTCAGACCTGGGCATGAGAAAGGAGACACTCACAAGGACCAACCTTCTCTGATTTCCCCCCCCAAAATGTTTTCCACCTGCTGAACACCCAAGAGCTGCTTGGCACAGCCCATCAGGGCTTGGGGAGAGGGGCCCTGGGTCCTGCAGGAGGTCCCCAGGACCACCCAAGCCAGAGGGTTCCTCATCACACTGACTCACGTGGTGGCGATGCGCTTGAGCAGCTTCTTCACCCAGGGGGCGTCAGGGTTCACACACACCTTCCCCGGGCTCCTCAGCTTGATGCTGGAAGGCAAGGAGAACCTCTGGGCATCGAGCAGGCAGAGCTGAGCTCAGCTAAGCTGGGCTCAGCCAGGCTCGGCTTTATCGACAGCTCCAGCAGCTGCTGGCGGCCAAGCAAAGCCGCGGGGGCCACCAGGAGCAGGCAAGAAGGAACCTGCCCCAAGCGGAGCAGAGGCCACCAGTGAAGCTGGAGGTGGCTGCTCAAAGACCAAGCACTTGAGGCAACCTCTCCACAAGCTGCTTTGGCAGGACAGGAGGAAGGAGAGAGGGCTCGAGCTGCCAGGATGGGTGGGGAGGGGAGGGTTGGGGCTTGGTGCCCCCCTTACATGATCTCCGTGCGCCTGCAGGAGCTGCCCACAGGCCTGATCTCCAGGCTCTCGTATCTCTTGGGGCTGATGTAGTCCGAGGTGGTCTTGGCACACCTGCAGCTCAGGTTCCCGTTCACCTCCAGGATGGCTGGAGAAGGAGAGGAGGCAGCAACTTAGAGAGACCAGCAGGGCTGTTCAGAGAGGTGGCGACCCCAGGTCTTCTGGGCAACCAAAGGAATGGTCCTTTTCTCTGCTTCCCCTCTAGAGACCCCCTTGTTAGTGCCTCACCTCCATCCCCCGAGCTCCTGGAAGCTCAACCAGGAGCCAGCAGAGCAGGACGGAGGAGGAAAACCTCGAGGACAAACAGCCCAGCTCCACCTGCCCCAGTGATGGCCACCCAAGGCACCTCCACCACACCAGTAGAAGCTCACCTGGGTGGGCTGAGTGGGACACCACCAGCAGCAGCAGGAGCAGCCAGGGCAGCCCAGGAGCTCCCATCCCCACCCCAGGCAGGACTCCCATCCTCCAGCAGGCTCGGTGGCGGTCTGAGGAACCCGGGGCAGAAGCAGCAGCACCTCTATTTATCTCGGAGGGTCACGCTCCAACACGAGCTCGAGCGGTCACGTCTGAGCAGCAGACCATGGAAAGAGGTGACATCATCCCTCAGATGCTCCTCACAACCAGCATTTATGATACTGCTGATTAAAATCAGCCCTTGGGGTGAAGAACCTGCTTGGATCCCCACCGTGGTCCTCCCCACGCCCTGTCCTTGAGGAGCTGGGTCTCCACCAGCATCACCCTTGGCTCCCCTCCAGCATCCACCCCAGAAAAGAGCCTTGTCCCCAAGGAGGAGGCCAAGCCCTGGGTATCTGGGGGTTTCCAGTGCCCTCAGATATTTACATATCTTCTTCTGCCATTCCCCCCACGCTGCTTTTGCTGTTAGATGGGACCAAAATGGTCATTAGAAAAAAAAAAAATGAGAGACTTTCCCTCCAACCGCAAGCTTAAAAACCTGTTTTCCCCCCAAGGCGGGTCCAAAAAGCTTCATGAAGACCTTGCTCAAGAGACTGAGGTCCACAAGAGATGAGTGAAGAGTTCAAGTGTCTCTACATCAGGGGGTTGGAGAGGTCGGGGACAACTTCCATGAGCTCCTCCCAACGTGCCATGGAGGGAACGAGCCTTGGTGCCATGGAAGTGGAAGAGGAGGTGGCATCAAGCAGCTTCTCCCGTGGCAGCCACGGTGCTCATGAAACCCACGTGTCCCTCAGGAAGAGGGCAGGAGGGCCTCCTCTTCATCACGAGCACCAAGAGTTGGTCCTCTCTGCAGAGGTGGCCTTGGCAGCAGCTCCCCTCCAAGGAGGAGAAGTCAACACTGCCAGGAAACAAACCAAGATGCTCCAAACCAAGAAGCACCAGCCACGGTGGCATCCTTTGGGATGGCCAACAGTGGCCCTGGCCTGGCCATGGGTGCTTCTGGAAGGCTCCAAGGCACCCAGGCTCTGTGATGGTGGGTGGTGGGGTGATGGGACAGTCATCTGCAGATGAGCAGGGCCCAACCTGTGGTTCCCCTTGAGCTGCGTCCTCTCGATTCACAGCCAGGGGCAGGTTGTCAGAGGGGAGCTCTGCTCTTGGGTTTCCCCCAGGACACGCTGGGTGAATCCCCACCACAGCATGCCCAGAAGACCTACACTTGGCCAAGCTGCTCCTCAAACCCGCTACCAGCTTCTGCTTGGGGCGGAGAAGGTGGAATGAAGGTGGAGATGGTGAGAAAGGAGAAGCCGCCCCAGCTACGGTCATCCCAGGGGCTCCAAATCATCTCGGGGGTTCTGATGAGGCCGTTGAAGACTTTGTGGTGTCTCCTCAGGAAGGAAAGACCCTCGACCCTCGTGGGCAGCTCATGGTGGGAGTTCTGGAAAGGGAGGAGGAGGGTGAGGAGCTGGGAGTGGTTTGGAGCTCACCCCATCCTGGACGCCAGGACCTGGGGGGGAGTGGCCCTCGTGGGTTGATCTGGGGGCTTGTCCAGGCCAGGGGCACCTGAAACATCTCAGGAAGGTCCTCAGAGCTCCTCTGGTGTCTGCAGCAGATGTTCCTCAGCAGGCAAGGGCTCCACTGGAGCAATTTTTCCATTTTCAGTGAAATTTTACACCCACCAAAGCCTCATAGAAACATCAAACGGTTGGAGTTGGAAGGGACCTTCAAGACCATCTCCTTCCAACCCCCCCTGCCATGGGCAGGGCCACCTCCCGCTTGCTCCTTCCAGCCCAGCCGGGATGTTCTCCACCCTCTCCAGCACCTCAAAACCACCTTCCCAACCAGCCTGTGTTGATGGGGCCACACCTGAGGAGAACTTCTTCAAGCCCTTCGTTGCCCTCACTGCCCCTTGCTGTCCTCCAGACCTGCTGGTGACGTGACCTGGGGACAAGATGTCCCTGCTGGAGATACCACAGAGATGTGAGGACACCTCTGCTGCGGGCATCTTCAGAAGCAGGGCTGGAGTATTTGCTCTGCTTGAGGTCCATGGTCAGCAGCACGTCAGGACGCCCCCACCCCACCCCGGGCCAGCTGCTGGGACATTCCACCCGCCCCTTGAGATGCAAATGGCAGCAGGAGAAAACCCCCGGCCTGACCTCATGGTTTGCACTTGCTGCTTGACCAGCAGGCTGGAGAAACACCCCAGCACCTCCACCCGTGTCCTCCTGAAGCTCTGGAGATGAGTTAATCCGAGAGGAACCTCACGGGAGCAGTGTCACTCCTCCAAGGCATGCTGGAGAAGCAGGAGGCACCACCACGCCTGGCACGAAGCTGGAATGGAGCCCGAGGGCTCCACCAGAAGGTGGTGGTGGTGGTGGTGCTGGACATTTGCATGGGGCCACAGGAACCGGTCTAGACGCCGCAGGTGCCTCCACGCAAGCGCCGTTGGCCATTTGCATAGGGGCTGTGGGTGGGGGGGACACCTCGACCACCACCCCCCCCACCCCCAGCCTGGGAGGAAGGTGAGGAGGAGACCAAATGAAGGGGAGAGAGCCAATAAACCATGAGCCAGCACCTTCTAAGCAGGAGGTGGCCTTGCTGCAGAGCTGGGGCAACCTCAACCCAACCTTCTCCACATCTAGGAGGAAGGTCTCTTGCTTGAAGCCCCTTCTTGAGCCAGCAAGGAAGCAGCCCAGGCCTCATGACCACAACCAGACCAGACCATCCTCCTGGAGATCATCCCTGCCTAGATCCAGCCTGGGCTTCACCAGAGGAGAAGCTTCCACCAAGCTCCAAGGAGGACCCCAAGCCCCCCAGCGCCTTTCCATGGGACACAAAGAGGATGCTCCAGCCCTTCAGGAGACTTCCCCAAGAGCAGGAGCTGGATGACCTCTCCCGCCTGTCCCACAGCACCAGGGGTCCAGCCAAGCCCACGGTGCTGGATGGTGATGGGGCAGCTCAAGGTCTGAGCTCTCTCCTGGGTCTACATCCACAACTCTACACCGTTGGGCGACTGGAAGGAGGAATGAGACCCAGGGGCCCGCCAGGATATGGAAGGAGCCATCAAGGCAAGGTCTCCATCCTTTCTCCTCAGAGCTTGACACCTCCATCAGCTGGCAGCCTTGGTTCAAGAGGTCTATGGGAGGTGTCTCCACAACTTCCCACCTGCTCAAAGCGTCATTGACAGATCCCGTGCTGGCCTGAGGAACGGCAAAGTTCATCAGCCACACTTGGAGGTCCACCTCCAAGCAGGGTCTTCCCCAGTCTGATGAAGGAGCCCAAAGCTGGCTGAGGGGTTTGCAAACCCCCGGTGTCCTCAGGACCCACTTCTCCAGGCAGGAGCTGCACATGGTGCCCACGGCCTGGTGAGATGAGCCAACCAGAGGATGGGAAGGCAGCCAGGCGGGATGACCAGCCAGATGGACCACAAGAGGAGCTGCTCTGGAGTGATGCTGAGAAGCCACCACAGCACCAGCTCTTGCAATGCAGTTGTCTCCACCAAGATCTGCTCCAAACAGCTGGTACTAGGTGACGTGGTCCATGGAGAAGGACGTGCCCAGCTCCCTCCGAGAGCCCCACCAGCCTTGGAGAGGCAAGAAACGTCCATGACAAGTCCCGGGTCCACCAGCAACAAGGCCGAGTACCTCTGATCACAACCTGGAGCACCACAATGGAGGAGCCACATGGTCCCAGCTCCAGCCAGGCCCAGACCGACTCTTGCCACCCTGCCAGGGTTGGGCACTGCTGAGGAGCTGCTCTGAAGGGCCACGGGGAGGGGTCTGCAAGGGGCAGGTAGGACATGGTACCCAACCAGACCCCAACTCAACCATCAGACCTGGGCTTCCACCCAGAGTCATCTCCATGGATGCTTCCAGGCCTTTCCTCCTCTTCCTGCCAGGTGTCCCCCCACCTCCTCTTCTTCTTCAAGAAGATGCTCTCCCCACTTGTCACCCCCAAGCCACCACAGGAGGAGTTTTCAAAGAAGCCAGCCAAGAAGGACCATCCTCTACCAGCAAGCAGGACGCATGGTAAGGAGGGGAACTCCAGAGCTCCACCGAGGAGGAACCACCCTGGAAAGCCCCTTCTCAACCGTCTCTCCCGGAGGCAGCAGCCCTGAGTCAGCACTTGGGACATCAGGGCCACCCCCGAGAAGGAGAAACTTGAGTTCTGCAGGAAACAGCCAAGAGAAACGATCCTGAAAGGAGCCACCTCGCAGCTGAGGTGACCCAAGGAGGCCCCAGCTCTGGGGGCGATGAGGAGGCCGCTGGAAGGGCAGCAGAAAGGCTGGGGAGATGCTGGGAACTGATAGAACCCATGGAACCTGCCTTGATCTTCCCTCAGCTTCTCTCTCTCTTGTCACTTGTGAAAGGGATGAGGCCTCCAAAGTCCCACCTGCCCCGGGGCACAGCCCTGCCTTGGAGCCAGAAGGTCCCTGGAGCTCCATCTCCCTCTCCTACCCCACCGTCCCGGGGCTTGGCTGAGGAGAGTTGAGGTTCTCCATCCCAAACCTGGAGCTTCCTTCTCCCAGTAGCCCTGGGAGATGCTGCTTTACCCAACCCAACCCAACCCATCCCAGCCTGCAGGAGAGAGGAGTCCCAGTTAACCCCTCCAGAGCTCCAGGAAGGATCCATCACCTCCTTCCATGTTCTCCTCAGCACAGTGAGGAGGCCAGACAGGACCATCCCACTCCTGTCCACGCCAGCCTGGACCAACAGGACACCTGCAGAACTGCTCTGAACACCAACACCAGGCTGGAGAGCGGGCATCCAAACCCTACCCACACAGCAGGGGCTCCATCATGGTCATTCCTGACCCAGCCCAGCCATGGTCCTGAGGAGCAACCACCCACTGGAGGCTGGCCCACGATCTGCTGGCCTTCACCACCCTGCTTCTCCAGAAGGGCACTGAGTTCATGCCATGGAGGACCACCCCGTAGGATGGAGATGTTTGGTCCAAAACCCACACCCCAAACCCCCCCCCCCACCCCCAGAGCCAACCCTGGTGACTCAAAGCTGTAGGAGAATCCAGCTGTCCCTCCTCACCACCACTGTCTGGACACCACGAGGTGTTTAGAAGAGGAAGGGGACGTCACTATGGGATCCCACCACGCAGCAAGGAGCTGGGGAAGGGCAGAGTGACCCGCGGTGGGATAGCTGGAGAACCTCAGGCTACGAAGGGTCAGTGATGAGCATCACGGCTTGAAGACGATGCCAGTCCCTGCACTAGCTGGGAACGGGTGGGAGCAGGAGGACATCAAGGCTGGGAAGGGTTTTTCCTCTCCTGGAGGGGGGATTTTCTTTCCTCCAGCACTTGCCGTGGCCAAAATAATCCAATCCATGAACGAAGCACCAGCCACCTCCTCACTCGGCGGGGCCACCACAGGGTTGGTGGACACCACACCAGAAAACCCCTTCTTGAGTTTCAGACCCATCTTTGCTGGTCTATTCCCTCACCATGACCTGGAGACCCAGCTGCAGGAGCTCGACTGTTGGTGCCACACATCCAGGGACAAGACACCCCCCAAAACCTTCTCCAGACCCTTCCCAGCACCCTCAGACGTGTCTCTATTCACAGGTGGAAGAAGCAGGTCTGGGGGGAGGAGGTTCAGGGCTGGGCACCACTAGAGAGCAGCAGACACCAGAGTTGGGGGTGCCAGGGAAGGGAGAAGTTCAGACAAGAGTCCAGGTGGTGGCCAGAAGATCCCAATCAGAGCTGAGCAACCACACAGGACAGAACCTGGGGGCATCAGAGCCCAGCACAGGGGTCCCAAGAGGAGGGTGCCCCAAGGAAGAAGGTCACCCCAAGGTGCTGGGTGGGGAGGGACAGAGGAAACCTGGGGAAGGAAAAGGAGGAGATCAACCAAAGCAGGTTGAGGTTCTGCTCCGTTCCCAGGCAGGAGCTGCAGCAACCTGAGGAACTGGCTCGTCTTGATGTTCTCCAGCCCAGTTGAGGGGAGGATTTTGGGTGGGGAGAGGCACCCAGAGGCATCCTGGAGATCTCGAAATGCAGGTTGGAGCCCGCAGCCATGGAAAGGGACCTTGCTTGGAGGGGGGATGGAGGAAGATGCTGCTCAGAGCAGCCTGAGAGACGAGGAGATGCAGACGTGGCCCAACTGAAACCTTGCCAGAAACTCCTGAGTTACTCCCAAGCCAGTTGGTCCCTAGAGAGAGACGCAGCTCGGCAGGGAGGTCAAGATGCATTTGGACATCTCCAGAAGGTGGGATTTTTACTGCTTCAGGAGCAGAAGGCAACACAAATGGTCAAAGGATGTCCTAAGTCTACCTCTTGGTGAGCTTCATCTGCTCCAACGCCCACCCAGCTCCTGGGGACAACTGCAGAGGATGCTCCCCAAGGGTTCATTCGGCGTGCAAAGGATCTTCATCTGCCCAGAACTCCAGGAGGAGGGGATGGGGAGACCACGTAAGGGTGGTGGTGACCACGTAAGGGTGGTGGTCATCACCCCAGCAGCGTGACTCACAGCAGGTGGACACCCAGCCCTGTCCCACCCCAGCTGTTTGCTGGCCTCCAGTTGACTCAGCCCAGGGAGGTGCTCAAAGGTCCTGGTGCTCAAGGCACGTCCACCTCCCCAGCTCCACCTCCTCTCTTTGCCCGACCCAGCTGGTATCTCCTTGGAGATCTCCTCCCTTCCTGAGCTGTTTGCTGGAGCTCTGAGGTGTCTGGAGGAACAGCAGCACCCTCCTCACACCTTCCTCCCCCAGCTTCTCCTCGGGTTAGTCACCCTGAAACCTCAGCCCAACCCACACGTAGGGAGCCCGCAACGATGGAGAAACCCTTCTTTGGAGGTGTGGTGGCTCCACCCAAGCACTGCAAGGTCACCACGGGAGCCCACCATGCCCCTCTGCTCCGTGGACAACATCTTCACCAACAAAGACAGGTTGGGGCAAAGCCATGNGCCTGCAGGAGAGGGGGGTCCCAGTTAACCCCTCCAGAGCTCCAGGAAGGATCCATCACCTCCTTCCATGTTCTCCTCAGCACAGTGAGGAGGCCAGACAGGACCATCCCACTCCTGTCCACGCCAGCCTGGACCAACAGGACACCTGCAGAACTGCTCTGAACACCAACACCAGGCTGGAGAGCGGGCATCCAAACCCTACCCACACAGCAGGGGCTCCATCATGGTCATTCCTGACCCAGCCCAGCCATGGTCCTGAGGAGCAACCACCCACTGGAGGCTGGCCCACGATCTGCTGGCCTTCACCACCCTGCTTCTCCAGAAGGGCACTGAGTTCATGCCATGGAGGACCACCCCGTAGGATGGAGATGTTTGGTCCAAAACCCACACCCCAAACCCCCCCCCCCACCCCCAGAGCCAACCCTGGTGACTCAAAGCTGTAGGAGAATCCAGCTGTCCCTCCTCACCACCACTGTCTGGACACCACGAGGNGAGGTTCAGGGCTGGGCACCACTAGAGAGCAGCAGACACCAGAGTTGGGGGTGCCAGGGAAGGGAGAAGTTCAGACAAGAGTCCAGGTGGTGGCCAGAAGATCCCAATCAGAGCTGAGCAACCACACAGGACAGAACCTGGGGGCATCAGAGCCCAGCACAGGGGTCCCAAGAGGAGGGTGCCCCAAGGAAGAAGGTCACCCCAAGGTGCTGGGTGGGGAGGGACAGAGGAAACCTGGGGAAGGAAAAGGAGGAGATCAACCAAAGCAGGTTGAGGTTCTGCTCCGTTCCCAGGCAGGAGCTGCAGCAACCTGAGGAACTGGCTCGTCTTGATGTTCTCCAGCCCAGTTGAGGGGAGGATTTTGGGTGGGGAGAGGCACCCAGAGGCATCCTGGAGATCTCGAAATGCAGGTTGGAGCCCGCAGCCATGGAAAGGGACCTTGCTTGGAGGGGGGATGGAGGAAGATGCTGCTCAGAGCAGCCTGAGAGACGAGGAGATGCAGACGTGGCCCAACTGAAACCTTGCCAGAAACTCCTGAGTTACTCCCAAGCCAGTTGGTCCCTAGAGAGAGACGCAGCTCGGCAGGGAGGTCAAGATGCATTTGGACCCCCAACATCTCCAGAAGGTGGGATTTTTACTGCTTCAGGAGCAGAAGGCAACACAAATGGTCAAAGGATGTCCTAAGTCTACCTCTTGGTGAGCTTCATCTGCTCCAACGCCCACCCAGCTCCTGGGGACAACTGCAGAGGATGCTCCCCAAGGGTTCATTCGGCGTGCAAAGGATCTTCATCTGCCCAGAACTCCAGGAGGAGGGGATGGGGAGACCACGTAAGGGTGGTGGTGACCACGTAAGGGTGGTGGTGACCACGTAAGGGTGGTGGTCATCACCCCAGCAGCGTGACTCACAGCAGGTGGACACCCAGCCCTGTCCCACCCCAGCTGTTTGCTGGCCTCCAGTTGACTCAGCCCAGGGAGGTGCTCAAAGGTCCTGGTGCTCAAGGCACGTCCACCTCCCCAGCTCCACCTCCTCTCTTTGCCCGACCCAGCTGGTATCTCCTTGGAGATCTCCTCCCTTCCTGAGCTGTTTGCTGGAGCTCTGAGGTGTCTGGAGGAACAGCAGCACCCTCCTCACACCTTCCTCCCCCAGCTTCTCCTCGGGTTAGTCACCCTGAAACCTCAGCCCAACCCACACGTAGGGAGCCCGCAACGATGGAGAAACCCTTCTTTGGAGGTGTGGTGGCTCCACCCAAGCACTGCAAGGTCACCACGGGAGCCCACCATGCCCCTCTGCTCCGTGGACAACATCTTCACCAACAAAGACAGGTTGGGGCAAAGCCATGACAGGAAAATTCGGGGTGAGAAAAGCAGAACCATGGAGCAACGACACCACCAGAAGATGGATTGTCCAAACCCAGAACGTTGCTCCTCCAGAGCCCCACCAGCCCCTGTCCCAGGGCACCAGGGCTTTCTTCTCCCCTGTTGCTCTACTTGAGCAGCCACAGCCCTCTGAAGACAACACCCCAACCCCTTGGAAAGGGCTGGGGGGGAGGAACGTGGCTTGTCCCACTCCCACCCCACCCCGGAGCTCCTCAGCTCCCCTTGGGAAGGGTTCCAAAGTCCCCCCCACCACCACAAGGGTGAGAGCAGCTTCTCAGGCACTTCAGGACTCCTCCAAGGAGCAGGTCAGGTCCAGGGGTCGCTATTTTATTCCAGTGTCAAGCCCTTGGCTTTCCTCTGGGAAGCTGGAGGGGGACGAGGTCCCCACAATCCACGAGGAACTTCAGCAAATCCTGTGGGGTCCAACATGGCAAGACCCAAGGACTGCACCATCTCCAGCAGCTTCAGGGCTGCCTGTTCCCCTCCTGGGGTGCCCTGCTCCTTCCTCCAGCCACTCTGTCCTTGCTCCTCTGTTCCACCAGCCCAAACAACACATCTCTGCCCAGAACAAGCCAGAAGCAACCCAACAACCTTCTGCTGAAGGTTCAAGACAAGGCACCAGCTGCTCCCCTCGACACATGCTTGGCTTGGTTCAACTTCTCCAGAGGAAAGAGCCTCTTTCCTTCTTCCCCCAAAGCTGCTGTCTTGGCCCAGAACTTTCTACCAGAGGCTCCACTTGAGCTCAGCTTCTTCTGAGACAAGTTTCACGGGCACCACCAAGCCCCTGTTGCCCAAGAACCACTTGGTAAGACCTCCCTGAGAGGAACCACCCCACCATGAGCCTCCTCCTCGCACCTGAGTGAGGAAGAGGCCTCTGAACAAGCAAGTCCCTCCTCAAACCACCAGCAACCACCATAAACCAGCAGTAAAACAAGAGGGAAAACTGGCTGGACTTACACATGGACGTTCAGCTGCTGGAAGAGGAGCAAGAAGCAGGAGTCCTGCTGTCTCTGCAGCCAGGTTGACCTTCTCAGCTCTCTACCAAACATGGCCACCAGCCTCCTGAAGCTCCCTGGGAGGACAAGCCCACCTGGGCTTGGGTGGGACCTCCCCTTGAAGCCCCTTCACCTGGGGAGGTGAGGGAGATGGTGCTTCTGGGCATGCCCCAGCTACCTGCTGATGGACACAAGAGTTGAGCTAATTAGAGGAGGACAGAAGCAAGTTGATGAGGTCTTCCCCCTTGAGCACTTGCCCACATCCCCTCTCTGCAGGGATTCCCAAGTTGTCCAAGCTCAGAGGGACCAGGGGGGTTTCCTCTCCCAGAGATCCCACCACCTTGTCCTCAACTTTGGGATGGGGGGGGGTGTCCTTCTTGCTCCTCCTGGTTGGTCCTCTCGTGGCCCTGAGGAGCAGAGGAGGCAGAGAAGACCCCAGGATGAACCACAGGACTTTGGGGAGATGATTTTGTCTCCTAGCCCCAGAAGGCTGGTTCGTAGCAGAGAAAACCTAAGGAAACCTGGAGGAAGCTCTTGAGAGGAAGCTCCACCATGGGATTGGCCACGTCCACGATCTCCCACTTGGCCACAGAACCTCCCCCCACAGCTCAAACCCCCAGGTGAACACCTTGGATGACCAAAACCCCCTCAGAGGCTGCAGGGAGGGGCTTGTCAAGCCTCCAGTGCCCTGCAGCTGCACTTGAAGAACCTTCATCCTGGAGGATTTGTCTCTCGGGGAGTTTTTTACCCCCTAAAACCCCCCCCAACTCCAGCTCAGGTGGGAAAATGCTCTTCACCTGCCACTTGGTGACCTCAGAGCTTCGTGAGGACACCAGCTCCTGGCTCCATCCACCACAGGGATGAAGTGGAAATGAAGGGCCTGGCAGAGTTGGGCTTGGTGGTCTCCAAAAAAGCTGCTCCTCAAGCTCAGGGCTCCCTCCAAACCCCCAGGTGTAGACTGGGTATTTTATGACCCAAATCCTCCCTCCAGAACCACCCTGGGATGCACAAGCCCCAAGTTCCAGAGCTCCTGGGTCACTTCAGCTCCTCCAGGAAGCAGGGGCAGGTGGGATTTTCTTTTGTCCTGTAGCTGAACATGGGTGGAAAAGTTCTGCTCCTGTTTGGCATCCCAAGAGCCTCCATCTGGCCCATCTCCAGCAGCTTGAGGTGCAGGTGAGTGGGGTTCTACCTGGCTGGGTAGATCTCCACAGCTTCTCAAAGAGCAGCCTCTTGAGGTCAGGTCTGAAGCAAGGACAGAGTCTCCTTCCAACCACTGTGGCTGGAAAAACCCCCTGAAGAACCAGGGAATGAAATGTCCACCAGCACAGAGTGGACAGGACTTGCCAGGCAAGGCTGGGTCTGGGCCAGGGAGGGGGAGTGTCCACCCAGGCTGAGGTTTTGCCTCCTCAGCACCTCAATCCTTCAGCTTTTCTCCTCTGGATGGATTTAGCAGCACATGGTCCATGTGTTTGAGCAGAGAGATGCTCCTGGAGGAGTGGAGAAGCAGGGAGGAGACACCAGTGGAAGTTCAAGCCACTGTTAGTCCCCTGGAAGGGATTAATCCCTATCCACCCTGGAGATCTGAGGAGAGCACCAAGATACCACCAGGTTCTTGCTCATTAAACCAGTGGTGAGGGGATAAGCAACCAGACGTTATGATGGACAACCAAGCAGCTCTTCCCTAGGGTGATGCACAGAGCCAACCCCACCACCCCAAATAACCCCACAGGCTGGAAAACCCCAAGCTCTCACCCCCCCAGCCCTCTTGGAAGGAGCAAGGAAAGGCAAGAACTTGTGGAGGCTGCAGCTCAGCAGCAGCACATGCAGGTCTAGAGGCAAGATCATGAAGAGCTGACCAGCAAAGCACTGAGGATGAGGTTTTAATTGCTAATTACTCTAATGGGTTCCATCCAGTTGTTAGGGCACCTCTCTCCTTGCCATGAAGGAGCTCCCAGGCCATGAGGTGGGGCTGTGGACAGCCCAAGGTGTGGATTTTCAGATGAATAATGCTGAGTATCTGCTCATATGACACATGGAGCTGCCTCACACCTTCTGCTCCCATGATTGACCATCCTCCACTGCTCCAGCTGTCCCACCCCAGGACTTCCATGCTTATCTCATGCTCTTCTTCAGCTCCTTGGTCCTTCCACCTCCACTCCTCTTTGCCTCACACCCACCTCCACTCCTCTTTGCCTCACACCCAGGGATGGTGGAGCTGCTGCTAACTTGAGCCCAGCAAGTGGTTCTTGCTCTCCAAGCACCTCCACCAGTCCCTGGAGCACCTCCTGGGAGACATGCAGGTTTCTGGGGAGCTGAAGACAGCAGGAACCTTGTCCAGAAGCACCACCAGCCCCCCCCCGACCATAGAACCAGAGAATCATCAGGGTTGGAAGGGACCTGAAAGGTCTTCTAAGCACTGACACAAATGATTCCACCAGCAAAGAGGGAGCTGGTGAAGACCAGAGCCTGGACACACCAGCTGAGGTTTTATTGCTCCTTGTCACTTGTCCTTTAACCCCAGCAACACCCCCCTGCAGCCCCCACTCAACCCAGCCCTGCTGAGAAGACAGGGATGGACATGGGCACATCTCAACTGCCAGAGCTCCAAGTCCCACCTGGTGGCCAGCAGAGGTGAAGCCAGCACTTCAAAACCCCTTTTTCTTTTGGTTGAAACCAGCCAAGCTCCAGAAGCCTGTGGAGAAACCTGGGCAAACCTCCTCCCTGTGCCATGGGGGAGGTGAGGAGCCTTAGAGAACACTCCTGGGTTTAAAAAAAGCAGCTATGGAGGCCAGGAAGGATAAGTCTATGGTGGTTTCTACCTCTACCAGAGGCCAAGCTGAGAAGAGACCCCCCCATCCAGCAGGGAGCCACAGAGAAACATCTCCCTTTTCTTCACCCCACACCTTCTGGAGAACCTGGGGCACAAAAACTCCTAAAAACCCCAAACCCAACAGGCAGAAGCTTGAAGGAACCAACCATCACCCCGACCAGTTAACCAAAGACAACACGTGGGTTTATTTTTGCCCTCAACAACCAAGACTCAGGAGGTTGGTCACCTGCAACTGAGAGGAGCTTGCAAGAGGTTGGCAGTAGGAAGCCTTCAGAGGTACAGTATTTATCTCAGAGTAGACAATAAATTACTATCTACATGCAACATCACCTACAAAAAGGTACATACAAGGTAGAAAAATACAGTATTTTCTGCTCATTTTTTCGTTTTTAAATTTTCCCCCCCCCTCCTGTACATTTTCTCATCATTTACATTTTTACAGACGTTTTTGTAAACTTTTTGCATTGGTAGGAAAACACACAAAAAAAAAGCTGGAACCACACAACAGGTAGAACTTAGAGCACCACTCTCACCATTCCAAGGACACACTTGCAGCTCCTAAGCAGCTTTTGAGCCTGTTGGCTCCTTCACTCCTCCTTTGGCACCACCACAGCTCAGCTTGTGCTTCTCTGGAAGCTCAGGAAAAGCCCTGACATCAACTGCTCCATCACCAACACCACGTTTCCCCTGATGTCACTGCTGGCTACCAAGCTGGTCCTGTGCTAACTGCTCCACCTAAGCATGCAAACAAAGCCTGGTCGTGACCCAGGAACATGAAGAGGCTGAAAAACAACAAGAAGGGTTAAATATCCCAAGGGATGTGGGCTGGGCAGGATCTCCTGTGTTAAGGAGTCTAAGCTAAGTATGGATTGACAGGTTGGAATTTGAAGGACACTGCAGACTGGCCAAGTGGATTTCAGTGTGGGAACACCTGTGCTGAAGAAGAAAAAAGGGAATTATTCACTGGATGCTACCCTTGAATGGAAACTAGGATGGACACAAGCTCCTCCGGGGAGTTTCTGACCAAAATCAAGCTGTGAAAAAAGATCCTCAGGGCTTGGGTCATGTTGGATGCTGAGAACATCCCCCTTAGTCCACTCCTATGACCGTCCCCACAGAGCAAACTCCTTCCATGCACTATTCCAAACCTCTCCCCTTCTTGCTCCACACTTCTCAGCCAAGACCCTGAACCCACCTCCTCTGAGGTAGCCCAAGGCTGCTCTTCAAGCCCATTTTTCCCTGCAAAGCTCATTTTGACCTCTTCTCACCACTCCTGAACCATCTCAGCAGCTTCCTGCTGGCCCTGCACAAGCTCCTCAGCATCTTCAAGCCCAAAGGAGAATGAATGCCAAGGAAAGGAGGGGAAAAAACCCAACCTACTTGCCTCCCAAGTGCTGGCTCTGCTCCTGCCCACCCTGCTGAGCACCCTGGACCTCCACCTCCAGGCCTGCACTTGTCACCACAGAACCACGCACCCAATTTTTGCTGAGCTGGGGACCTGAATGGGCTTTTTCTTCCTCTTCTTGAACAATGACAACCCCCCCAAGTCAGGCATTCAAAGCCTGGACATGCACAGCAGTCCTTCATACCCCTCCCAGATCACCACCTCCTTGATTATTGCCTAAAGACTTGAATCAAATTCTCCAGCTCAAGCCATCAGGAGCGACAGCTGAGAGGTTGCCACTTGGGTTTGGGCTGGAGTTGAAAGAAGAAGGTGCCTTCCAGGTCACTTGGAGGAGAGCTGCTGAGGCTTTCTTCTCCACTGCTCATGTCCTCACAGGAGTCTTCACTAGAAGGGACAAGCACAAAAGGGGTTTTAACAAAGCACAACCCTTACAAGCGGCCGAGTTCTCCTCAAGCCCTTTCTGCTCCTGCTCCCCAAATCAGACCAAGGCACAATCCCCTCTCTTCTAAGGCCAAAAACCTCCTCCCAACCAAGAAGCCAGAGTTCCAGAGAGCAACAGGAGACCCCAATGCTCTGTAAGCCTCCCCCACCCTGCCAAGCACTTGTCATTTTGACCACCACAGTGGCAGTTCCCTTCCCCTCCCCACACTTCTGTATTTTCAGCCCACCAGGATTTCCCAAACCAGCATTTTTTTGTTGTTTCCAAGTAGTGGTGACCAAACCGTTTCCCCAGAGCTGCCACGAGCAGCAGCAGAGAATGAGAACTGCCAAGAAGCTGAGGTGCACTCACCCCTCACTCCCATTGAAACATCCCCCCTCGGGGATTGTTGGTAGCTCGGGGACACTGTAGGAGCTGTTCTGGAGGTTCTGGGCTGTCCTTCTGGACACGATCCACACCAGCTTCCTGTGGTCAGGCTTGCAGCACTCAGGAGAAGAATAATCCAGCAGGCATTTGGAGACCAGCTCCCTCCAGTAGAGCAGGTCACTGTCACTTATCTGGAGAGAGAGAGAGAGAGAGCAAAGAACCAGCTGAAATAGGACTTCAAAAGGGGATCATCTTGCACTTGAAAGAGCCACTTCCACCCTTCAAGGAACTGGGGGAGTTCAGCTGGACCACGAGCTTCTCCTAGACCAGCAGCTAGAACCTTATTTGACCTTACTCAGGTAGAAAACAACCAGCCCAGAGGTTGTTGTGGTCCTACAAACCAACCGGGAGTTTCTCTCCAACACACAACCAGAGAAAGATCAAAGCAGCTTCCATGGTTTCCATCAGCTCCCAGTATCTCCCCAGCCTTTCTGCTGCCCTCTCATCTGCCTCCCCATCTCCCCCAAAGCTGGGGCCACCTCGGGTCACCTCAGCTGTGAGGTGGCTCCTTTCAGGATCGTTTCTCTTGGCTGGTGACGTCCCTGTCCCCTGCAGAACTCAAGTTTCTCCTTCCCTTTGAGAGCACCTCCGGGGTGGCCCCGATGTCCCAAGTGCTGAGGGAGATCAGCTGCATTTCTTCTCGTTTTATACATTCAAGCTGGGGTTTTTTTTTCCCCCCACCATGATCCATTTGCTGGCCAAGATGTGGCAGCACAAAACCACCAGCTGGCTTCGTTCTCATTTGTTGGCATTTTCCCAACAAAACCACGTTAGTGACAAGAGTTGAGGCCAGCTGCTCGGAAGACCCATTTCATTGCTCCTTCCAGCTGGTGCCAAGCAGTGCCTGGAAAGATTGCCCAACCCTGAACTGCCCCAGTCCCTCAGCACCCCCAGCAAACGTACCTTACAATGCTTCTGGACACGCAGCAGGATCTCAAACAGCTCCACAGACTTCAGAGTCTCCACTTCCAGGGTGAGAAGGCACAAGGCCAGGACAGATGGCTGGAGGGACAAAGCACACCAGGATGAGAACCCGCTCGAGGTTTCTGGACTACTCCAGGAGGCAAGGGAAGCTCCTTCTACTCACTTTAGCCTTAGAGAAGACCAGGCGACAGTTGCAAGCTTTCAGCTGGGCTTCCAACTTGTCCAGGTTCAGGGCTTCTTTCCTGAGGGACGGGAGGAAAGCCCCTGGATGAGCACGAGGTCACCCCCTCAGGAGCCCAAACCTCCTCTACGGCCAGCCCCACGAGCCCTGCAGGGGCAGCTCAGCCTCACCTTTCTGAGGTATGGCAGAGGACAACAGCGTGGTACAAGTGCAGGAAGGTTAAGGCAGTAGGAGCTCGGAATTCAAAGTGCAGCTTGTCTGAGATGATCTTCTCCATGCGCCTGAGGTCCGAGGCGGTGCATTTACACTGGCTGATGCGGATCAGCTCGTGGGCAGAGGGGATGTTGCACTCCTCCTCCACCACCCGGGCAGCCAGCTGGAAACAACACACTCCAATGCAAGACAAATGCTTGGGTTTCACCTGGGAAACAAGAGGAGAGGCCATCAGGGCTTCCCTCTGCCCCAGCAGCAGCACCCAGAGCTCCCCCCAGCTCCAGACACTCGGGGCTCGGCACGATGCCGGTCTGTGTCTGTCACCTCACTGGCCACAGCTCCTTCTGTCACTGCAGTTTCAGCACTAAAGTGGCATCAACCCGCCAGAGCTACGGCAGAGGAGGCAAAGCTCAAGAGCTGAGCACTGGGGAAACAGCTCCACGGGGCCACACAACCCATCAGCTGCCGCACCCAGCTCCTCCGAGCAGCAGTGCTCACTCCTCCTCATGGAAAACCCCCACAAATCCAGCCTGAGCCTGCTCTGGGCAGTCCTGCCCCTCCACAGCTTGGTCCTACCTCTGCTCTGCTCTCCTGTCCACCAGCATGACCTTCTGTGCAACCTCAGCAGAAACAAGGCAACTTGAGTCTTTCTACCAACTGAACAGCAAGGAACTGGGGGAGGTTCCAAGTGTCTGCCAGAAAGCAGCACAAAGAGAGGAAAACACCCAGGAAATGATCATTCCAGCACTAAGCTTTAGCACAGCACCTAGAAATAGTCTGTAGCAAGGTGGTTTAGTCTTCAATTCCTCCCTTCTTTGTCTTCTCCATCTACCTGGTGAAGGCTACAGACTTAAGAGGAAAAAGAAATGCTGCTGCTGCTTGTCTTTAGAACTAAAAAGAACTGACCTTCAGGCTTATAAAGTAGGATTTAAGCAACGTCACTAGTGCAGAATGAGTAAAGAACCACAGCTACACCACAGACCACCACCTTCCCCTTCCTGTCACACAAGGAAGCTCTCATACCCCCAGCTGACACTGGAACAGGCCCTCCCCCCCCTCCCAAAATACCTTCATGAGAGCCAAGAATCTGTCCAGAATGTTCACAGCCAACACAAATGTCTCGGTGGCAAAGCCAAAGAAGTTGGTCAGGCTCCAGAGATCTTCCACCTTGGCATTCCTTTGTCTGGAACACAGAGTGTTCTCGTCCTACAGCAAGAGAAGCAAGCTCAGAATTACCCAGTGGCAGCAGCAGCAGCGACTGAACACGACCCCCCCAGCTCATCTCGGATGAGAGGGGAATGATTTTGCCCTTAAAGACTTGATTTCTCGTCGCTTAAAAAGACTTGAGGCTCCAAACACACGCCAGGCACAGATTCCAGGCAGACCCCGAGTGCAACACCCAGCACACCCAACATTTCCAGGACACACTTTGGTAGTTCAAGGTCCTAGTGACCAAATCTGCGCCTACACGAACTCCTGACCTCACAGAAATGGGCCTGATCCAACTCAGCTGATTCCCCTCCCCGCCTGCATGTCAATATTTAAGCGACAAAAAGCTCTGCTTTCAAAACAAACAGGCAGAGCTGGGAGACTTTCTTTTGTTAACCATTAAGGCCCTTCCCAAAAAGCTCAGGAGCACCCAAACAAAAGCAAGCCTGCCCTCGAGTCGGTAAGAAACTCTGGCCATCAGCGGGGGAGCGTTTACACTCCGTTTATTTTTTGCTGAGTGTTTCTAGGTTCATTTCCCAAGGCTTTGCCGAGCATTTGCTGCTCATTTCCCCCCTTGCTCATTGCCTACGTGACATCCCAGCTTCCCTGCAGCTCCCCAGAGGAAAACACAGCTCCGTGTTCACTCACAATAAATATTAAAGGCCCCAAACCTTCTCCTTGCCCCGTAGGTCACAGTTCTTGCATAACGCAGCCTATATTAACAGCTACAGATTAAGACAGGGTTACAACAAAAGGCAAGTGGTGTTTGCAGAGATGAGAATTAATTCTCCCAAGCTGACCCACCTCTCCCTTCTAGCTCAGGGTTTATTTTAAATAGGTATTTACTGCCCTGCTGGGGCTGCCCCCCGCTCCCAGGCCCTCAGCCCCCCTCACCTCGGCGGCGGCCTCGATGAGGCCGAGCCCCTTCTCCCGGGGCTGGAACCGCCCCTCCTGCTCCAGGTGGATATTCAGCTGCTTGAAGAGCCACAGCGCCTCGCTGCTCATCTTCTCCCCGACCTCCGGATCCCTCANCCGTGCCCTCCCTGGGGGGGGGGGGGGGCAGGCACAAGAATCAACAGCTGGCAACCCCCCCCCCCTTCTCCTCAACCCACCGGACAAAGGGAGCCCCCTCCCCTTCCCGGGGAAACCCCCTCCCAGCACCGGGGAAGCGAACAAAGCGCCCCCGAAGGCAGGGGCAAGCCCGGGCCTGCCCGCACACTCACCGGGGGCGGTGGTGAGGGGGCACCGGGCCCCCCCCGCGGCCCTCACCGCTCGGCTCCTCCGCGGCCGGGAGGCGGGGGG
>VYZX01020143.1:33940-52461 GCA_013401335.1 Brachypteracias leptosomus
AAGGGGAAGGGGAAGGGGGGGGGGGTGCATCCTAGGGCATTGTGTGGGGATGTGCCTGCAAAGCGCTGCTCTGAGGGGCTGTGCAGAGCCCACCGCGTCCCACCCTGCCCCTCATACCTCTCTCCGGTGTCCCCACCCCGCCCCGGGGCCTGTGGGGGTCCGGGCAGCGCGGCTGTGGCCCCGGGAGGGAGGGAGTCCCTGTCCCGGCGCTGGGCCCGGCGGGCTCTTTGTGGCGCTCGGCGTCGGGTTTTTGTTCTCTTCCCTCGGTGTGCAGAGATGGGCTGCGCTCCCTTCCTCTCTCTGTCCCCCTCTGTGCCGCCGGGACAGGTTTTCTTCAAAGAAGACTGGTGGGTTTTGAATTTATTCGGCTCCTAAGGGGGGAAGGCCAAAGGGGAGAGAGGTTACCAGCGGTCTTTTCATGCCTCGCAAAAAAAAAAAACCCTCCTGAAAACTTCATCAAGGTCCCTTGTCCTCCCCTTCTGAGCGTGTGAAGGAGGGAGAAAGGAACAATCCCCCCTCATCCCGCTCTTAAAAATAAGGGTGTTACAAGGCAGACTGTTTGGAGCCTGAATTTAAAAGTGCTTTTCAGCATCAGCCTTTGTGTGCTGCCAAAAAGACTCTTTCCACGGTAGGAACCCGTACGTGGCACAGCCCCTTTTAAAAGACAGAAGGGTGTGATTTTTTAACGAACTCTTTCAATGGAGCAAAGTGGATGTGGTGCTGAAGCCCCCCCCTTTCTGGAGGTCTCCCACCTTTCCCCTTCCCTGGGGGCCACCCCCCACCTCTGCCCCCATGGAAAGCTGGGGGATGCACTGGGGGAGCCCAGGTGGGAGCTCATCTCTCAGCAAGCAGATCACAGCATCTTTTCCTTGTCTCGAGGGTTTGATTTTGGCTCCCTGCAGATGACTTGGGTTTGGATTTCGAGGAGTTTGGCTGGTCCCTAAAGCTGGGGGATGGCTCTTGCTCATTTGTGCCTGCACAGACCTTGGCATGGGATGTGGGAAGTTGATCTTTTGGCTTCTCCCCAGCAGGAACTGAACTTTCACATGGTGTGTGTGTGTATATATATATACACACACACACACTTCTAATTATCCTTCACCCTTATTTAGAGCTTGTGTACAGTTTATGGCAGAACTGATCCTAGACACTCCTTTTACTTGGTCTGTTCTATATTCTTACTGAGTTGTGCACTCTGTTTGCTCCGGGTCCTTAGTTAAAAATACTCTGAGGTGGCTTCTGTTGATTGCACGAGCAGCCTCAGCCCCACAGGGCAAGGAGACCCCATTGGGGAACCCCAGCAACCCCATTGTTGGTCCTGCCACATGCCCAGGCTTGTGCCAGGTGCCTCCTCGGGGGGCTACCGAGGAGCCCAGTGTGGGACCAGCTGTGCAGCCTTCCCTTCTGGGCTCTTCTGCCCAGCCAGGTAGTTCCAGCTGGAGCTCAGGCTGGTTTGTTTTGGTGCCATCAACACTGACTCTCTAAAATGTGTCATCTTCTCAATTTCAGGTTATTCTAGTAATGTGTACAGACATTTATCAGTTTAACTAGACCCATCCAAGTGCGATGCCATTCACTGCCTCTGCCCTGAGAGAAACTTTCCAAGTCAGCAGGGGGACCCGAGCGTTGAGCTTTTCACATCTCCCCGGTACAACCAGCCTCTTAGGTTTCCCCTTCCCACCTTTCCTGTGCTCACCTGCTCCTCAGCAGCAGGGAGGGAGGGAGGAGGTGAGCAGCGTTCATCCCTTCCCCCAGGGCCTGTGTGCAAGGTGCTTTCCTTTGCACACCCCCAGCCAGGCACTGGTTAAAGTGCTAATTAATCTTGACCTCAGGCTGAACTGCCTTTTGGGGAGCACCTCTTTTCACAGGTTTCATCTTTCTGGCTGTACCTGTCACTTCCCAGGCGTTCAGGGCTGTCTCCCTGATGTGTATTACCCAGCTCAGCTGGGTGATGGAAAGGATCGAGACACAATTTGATTTTATCCTGCTCTGGGCCCTTCCTGAGAGGGGTTTTCAAAAGGGCTGGGCAGGACCAGTGGCTGCAGGAAACCAGGCACTGTATTTTGACCACCAAATCCTCACCCTTAGGACCCTGCTGTCCGAGCAGGGAGCAAAATGTGAGTCAAGGAGAAGAGGCACGTGTCTGAGACCAAGCAAAAGAGCTGTGGAGTCTGGAGGTGTTCCCCTGCCATGTGTAAAACGAGTGTCTAAAGTTCACCTACCAGGAAGCAAGGGTGGCTGTTGGCCTTGGCTCCCGTGGCGTGGTGGGGCTAGAGGAGGAACAAACCCAGGTCCTTGTCACCAGCATGGGAGGAGGCAGCAGGAACTCCAGGTTGGCCATCAGGGAGGTGGATGGTGCTTCACTGAGAACAGAGAGAGGCTTGTGAGGCTTCAGCCCAAACCCAGCTATTCCCAAATGCTGCTAGAGCAAGGTGAGGTGATTCAGAGGGGGGACAGCTGAGACTTTTTTTCCCCTCCCATCTCAGTAGGAAGCAGATGTGGTCCCAAATGCTCCCTTCCCCTGTGTTTGCTCACTGCAAATATCACCAGCACGGATTTATTAACCTTGCTCTGCAATCAGCTAAAAGCACACTCTTGAACAACATGTTACTGCAGAGACTCCCATTCTGCTCACCAGCCCAGACATCAAACGTTTTCTTTACTGGGGTGATGGGAGGTGCTGGATGAACCCATTTGCCAGAGGCTTTGGTGCCTTTTTGGTGGTGTTTTGCTGCATGCAGTGGGATCCTGGTTCTTGGCTTTGCCTGCAGTGCTCTGTGAGACAAGAACGTGGCTCCCCAGACCTTCCACCTTTCCTTTACTTACAATTTGGGCTGTCACTCTTGGGGTTGACCTGCTCCTGACTCCAAAGCCTGCTTCCAGGCTGTGACTGCTGGGGGAACGTAACCAGATGCAGCTTAGTCTCCATTTAGGAAAAAAAATAAACCCCAACAAATGTGCCCATACTTGTGCTGATGGAAGCAAGGGGAGGACTTGGCTTTGGGGAAGTGGCAGAAGGGGAGCTCTTGACTGCTGATGGAAGCAAGGGGGGGGACTTGGCTTTGGGGAAGTGGCAGAAGGGGAGCTCCTGACTGCATCACCCACTGTTTTCTCATGGTTGGTACCCCCACCTCCCAGAGCTCCCTTCCCAGGGTTGATTGGGGTTTAGGCTGGGGACTGCTGCTTGTGGGTTGTCCAGGAGAGAGGACCTCAAGGCTGTCAGACTCGTGCTGGTTGGGCAGGAGAGGTGAAGCCCCAGGGAAGAGCCAGGGCTGTGCCTGTGCCATCCTGTTGGCCTGGACAATTGGGATGAGGTCCTTTTCTGTGTTGTCTCAACAAGAGGCTAATTAGTCATCGAGCTGGAGCCTCCTGGAGGATAATTAAGCTTTATAACTGTGGGTTCTCCTTGGTTGCTGAGGAAGAGGAGACAGTACCCTCAGAGCCTAAGAATGCTGCTCTGCAGCTACTCTGCTCTACCTCATAATTGATCTATTGTTTCAACAGCGGCTAATTCCTCATTTCCTCCTAATTAGCTCTTTCTAGTGCCTCACACTGGATCCCAATATGAGCTGTAATCACTGATAATTTCCCCTCCGGCCCCTCAGAAGCTGCAAAATGAAATATTGGCCCGGGTGAGCATTGCTGCTGTCAGATGACATTCCCTTTTGTTGTCCTTGTCAGGAGCCATCAGGCCGTTGTAGCCACACATTTTTGGGATGTGGGTGTTGAGCTGGGTATAAACTTGTTGGGTTTTGTTGCTGCTCATGCCCAGCTCCTGCTGAAAGCCAAGAAGAGCTGCAGCTGAAGCCTGGCTGTGCCCAGGGAGGCACTGTATTGGTTGGGTTTCAGGGGGTTCTCTTACTCTAGAGGTGCTGCTCTGGGTTCTGGATGCCTGTTGGCCCTCGCCCGTGGAGAGGCAGCTTTTATGAGCTTGCAAGCCTCTGGCCCTGTTTTATGAAATGACTGCTCTCTCCTGCTTTATGAGCTTGATCCTCCTCAGAGTGGCTTCCTCCAGGTTCCTGCTGCTTTACACCAAGCTCCGTGGGTGCTGGGAGCAGTGAATCATGCTCTGCCTGCGTTGCTCTGAGGAGACCAGCAGTGAGACATTACATAATGCCAGCTTGGGTTTGCCCCTTTTTTTTTTTTGGTTGTTTTTCATAAAGCCTTCCTGCTCTGCTGTCAGCATCTGCTGCCTGAGGAACAGAGGAGCTGCTCTGGGCAGGCAGCTGAGCCCTCACAGGGGCACTGCTGGGAGCCTCAAGCCCTTCAGGACACACAGTGGGTGAGGCTGGCAAGGACCCCTGAAGGTCACCTGCTCCAACCCTCCGTGCCCTTGCAGGGCCACCTAAACCCAGTCTCCCAGTGCCATGTCAACATCTCCAGGGATGGGGATTCCCCGAGCTCTGCCAGTGCTCTCCCACCCTCCAAGTAAAGAGGTGTTCCTGATGTTTGGAGGGAACCTCCAGCATTTCTTTCTCTCCAGTATGTGCATGTCTCTCACGCTGGGGAGCCCTGGGCTGGGCACAGCACTCAGGGGTGCTCCTCATCCTCCTTGGAGGAAGGCATGAGGTCCAGCAGAACCCTCTCTTGGGCTTCTCTAGCACTTGGGTGAGGGAGGTGTTATCAGCACACTCCAGGCACCTCCTGGATTGATCATTCTCTGCTGGGCTTTCCCTCCTGCATATGTTGGGGTGCCCCGTGAGGGCCAAGATCTGCCAACCAAGATCTGGGCTGCTCCCAGCTGTCTGCAGAAGGCCTCATCTGCTTGTTTTTCCACCCACTCCAGTGCTGCCCTCCTCTTGTTTTCTCTTTAATCCTTACCCATAAGCTCTCAGTTGGCTCCTCGTTCCCCCCCAGGCTAATCTCCACATTCCAGCTGCTCTCTCACATCAAAGGAGCCTCTCCCAACCCCCTTCCTTCCAGCACATCTTTCCTACAGAGCTCCAATCCCAAGTGGTGTCTGTTATGGGAGCCATCCCTGTGATCCCAAGGAGACCAGAGCCTTTCAGCTACACACAGCTGCCTCTCACTCACCAGATTCCTTCCCCACCCCACCTTCAGGAGCAGGTGTGCCCTTCAGAGCAGCACCCCACCAAGCTTAGTGCCCAGAAAAGGTGGGAGAAGCTCACATCAACCCTCCTGCCTGCCCTGCTTGGTGAGGTCCACCCCCTCCTTCCCAAGCAGCTGATGCCCCACAAGCATTTCAGGAACCCCAAACCCCGTCTCAGACACCAGTTCTGCCAACAACTCCTGACCTGCCCCGAGGAGAACATCACCAGAGCCCCCAGTTCTTGGACTGCCACCCTCAGACCCCCAGAGCCACCTGACTCTCTCCAGGTTGCCCCTGATGCCCACACAGAAGAAGAGCAGAGGTAGCAGTCCCAAAGTTGGCCAAGCTCCTCCACAGCATCCCAGGGCCCTCAGCAGACCCCTCTGGATGAGAAGTCAGGTTGGCAGGTGTGTCCCTCTGGCCCCTGCAGCAAGAACTCACTACAAGCACTCACACCTTTTTTCCTAGAGGCCTTGGGGTGGTTCAGGGTCAAGGGGCTTATATCTCCAGCTTCAAGGCACACCTGGCTTCTCTTCTAACACGTGTGGAGAACCTCTTTTGCATTTAGAAGCCCTGAGGTGGGGGGATATAAAAACTTTCCTTTTAGTGCCAGAAAACACCCCCTTCCATCCTTCCCGTTCTCCAGAGGTCTCACTTACCTTCTAGTGGAGGGGGGCACTGTCCTCTTCCCTATTGCAGATGGGAGCTGAGGCTCTTCAAGCTGCACAGTCCCAGGGAAGGTTCTGTCTGGCTCCCCTAGAACTTCTCTGTGAGTCCTTCGCTTGGCTCCACAGCTCCTCCAAGCCAGCCAACCTCCTGCAGGACCTCTCCCACCCTCAGGGCAAGGCCCTGGGCACTCCCCACAGCCTGAGGCTTGCGCCCACCACCCAAAGCTCTACCTGCTTCAAAATACCTCCACCCTCTGAGGAGCAGGTGCCCCACGGTACCTGAGACTGAGCCCACCTCCACAGCAGCCATCACACACACTCCTGCATGGGGAGGGGAAGGGGCTTGGGCCTGGCTCTTAAATTGTCCCCATCCAGTCACCCAATCAATGGCTAATAAGGTGATTGACCCTCCCTAATTAGGGGCAGGTGCAGCACAGGTGGCTCAGGAGAAGCTGGTGATGGTCGTTAGGAGCTGCCAGAGCTTGCTAGGCCTGTAGCCTTGTGTCTCCCCTTCTCTTGTCGTTACCCACCAAGACCTCAGATGGTTCCCAGGTGCTCCCCAAAAGCTCCAGCAGGTCCCAAAGCAGAACCCAGAGGGTGTGCACAAGCCTTGGCTGGTTGCCTGTGGTTGCTGTGCCCGTTCCTTTGCCCACAGCTCTGTACAGGCTTGGGTTGGAGACAGTAGTAAAATAACCAGCATCGTTTCACCAGACACTCATTTGTCATCATGTTACACCTGTCTGGGACTTCAGTTCCCAACAAGGAGGTAGCACCATCTTTTTGGCACATGCCCACAGCTTGTCCAGCCACCCTTGGTGTGATACCCCCAGTACAGCCCACTCCTGACCTGGCAGCACCTCTGGACGCTGACAAATAGCCCAGACAGTGGCCCGAGTGCCTTCAAGAAACCTGGTGGGGAGCCCACGTCTTCAGGAGCCCCCTTGCAGACGTCCCAGCAGCCAGCTGCTGAGCCCACGGTGGTGGGACAGTCTCAGGTGTCAGCATTTCTTTTGCCCCTGTCCATAAAATGCCCCGGGGGGAGGTTGTTTCCACCTAACCCACGCCAGCAAACGGCCTCCCTCAGCCGACAGCCTTCCCTTGGATTCCGAGGTTCAAATAACCCCGAATCTCAAAGCAGAACCCACTGAAGTATTTTGGGTTTCACCTCTTTGCATCACCTTTCATCCAGGCTTCACGCTGTGGTGGAAGCAGCTTGTTCCCCTCTCAATTATTCCCTGTGCTCTGGAGTTTTTTTGCTAGGAAACACCGTGAAGAGCCAAAGCTGTTGATGTTCTCTCCCTACAACCCTCAGAGTGTTCCCGGTGCTGCGACACAAAGCAGCTGAGCCCCCCCTGTTTGAGCAGAGCAGAGGGTGGTGAGGAGCTGCTGGCCGTGCTGCAGCCCTCTCCAGGGAGCTCCTGGCTTGCTAAAGAGGCCCTGGGCTGCCTCCATCTCCAGACACCTCCCACCCAAACGTTGCTCTGCCTTCTGGTGCAGCTGAACCCCGTGCTTCCCCCTGGCAGCTGCCTTCCAAACGCCTGGAAAACCAGCACTAAAAATGAGGTCAGCTTGACGGGCCCTCCCAGGAAGGAGCTGGTTGGAGGAGGAGAAGTGGCGAGCGTGTGATGCTGCCAGAACATCTCCCAAGCTTGCCTCGGAGGCTGAGGTGGGGGAGTGTGCTCGGTGCGAGTCACCCAGGCAGCAAAAGCCCTCCAGAAGATGCCCCCCCTTCTCAATTTAGGGCCCTGGCTGCCTTCTCCAGGAGTCAGAAGTGCTGCTGCTTGTTAAAGGTGCAGCGTCCCCCACGGGGCGTGTTTATGGGTGATGCTAAGGAACTGCTCGTGGAGAACACATCCTTGTTTTCATATCTATTGCTGAGGTGCACCCCCTCCTTCCCAAGCAGAGGATGCCCCACAAGCATTTCAGGAACCCCAGACCCTGTCTCAGACACCAGTTCTGCCAACAACTCCCGACCTGCCCCGAGGAGAACATCACCAGAGCCCCCAGTTCTTGGAGTGCCACCCTCAGACCCCCGGAGCCACCCGACTCTCTCCAGGTTGCCCCTGAGGGTATCCCTGATGCCCACACAGAAGAAGAGCAGAGGCAGCAGTCCCAAAGTTGGCCAGGCTCCTCCACAGCATCCCAGGGCCCCCCGCAGGCAGCAGACCTCTCTGTTGCCAGAGAAGGCAACCTTCAGATGGTGAGATTTGCACCTCCACTCCCCAGCATCTTCTCCCCCTGCCATTGAACCTGAAAAAGGACCATCTCTTGCCTCTCAACTCCAGCCAGCTACTTCCACTGACCAGCCTGCAGCTCAAAGCTGCTCCTCTGCTGATCGTCACCACATCAGGCTGGGCTCTGGCAAGCTGAGAAGACCAAGTTAGGCAGGGATTAGCCCTGCTGAGACAGGCACAGGAGGTTTTACCTCCAAACCACAGCAGCATTGTCCTCTCAGAGCTATGACGTGCCCAGAACTCGGGTGAAATTTCCCCAGCAGTCCACGCCTGCTGCTTTTTCCTTCTCACTGTGGGTCTAAACTCCCAGGCTGCTTTTTTCCCTGCTCAGGGAAGAGTTAAGCTGAGAGAAAGCCCCAGATACTAAAATTAACATCCCATCCCACCCCCTCCTCGCCCACAGCTTTGAAATTTCTCCTCACAAGTAGATTCCTTCTAGCAGCTCGGGAGCCTTTTGATCAGTTGAAATCCCAGATGGCTGGAGGCAGCTTGGAGAAGATCAGTTGCCTTCCTCCCTCCTCCTCCTCCTCCTCCTCCTCCTGCTGCTTCGCCTTCCTCCCCCACCCAGCACAGCCTCTGGGATGGTGTTAGTGCTCCCCAAAGCTGAGCCAGGTTTGGCTGCTGGGCACTGAAGATGCTCCCAGGGCCTGCAGAAATGCACGTGGAGCTTCAGCTCTGATAGAATTTCCCCCCCCCCCCCGCCTTGTCCAGAACACACCAGGATTTGGGTGCAAAATGAAGGTGGTGGGGTTTAGGCTGCCTCTAGCCCAAGAAATCTTCTTCATGGCTAAAGAAATGGTCGATCTTTAAAAAAAACCCACAACACACCTCCCCCAGAACCCTCCAAAGCAGCTCAGAGCCAAACCCAAGGAGGTTTTTCTGGCTGCCCTGAGTGGTTTCAGGGATGCTGTTCCCAGTACAGTTGTACTGGCACAGCTGGATGGCTCCTGGAGCTGGGAGAGGAGCAGGAGCTGTGTTGGGAGCTTGTCCTACCAGTGGATAACCAGCTCCTTTTGTCTGCAGGAGGCGCTTTCTATTGTCAGCGTGATTACAAAGGCTAAAAAAAATCTCTGTATAGTTAAAAAACCCCATTATTTTTCGTCCCACACAAGTGCACACCCCCAGAACCAAAAAACTCTCTGCCCCAGTGGCTGCAAACACCAAACCCTGCTGGAAAACTGTAGCCTGCAGCCCTTAGCAGCAGGAACCTTCCCTGGGGAGACTGAAAGGAGCTTTCTGAGCAGAGTTTGCTGTAAACTGGGTCAAAAAGGAAGCTCTTGATGAGATGGGTGATGTTCCCTGGACCCCTTCAAGCAGCCTTAGCTGGAAACTGGATCAAAAAGAAAGATCTTTATGACACGGGTGGCGTTTCCTGGACCCAGCTGGGGTATTTTGAAGGGCTGAGGAGGTGGTTTTTGTCATGCCTCTCACAAGTGGAAACCTCCCGGTGAAGTTTTGACTCTCTAATTTCCGAGCAAGATTCAACCTGTAGCTCCCAGGAGATGTCCAACCACTGCCAGCACCTTGTCTTGGCTCCCTTCTCCTTCCCCAACCTGCCAGCTCTTCTGCAAGAAGTTTCAGGGTAGCCACTTCACCTCCCAGGGGAGATTAGGAGACTTGAAGAGCTGCTCAAAACCTCAGGAAAAAAACCCCCCCAACCACCTCCCTGGAGCTGAAGGTGGATTTGAAAGCAGGAGAGCAGCAAGTGAAGTTTCTCCTCCTCTCTGCAGCATCTCCCTTGGGTTTTGTGGAGCTCTGGGTACACGCACAGCACTGCTGGCTGCTTTTTTTTCTCTTTTAAATGGAATGAGTTTATCTGATGCAGAGCTATGTAAATTTAGATGCAAACTCCTTTCAGCCCTTGGGGGTGCTTGGCCAGTTGCCTGGTGTGCTCTGGCTGCTGGAAAAGTCTGGGCACCACTGTTGCTCCAAGGGAAACTTTCAAGCATCTCATTCCCCTGCTTATTTTTTTTTTTTTAGTTTTTTCCCTATAAAGGTTATTGCTCCTCAGCCCTCACTGAATTCCCTCCCTGGCTCAGAAAGGAAAGGTTATTTTTTCCTTCTCTTTTCCCCTTGGCACTGAAAATGGCCCTTGGGATTTCAGGGGGCTCTCTGCTGGGGCCACTGGCAGCACAGGGACAGCCTAAAAAGGGCTCAGAGGAGCTCAAAGATCTTCTCTGGGAAACCCATTTGGGTTGTAAATACAGCAGGAAAGGGAGAAAATGGTGCCTGGGGATGCTCACTTGGGCCTGGATTTTTTTCAGGTGTTTTGAGGGGTGGTTAGTTACTCTCTTTCCTGCAAAAAAAACCCAAACAACCCCAAGAAAAGACCATCAATATTTCATATTAGGGGCTTTGGTCACCAAGAAGCATCCGTCTGACCAAAATCCCATAGCAAAGGAGTTTCTGGTGAGGACTGAGAGGCTTGATGCTTATTTGCCACTTCAAAAGTGGGTCTTGAGTGCAGGTTGGGTGGGAATCACACCCCTTAAAAACTCCTGGAAGGGGCTAAAAATGTTTGTTGTAGAGTTCCCCTTGCAACCCTTCTCTCTCTTTGTTGCTGCTGGTATTATTTCCAACACCCTGGGAGGCTGGTTGATTTTTCCCCTGCCTGGTTTCCTCTAAATCCAGCCCAAACCTGCAGTCCCAAAGCCTGGGCAATATCCACCTGCTGCCCATGTCCCAGGAGCTGGCAGGAGGGGCTGGGAATTGAAATCACTGGCCCAGGGCTTGACCCTTCAGGGCCGAATTGTTTTGCCCAGCTGATGTCCTGCTGACAAGAAATGAGTGGCCAGAGCAATGAAGAAACTTCTCCACCACATCATCCTCCCTGGTTGAAAGCAGCTGGGGGAATCTGCCTTCCAAAAAAAAAAAAAAAAAAAAGAAATAAATCTCATTTCAATTCATTTCATGTCAGATTTCCAACTTTCTGGACACAGGAGCGCTGAGTGAGGCTGCACCCAGCCAGGAGAGCCCCCCTTTTTTTTCCACTTTTGTGTGTTTTTGCTTTAAATCTGATGCTTTTTCTCATGGTTTTAAGTGATGGGCTGGAGATTTCTGTGTACCACAGGCCTGGCTGAAATGTCCTGGTAGTCCCTTCATGCTTTGCAGAGCTCGCCCCAGGGTTTGCTGCCTTTTTCCCCCCTCCTTTAAAACCCATTTCCCAGCTAAACCTCGAGCTACGCCCTAAAGTTTGGTGGATTTATGACATTTTTCAGAGTGAGGAACCTTCCTGAAGCCCCTGGTCCAGCTGCCTTGCACACGAAATGGGTCCTGGGGTGTGAGAAGCCCCCCAGCACAGCACGCAGGCAGGGAAAACATTGATCTCTTGTGTCAGTAACTCATTAGGGCTCTCAAACAAGCACTCCTCTGTTTGTGCAGAGCTTCCCCTGGCTGCTGGGGTGAGGCTGGGCTGTGTGAAGGACATGGGAGTGTCAGCCCTGCCTTCCCTCAGAGTCACTGGGGGACTGGTTTGGGCAGCCAGCTTGCTGAAACCCCCTTGATTTTTGCCACGCAGCCCCTCCCACCTTCTCCCCAAAGCACCCCTGAAGCAGGAGAGGTCTGGCCCAGGTCACCTGCATATCCCAGGGCAGCAGAAACTCTGCAGCCCCCCGAGGTGGGGTGGGGTGGATGGTCTGTTCCTTGCAGCTCCACTCACCTTCGTGCTGCCTTTGCCGGGTTCAGCAGCCAGGCAGAGCTCAGGATCTCACCAGGCTCTCTTTGGTTTTGCAGGTAGCTGTATCCAGCTGGGTGGCAGGTGGATCCAAGGGTTACCATGAAGTTTTCAGGACCCCTGGAGAGCCAGAGGTTGTCTCTCCTGCTGGAGATGGCAATCTCTAGGGAGGCTCAACTGTGGAAAGCACATGTGCCGAAAATTCAGCCCAATCAGGTAACTCCTCTTCACATCATCCACCTCAGTAAAGGCATGAGAGCCTCCTCTGGTGTATCTCTACATCAACAGCTGAAGCTGCTGCATGAAAACCACCTTCTGCTGGAGGCCCTGAGGCACCACGTTCCCAGTCAACACTTGCCTTGGCCTCCTTTCCCCTTCCTGGAACCAAGCAGGAACCATGAGGACGATTTCTCTTAGAGTTTCTGGGGCTTTGCTGCTGGTTTGGGCAGATTAAGGGGCTCAGATCCAGCCTCCCTGCTCCGGGTTCCTTGAGACCTCCTGTTGTTGGTCAGCTGGCTCATTGTGGAGGAGCAGATCTGTGTCTGAGGGGCTCAGCATGAGGTTTATTCACCCGTGTTGAAGTTTCCAAACAAGCGACCTGGTTGCCAGAGGTGTTGGGTGTCTGGGAGCTGTGGCACAGCCAGTTGGAGCCCCTGGTTTATGGTAACCCAGCCCCTCCTGCCAGCTGCTGGCAGAGCTCCTGGGCCTCCTGCTTATCATGGAGGGAGATAAGATGACAGCAGAACAAGAGAGGGACTCTCAGAGTGCAACCCAACCACATTCCTGGGTGAAGATTTCCCAGGGACAAGGTGCTGGCAGCTCCCCCTTGGTGGCTCAGGAACCACCACCTGCTTCAGCTGCTCTGCCAGGACATGAGGTTCTCCAGCTGGGCCACTCCTGAGCTGTTGGCCACGAACCAACGTTGTCCTTTCAGTGGTGATTACATCATGATGATGAAGGATCTCCCCCCCCCCTCCTCCTCCTCCTCCTCCCCTGCACTTTGTCCCTGTTTGGGAGCATTTCCCGGCCCTCTCTGCTCCTCCCCTGGGGTTTCCACCCTGGGAGTTTCCACCCCTCAGGCTCCCTTGCCTTCTTTGGAGCCTTTTTTCTTCCTCTTCTCCTACATGTCAGTTCAGACACGGGCTTTACCAGCCCCGGAGCCACAGCAGTAGATGTTTTCTGGCAGCAAATCATCAGGGTGAGCTTTTCATCCTCCTGCCTGGCAGCTCTGGCAGCCCCAGCACCCCAAACTTGTGAAGGTGGAAAGGGCTGGAGTGAGGTTCCTCTGCTTTGCCCCAGGGGAACTCCAGCCAGCAGGCTGGACACTGGTTTTCTGGAGCCCCCTCTGAGCTCTGCAAGTGAGGGAGGAAGTGCTGGTGGTGATGTTTAAAAGCAGAACAAATCCTGTTTCTAAATCTGTTGTCACTTGAGACCTTTGAAGGAAGGAAGAAAGAAACTCGTAGTTACTGGAAGACAGTTTTAGTTCAGTCTGAACCTGCTGGGGACCCTGGGCCTGATCAGGGGATCTCTCTGATTTTGGTTGCAAACTCCCATTTCCTACTAGCATGGAGATTTCTCTCAGTTCCCTTCCTTTAAACACAGGCTCCAGGTGCTTGCAGTACAGAGCTGGGGGGCTTTGCAGCCCCACAAACCAGCCAGGCTGAGCCTGGAGCCCTCCTGCTGCTTCTGAAGGGGCTGGGCCTGCTTCTCCTCCCCCTCCCTTGGGTTGTACAACCTGCAGGTGACATTCAGAGCTCTCCATGTGATTAGGGCTTGAGAAATCCAGCAGCCCAGGCTGGCCAAAGGTCCCTTTCTGCCCATTACCAAGGAACTTGGCAGCAGAGAGACACAGTTTTGGGTTTTTTTCAGAGAAACAAGAACGTCACTTCCCTCCCTTCCCCTTTCTTGCCCCTTCTGGCTCTTTCTTTCTGCCTCCTCCTTTGTCGTGTGTACCCAGAGACCTCCCTTTAGTCCCAGTTTTTCCACTGCCTCCCCACCTGACCTTGGATCTGCCTTTTAACCTCCTGGTGCCTGTTTTTCATGCTGCAACTGTGCCAGGGGCTCTTTGCCACCCCACAAACCCTACGAAATGCTGCTTCTCATGGCTCTCAGGAGAGCACCAGCTGGGACAAGTGAGAAGCAACCCAGCAGGCAGCACTTGGGGTGCTCCTGGTGGAAAAGGAGCAATCCTGAGACCCGGGGTTTCCTGCTGCCCTTTCCAGAGTTCCTGGTCAAGGTCACCTGCTTGGTCTGCAAGTGGCAGCAGGCAGAAACAGAGAGAGGAGAGAGCAAACCACCTCTGTCTGGGAGAGCAGAGGAGAATAATTACCAGGGGAGGGGTTTTTCCTAGATTAGGCAGCAGTAACATCGAGCCACGGTTGAGTTCACAGGTAATTTTTATTTGAAACTGCATTTTCCAGAAGGCTCCAGGTGTTCCTGGAGAGGAGTCGTGCTGTGCTCACACTCTGGAGCCCAAGTCGTGGCCTCCAGCCCTGGCTGGATTGTCCTTCACTCCTGAGGGGGTGGGCCTGGGTTAATTTTCCCTAATTAGAGCCAGCCAGGGGTTAAGTTCTGCAGTGGTGGCTTCCTGAGGATGGAGGGTGGGGACAGGAGTGCTAGGAAAGTACCTGCACGGCAAGGAGGAACTTTGGCTTTCCAGCCCAGAGGGACTTTTTTTACTTCCAGCAGCATTTCATTGTCACTTTTCATTTAATTTACCTAAGGAATTAATCAGCTTAATTAAGCTCACAGTGCTGAATCCCTTCTTTGTGTAACCAGCAGCACCCAGGTGCAGCCTGGAGGGAGGGGGACAAGCACTGATGGGTTTGTGGGGGGAGCTCCTGGCTTGGAGGTGGCAGCAGGGAAAGATTTTACAGCAATGGCTGACTTCAGCCATCTGTGGTTGGAGTTCAGCTCCTGTCCAAGCAGAGCAAGAGTGGTGACTGGGGCCAGAAAGTTAAAAAAAACCCCCCTAACCCCAGACTTGCTGAGGTGAAACTGTTCCTGCCTCCACAGCTAAAGGTCTCGTGGGAGCTGCTTGGAGCTTGGCTGGTTTTTTAACAGACACTTGGCTAAAAATACCCCCATAATTTGAGGGGAAAATCCAAATAAAATAAACCTTTCCTCCCCCCACGCCAACACAGCCCTCTGCTGCCCAGTGCCTGGCTGGTTCTGTGCAAGCTGGGTGCTTGTAGGGAGCTTAAAAACATGAGTTCATCCCAGAGCTGTGCCAGGTAATTCCTTCTCAGTGCTGGGGAGCCTGGCAGCCACCCTTCCCCTTCTCCCCACCACCCTGGGACACTGCTGAGGGATGTCCCCTTGCCCCAGGAGCTTTGTCCCTGTGCTGGGTGACCCCTGCAGAGCTAGGAGAGGGTTGGGTTGTTGTGCCTTGCTGAGAAGAGGTTGTTTTTTTTCTCTTTCCCCCCCCCCAGGATGTAGCCATTTCTCCAAAGCAGAGGGATGAGGTCATTCAGTGGCTGGCCAAGCTCAAATACCAGTTCCACCTTTATCCAGAAACGCTGGCCCTGGCCATCAGCCTCCTGGACAGGTTCCTAGCTGCAGTCAAGGTAACGTGGATTCCCACCACCCACCCACCTCTTTCTGGGGACAGTGGCTGTGCAGAAATGCCTCCCCCCTGCTCTCCCTTCCTCACACACTGGTCTGATGGTCCCTGTGCTGGTCCAGGAGCCTTCCTGGTGGGACTGGCAGCACGTGTGGCCACCAGAGCTCAAGGAGGGAGCTGCTTTCTGCAGCCACTCCTCGCCCAGTGGAAGCAGCCATGGCTTCCAGCCTCCCTCTTCAGCTGGTTTGAGGGGTGGGTTTCCTCAGCACAGCACCTGCTCCTTTCATCAGAGAAAGGGGAGGTTGTGCTTCGAGAGAGCAGCCACGATCTTCACCCTGCTGTCAGGGGAGATGGGAAGGAGAGACCGAGGTGAGCACGTGTGGGTGCAGGCAGAGAGATGTATCCTCAGCCTGCTTCAAGGGGACTTCCTTTGGTAGAACCCAAGCGACCTTGTCCACTAACCCACCCTTGAAATACTCATAATATTTGACTTGCACCCCAGGGAAGGCTCGGGTGGGCAGCTGCCAGGTGGGATTTTATTATTAAGACAACTTGGCCCTTCCCTGAGGCTGAACGTAGAGACAAGAGCCCTTCCATTTGGACACTACCCAAGAATAAATCACGGCAGCAGGTCAGGGTGGACATAGATTTTCAACTTACCTTTGCCCTCGGCATCTCCTGAGGTGGCCAGCAGAGGAGCAGCTGCCCAGAGGCTGGTTTATGCTGCCCTAGTCCTTGTCCTAGGCAAGGACAGCAGTTCAGACCCTCCCCTTTCCCTCCCTGGTGATTTTCTCCTCCCCTGTCCTACCTCACAGAGGCCAGAAGGTGCCCTGGGGCTCACCCAGCTTCTCCATCCCACCACAAAGGAGGATTTCTAGTGTCACACTCACACTCTCTCTGCTCTTCTTCTGTGCCCTAGGCCCGTCCAAAGTACCTCAACTGTATTGCAATCAGCTGCTTCTTCCTCGCTGCAAAGACCATTGAGGAAGATGAGGTGAGGTTCTTCTTCTTCTTCATGCTCTCAGCCTGTCTCCAGAGCCTCCCAGCCCTGCCTTGGTTTGCCCCCAGGGCAGGAACGAAGAGGTTGGTGCCACTTCTTGATGCCTGCCTCTCTCACGTGGTGGTTTTCCCTTTGCCTTGGCCCCTGCAGAGGATTCCAGTACTGAAGGTGTTGGCTCGGGACAGCTTTTGTGGGTGTTCTCCAGCTGAAATCCGCAGGATGGAGAAGATTATCCTGGATAAACTGAACTGGGATCTCCACATGGCGACGCCACTGGATTTCCTTCACATTGTAAGTAGAGAGCTGCTCGTGTTCCTTCCTCTGTTCCTGGAGTCTTCTGGTGTAGAAACCAAGCACCTCGACATAAACAAGACCTCAGGCTCTGTTCCCAGCTCCCCCATTAGTTCCTGGAAGAAAAATCCTTGCCAGACAATTCTGAAGGAGACTCAGGACACCTTGGGCAGAGTTTCCAAACCAGGGGCCTGCCACCTGACCTATCTGGAGGCACGTGAAGCCACACGCTAGGGCAGAGCTCCTCGAAACCTTGCTCCTGAGAGGTTCTGCTCAGAGCTCAGAGCCAGGCAGCACAGGAACGAGCAGAAGCAAAGACAGGCACAGCCAGAGGAGATTTGTGGCTAAGAGAGGGAAGTGTCCTGAGGTTCTCTGTTGAGTTTCACCCTCTCTCCTTGCTCGAGAAGGGAGTTTGTGTCGAGGACCTGCCCAGCTGTGCTGCTGAGAGAGAAGGGTGGGAGGGAACAAGCCCTGAGAATCCCGCTCCCCAGGCAGATGATGATGATGATGATGATGATGATGATGATGATGATGATGATGATGATGATGATGATGTGCACGATGGCAGGTTCCACCAGCAAGGGCTCCACGCGTGCTGTCAACTCACCTTGCAGGCCAAGCCGGAGGGTTCCACGAGGTTCTTGAGGTCCTCCCTGGCTTGGCCTCCGGGGTGGCCTGTCAGGGGGGAGGTGGGGACAGCAGCTGCCTGACGTGCTCCTCTCCCCCTCCCCAGTTCCACGCGGTGGCAGTGTCCCACAGGCCCCAGCTCCTGAGCGCCCTGCCCCGGCTCAGCCCCTCGCAGCACGTGGCGGTGCTGAGCAAGCAGCTGCTGCACTGCATGGCCTGCTACCAGCTGCTGCAGTTCAAGGGCTCCATGCTGGCGCTGGCCATCGTCAGCCTGGAGCTGGAGAAGTTGCTCCCCGACTGGCTGGCTCTCATCATCGAGCTGCTCCAGAAGGCACAGGTGAGGGGGGCCCCAGGGATGAGGAGCCCCGAGTCCTCCTTGGTGAGTCCAAGCCAACCGTCCCATCCCAAGCGCCGATCCCCGCCCCTGCTTCTGGAGGGGTTTAGATGGGTGGGCTTGAAGGGGCCCTGGAGAAGAGCCGAGGGTGGAGCTGTGTCCCCTGAGGCATCCTCTGGGCTCTCTCCCTGCCCCGGGGAGAAGATAAAGGCGCTGGGGAGGAAACCCCCGTGAGCTGGGTGGCCACTCCTAGCGTAGAGACAAACTGGGCGGTGGTGGAGTCACCATCCCTGGAGGGGTTTAGTAGACGTAGCACTTCAGGCCGTGCTCGAGTGGTCGGGGAGATGTTGGGGTGCAGGCTGGACTTGATGGTCCTGGAGGTCCTTTCCGACCATAGCGATCCTATGAAGAGCAGTAGAACCTTTGCCTGCCCCAAAGGACCCAGGGGTCTCCCAAAGCGGTCACACGGAGGAGAAGGGAGGGGCGTGGGTGGCAAGGCTGAGGTGTCTCCACCACCACCATCCATCCATCCATCCATCCCCCAACACTCTGCTCTCTCCCCCCTCCAGATGGACAGCTCGCAGCTGATCCACTGCCGGGAGCTGGTGGCACATCACCTTTCCACTCCTCAGCCTTCTCTGCTGCCCAACCCTGTATATGTCTACAGCCCCCTCCAGCACACCCTGGTGACCTGCCACAGAGGAGCCTTCCCCCCCCAGCCCTCCTCTGTCCCAGGGCCGGGGCCGTGCCAGGACAACGGGCGGCCAGAAGGGTCCGGCCGCGCCCCGGCCGTGCTCCTCCACCACCCACCAGCCCCCAGCAGCTCCAAGCAAGCCTCGGCCAAGCGCAAGGTGGAGGAGATGGAGGTGGACGACTTCTACGACGGGATCAAGCGCCTCTACAACGAGGACCTTGCTCCAGAGGTGGTGGCCCTGGAGGGCGCCGTGGGCTCCGTCTGCGGCGCCGACGTCTCCAGGCAGGAGGGCAGCGTCTCCCCTTGCCCGCCCCTGCAGCCCGTGTCTGTCATGTAGCTGTGGGGGGGGTCACCCCCCCATGGGGTGGGGGGGGAGCAGGGGCCGTCC
>VYZX01020143.1:52475-74972 GCA_013401335.1 Brachypteracias leptosomus
GGGTGGCCGGAAGGGAGCCAAAAAACATGACAAAAAAAAACTCCCGACCCGACCCTTTTTTCAGTTGGTTTTCCCCCCCCCCCTCCCCCTTGTGCGGCTAATTATAGTTCCACTATTTAAGCACTTAAAAAGAAGAAAAACCCACAAAAAATCATAAAAAAACTAAAAAGAAAAAAGAGCTGAAAACCAACCCCCCCCAAAAAAAATAAGTAGCAACAAATTTGTTTCCTTCTAGTGTCGTCAGCTCCACCTGTTCTTCTGCTCCTGTGTCTTGTAACCCACCCTCCATGCCCCAGAGCTCACCTCAGAGTCCTTCCAGGTCCCCCCCCCCTGCTTGCTCCTCCTCTCTTGGTTCTCCACCAGTCTCGTGCATGATGTTCCTCACCACCAAGAGACCTCCTTTTGTTCCCTCAGCTCTTGGGGGTTTTTACCCGTGAGGATGTTTCAAAACTGGGTTTAAATCACAGGAGAAACCACCAAAAGAAAAAGCCCACCAGGTGACCCACGCCTGGGGAACCACCACCACCACCATGGGCCCCTGTTCCTCACCCCCACCCTTCTCCCAGTGGCAGCATCACTGGAACAAGAAAAGGTGGTTTCTCCCCTACTTGCACCAGCATTGGATCTCCACCCACACCCCAGACTCAAAGCCCCACCTTCAATCATGCAGAGATTGGTTCCCCAACCCCAAGCGAGGGTCTTGGAGAGGTCTGTAAGAGCTCAGCCACCACCCCAACAGAGAACGACCCTAAACCCTCCAGAGTTTTTGTGTTCTCCTCGGTGTCCCCCCCGCCCCTCCTGCTCAGAACCACCTGTCCCCACCACGAGCTCTCTCCACAGCCCTGAGGAAGGTATCGTCTGGGGAGCCTCTGTACTGATGGAAACCTTCTGGTAGCAATAAAGAAAGTTGTCCTGGAGTCTGGGTCTCCTTCTGTGCTTTCCACCTCCCTCCAGAGCCCGTGAGGAGCAGCTCTGGGGGGGTTGTCTCCACAGGGCTGCTCCAGTGCTCCCTCATCCTGGGGTTTGGCCCCCTTAAGACTCCCCCTGGGCTCCGTTCCCCAGGAATTTACCCTTTAAAAAATCAAATCAAAGGAACCCCCAAACCTCCTGCTGACACCACCTGCCTCCACAACCCCNTCCCCCCCCCGTGGGGTGGGGGGGGAGAAGGGGCCGTACCTTGTCAGGCTGGACTGAAGGGAGCCAAAAAACATGACAAAAAAAAACCCCCGACCCGACCCTTTTTTCAGTTGGTTTTCCCCCCCCCCCTCCCCCTTGNGAAACACCTCCCACGAGTTCACCACCTGCTCTGGAAGAGCCTCGCTCCATGGCTTGAGCTGATTTCCTTCTCCCCGAGTGCCCCTCTGGTCCTAGGCGTGAGGATCTGGTCACCAGCAGGTCGGCCTCCAACCCCACCACAACTTGGAGGACTTGGTAATGCAGAATGACAGGAATTTAGGCTGCAAGGGACCTCTAGAGGACATCTGCTGAACCTCTAGAGGACATCTGCTGAACCTCCAAGCTCCCAGCAGGGTCATCCTCCCGCTCCTCTCAGCCTTTCCCTCTCCAGCCTGAGCCCTCCAAGCCTCTGTGGTCTCACCTGGCAGGGCTGCTGCTCCTCCCCCATTTCCCATGAGTGCCCTCCTCTACCTCCTCCATGTCCTTCTGGAGACATGAAGTCCAGAGCTGCTTGCAGGACCCCAGCACAGCAAAGCTCTACAGCTGCAAAACAAAGGCAGTTCAGGTGAGTGGTGGGCTTGGTTGGGGCCTTTCTCTGCTGCTCCTCACATACAGCTTTAAAAAAAAAAATAAATGCAAAAAATCCTCTTTGGAGGCCAGAACTCAACCAACAAAAGGGTTTTGGGGGTCACCTACAAGGCTGAGCCCCCTCCAGCTAAGAAAAACCTCCCCTGGTGCAGCTCAACATGTACGAAGAGCAGAAGAAACGCCCTAAAAATGAAGGTCTGGAGAGCTCCATGGGCAAGGTGATGGGGTTTGAGACCAGCTCTTTAGGGGCAGGATTAAACATCACCCATCACCACCACCACCACCACCACCACCACCCTCATGTCTTTCTTCTTCCTTGGAGAAGATGATGCCCAGGCTCCCAAACCACGGTCCTCAGCACGACGTGGGTGACCTGGCAGGGGGCAGAGCCCAGCAGAGCAGCTCTGTGCCCACCCAGGACCTACTTCAGGAGGGGTTAGAGAGCCCCAGACCACCAGAGCAAGGGCCCCAAGCCCAGGGTGGTGGCCACAGACCGGCCCGGGCACCAACACTAACAAAAAAGAAGACACAGCACTGGTCAAGTGGGTGTTTTAATGGGCAAGGTGGTTCCTCAGCAAACAGGGACACCTGGAGACCCTGGGCTGGAGGAGAACCTCACCCTGCCCCAGGCACCAGCACGCCCCAGCCCCACAGCAGCCCTCGCCTGGGGGGGGGGGTTAAGGACCCTCTGCAGAGCAGACGTGGCTCAAGCCACCACTTTTGGCCAGATAGGGGTGGCCCGAGCCCCATCAGAACACCGAGGTTCCCCCCCTTCCCACCAGTGGTGCAACTGGTCCCCAGTTTGCAACCCACCCAGAGTAAGCAGGGGATTAAGCCAGCCACGGGTGAAGCCAGCACCACCCTCCTGGCCTCCACCACCCAGAAGGGTGTGGGTGAGAAGCTCTCCAGATGGGGCTCCTGGTGGTAGCCCCTCAGCAGCTCCCACCTGAGACCACCGAAGCCCCGAGAGCTCCATCTTGGGGGGGTTAAAGCCAGTTCTGTGCTAAGCTACATTTGTGCAAATCCTCAGATCCCTTGGGTTTGAGGAGCTCGTGTTGCAGGTCAACCCTCACCGCACACGCTCAAGGCCAACGAGGTCACTTGGCATCTCCAGGACCACCAGTTTCTCTCTGCCCCTTCTGCAAAACAGCCCCGAGAGCTTCCAGGGATCCAACTTGTCACCAAAGAGTGAGGAGAAATCTTGTGCTTCTGAAAAACCAAAGCCCAGCAGGTTGCAGCAGAGACCCTCAGGCAGCTCGGGTGGGGCAAGACCTACACGAGGTTCTTTGGACTTCTTCCTTGGCAGGTTGGAGGAGGTGAATCCCTTCAGGTCCACAGAGAAATCACGAGTATTCGGTTAAAAACAAAAAAAAAAGGAACCCATCCAAAGAGGAGCAGGTTCCTTCCAGCCACCCCCAGGTGGTCACCACGCTTACAAGCTTGGCTTCTACCTTCCAACGCCACTTGGGTGCTTCTCAAGCTTTTCGACCCAACTTGGGCACTTCTCAAGCTTCTTGACCCAATCCACGGCCAACAAGGTTGGAAGTTCAACAACCATCCCACGTTCAACCGTTGAGCAAAGAGTCATTGATTCGGCTTCGTGAAAAGCAAGCGAAGCCCTAGAGTTGGGTGCAGCTCATGGAGACCTTCAAAGAGAGGCAGGGCAGGCAGAAGAGAAGCCCTTGGCCATCCAGAACGAGTCCCACCTCAGAGCTGTGTCTGGAGGACAAGGAGGCACCTGCACCTAAGGACTCATTTCCAGCACGGGACATGGCCACGATGGGCTTGTGGTGTCCACAGCAGCCAGGTTTGGTCTTTTAGAGGTAGGAGGGAAGTTCTCGCTCACCCTCACCCCCAGTCTGTCCATATTTGTCACCAGCAGCACGTGCGAGGTCAGGCTTGATGGGGCTCTGAGCAACCTGACCTAGGGCGAGATGTCCCTTGCTTGTGTAGGTGCCCTTTGGAGGTCCCTTCCAACCCAACCCATCCTATGGTTCCATGACCCAAGGCAAGAAAACGTGGAGGGAGAGAGGGAGGGAGGGGGTGAAACCCCCCCAAAACCACCTAACCCAGCGTGGTCTCCCCACCATGGCCAAGGTCTCCTCCAGCCGTTACCTCTGTCATCTCTGGTGGCCTCCACCCGGACAGACAGACAGCACAGAGCACGGGTGACAAACACAAAGGGGAGGAAGAGGAGGGTGATGGAGGAATGAGATGGGTCTTCTCCTGCTCGCCGTGCCCTCCTGCAGAGCCCCAGAGCCCACGGGGACAGGGGGTGGGGGCTTGGGCGGCCGCTACATAAAGAAGAAGCTAGAGGAAAAAAAAAAAAAAGAGAAAAACAGAGAAGAACAGAAAGAGAAGTTCAGAATCGAGATGGGACAGTGAGAGGGAGGGGGGGAAAACCAACCAAAAATAGGAGGAACAATCATTTCAGGAGAAGAAGCCATGAAGGGACGAGTACACTGGGGAGGGGTCGCATGGTCCAGCCACGCCTGGACCTCTCCAGGACGTGGAGAAGGAGCTCTACCACCCACCACAGAGCCACCACCGAGGAGCTGGGGGGAAAGCCACCTCCTCCCCCCACCTCCAGCCTGGGGCACACGCCGAAAATGACTGAGCTGATGCCATCAGGTTCTTATTCAACTTGTAATTCAAAGAAAAAAGGGACGTTTCTCCATGGGGAGCCAACATCTCAGAGGCATACACGTCATCTAGGTCCCCACCACACAGGTACAGGGTTACACACATGGGTTCTTCTCCAAAAAGCAAGGGGGATCAAGGTCTACATCTATCAGTTAAGGCCATCAGGAGGTCAGAAGTGTATACAAGCACAATATTCCTACAGCTGGTCACAGTAATTCTGTTAATGAAGAAAAAAACCCACCAAAACCCTTCATATATTGGTAGAGCTCCGTGCTGGGGAGGGCACCAGGAGCTGCAAATGCAACCAGGGGCCTGGGAGAAGAGACCAACACAAGCTCCTCTACCATGGAAGACGTGCTTCAAGAGAGACACCCACCTCCTGGAGGGCACCTGGAGCTGGGGCACCTCCAGGAGCAACCACAGCCCCTCCCTGCACCGGCTTTGTCCTCCCAGCCTGATGGTTCCACGCCCTGGGAACACCATCACCACATCTCCAGGGGCTTCCCTGCTCCTTGGGGTCCCTCCCCAGGCCTCAAACCCACCTCGTCAGGAACCTGACGCAAGCCCAAGGCTGCAGCACCTCCCAGGCAAGGCCACCAACCCATCTGCCCCCTCCCCGCTTTCAGCATGCAGAGAAGCTGCCCTGGGTTGCTTGAGGACACTCAACGGGACCTCATGACCCCGATGGCTTCCTCCCAACAGCAAAAAGCAGATTATTGCAGAGTTTTCAAGCGGTTTGGATCATGCCACTTGTAGGCAAGTGGACTTAGAGACACATGAGGGGGTTCCTGGAAGAACTGGGGCTACAGCCAAGGAAGAAGCAGCAGCACCAAGCTCAACACGACCCAGGGGTTAGAGGAGGAGAAAACCAAAAGCCATTCACATCCATTTTGACCCAAAATATTGATCTTTAAGAGGTATTTTGGGTCGAAACCCCAAGGTGCTGCTTGTAACTCACGTCTCATTGCCAGTTTCTCCAAAGCTTGGTGCTGGAGAAACTCAACCCCAAAGAGATGGATGTACTTGGGCCACAGCTTTCTGAGGGGAGGAGTGAGATAAATTCAGCTGGGCTCAGCTCATGTCCCCTCCCCGACCTACCTGGAGGGGCTGCTACACCTCAAAAGCTCAAATGAAGTTTCCTCCTTGGCAGAAGAAGCTGGTGAATAAGGGGAGGAGGAGCAGAGAAGCAGCTGAAGCAAAGCACAAGAAGCCCCAAGCATTTGGTGCTGGGCAGAAGAGGCGGGGGGGGGGGGGGGAAAGAAAANNNNGGTGGGGAAAGAAAAAAAAAAAAGTCCTGCCAAAACCCCCAAACTCCTTCCTTGGCAACTCAAGGTTTGAGAAGCTGCAAGAAGCGGGGGTTTCGTTTCTCCAGCTCCTCAGCAAACCCTCCCCTCGAGGAGAGCAACCAAACCCACCAAAAAACCAAGAGAAAAGGCTCAACTCTTTTATTTCCAGCTTATTCCTCTCCAGCCATTGCCAGGACATGGTATTTAGATGCCCTCCTCCCGGAGCCACGTTCAAGCAGTGAGGGTTAGAAGCGAGGCAAAGCCACAAGCTCATCCCAAACACATCTCCCAACCCAAGACCTCAGGGAAGGTGGTAACTCCAAACCTTGGAGGGGTTTTTCTCCCCTGGAGGCACAAGAAATTCCATCCCAGCAGCAAGCAAAGAACTGCTTGGGTGGGAAGAGTTATTTCTAAGGGTGCTTTGAAGAAAGAAGGGGGATGTTCTGGACCCCAGAGCCTGCAGGAGCCCCTCCTGAAGGGTCTAAGAGGCTCTGAAGGCTCCATCTATCCCCCCACCCCAAGCATTTGACCATCGAGGCAGGCACCAAAGCCAGGAGCTAGTAAAAAACCATCATGCAAAGGTCACGTCATGCAAAGGTCAGTTCAACTTGGGTTATCTCCACACACATCCCCCCCTCCCCCCCAACCTTTGGATGTGCTGCTGCTGGTTCTGCTCAGAAAAATCCAGGGTTGTCCTTCCCTGGCTCCTCCACAACCCCCAGTCCTTCTCCCTCCTGGGTTGTTAGATGAGTTAATAGTTATTTGTGTTAAAAAATGGAGAAAAAACAGGGGAAAAACTAAAAGGAAAGAGATGGCAGAGACACGTTACTGCAAAAGCAGGTGACTGCAGGAACATCCTTGGCTGGACAGGCTTTATGTGAAGCTTGCACTGCAAGTTGAAAAAAAGAACAAAAAAACACAAAAAACACAAAAAGTTAGCAACGATGGAACTCAAAATGAGGAAAAAAACCCCCCAAAAAAACCACCAGAAGAGAGCTGACAGAGCTCTGCTGGGTGGGCACCGGGAGGGGTTGGGGAAGGAGGAGGACGTGGACCTCCAAGGGGGGGCTCTACTCCAGCTAATGCAAAAAGAAAACAAGGTGGAACCAGAAGGAGCAACCACCTGAGATGGTCAAGGAACCACACAGGGCTTGGAGCTCCGTCTCTTCAGATGGTGGGTGCCCTGCACTTGACCTCCACTTGGGGACCACCACATCTCCCAGCTCTTCAGACCTTTGAGCTGCTTTGGGACCGAGCCACACCAGTCACTCCAGGCTGGAAACTGGGACAAAAACATCCTCATCTGGTTCTCAGAAGGAGCTGGAGAGCCCAAACCAGATGGTCCCAGCTCCTGGGGGGGGTGAGGAACACAAGGCATGCATGTGGCCATCCAGCAGCCAACAGGAGGCTGCTCCCACTTGGGCTTGGCCAAGTCCACTGCCAGGAAGCATCCCCAGATGCCTGAGGTTTGAGGCACGAGCCCACCCCAACCCCATGGCAGGGGGTTGACAAGTCTGCTCAGCCCCCCCCAGCCAGCAAAGTCCTCCAGGACGTGCCTCTAACTCCAGCCACAGCCTCAGATGTCCCAGCCCCAGATGTGCTGTCCTCCAAACATCTGGCCAGAGCTGCAGCCCTCGCAGAGGAAAACCACGTGAGGCATCTGGGAAAAGGGTTAGGGGGAAAAAACCAAGGTAGAAAAAGCCAAGTTGTTCCTCTGGGAATAGCCTGGAGACCAAGAGGGCCAAGTTCTCCTGGTGGAGCTGGGCCAGGGGCAGGTTTCACCCCCAGCCCTCCCTCTGGCTCCCAGCACAGTGGGAAGTCTCTGGTCCAAGCAGGAAGAACCTCATCCCACCTTGAGGGAGCAGCAACCCCAGGAACTGCTCTGCAGGGAGGCCACAAGGACCATGCATGGCAAGGACCTCCTCCGGCAGCCACCACAGTCCACCTCAGCACAGAGAGAGGTGGAAACCTCACCTGAGGGAGCCACAGCTTCTCAGCAGAGCTCAAGGAGGAGCTCTGAGCCTTTAGAAAAGCCAAGGGGTGCTCCAAGGCACCTTCCAAGCCTCTGTTAGTAACTCGAGGTGGTGCCACAGAGCAACGGAAGCAGCTCCAGCCCCTGGCGTGGAGCAGCAGAGAGGACACATTGAACCACACATGGTCCTCACGACTGGGCTCCTGTGGAGGCACCAGCAAAGCTGAAGCTGTGTCATGGCCACCAGAAACACCCACCACAACACGGAGCACGTGCCCTGACTCTGGCCACCAAGAGCTACCAAAGCCCCCAAGGCCACCATCTACTGCAGCGAAAACCCAACTGCAGAGTTCTTCACCACCAACTCTGTTCAAGAGAGAAGCACAAGGGGCTTCGAGACCTTTCCAGGCGGCAGGTCCCCACCTCTGGGCTCTCCCAGGAGAAGAGGGGTTGTCCCAGCCCCTCCTGCTGACAGGTCCCAGCTGCCCACACAGCTCATCTACAGCTCATCATGCCCCTGAGCAGCCTTTTGGGAGGACTCCTCCCCAAGCAGAGCATGCAGCACCCACACACACCCTTGTCCTCCAGCAGCTGCCAGGTCCCCAGCTTGCAGGAAGCATCAGGGCTCCATAGGAGCTACACCAGCTGAGGAACCAGCCCTAGGTCCTGCCCGGGACAACCAGGGGCAGAAGCACCAAACGATGGGCACCAAACCAGCAGCAGAGACTGGGGATGTGCAGCAAGATCTGGCTTGACTTCACCACGTCCAAGTGGACCTGGTGGTCTGGATCTGAAGCCCACTGAAGCAGCCAGCACCCCTACGACATGAATCTCCTGCATGGAGAACAAAGCTCCAAGGAGGAGGTGACGTCCAGTTGGATGGATCTACCCAGAGCTTGAGGCTTCCAGCAGAGCTCTGCAGTGACTTAACCCCCAGCCCAAGCCAACAATGTTCCTCCAGCGCCAAGAGAAGCAGGGTTAGGTCCAGGCTGAAAATCCCACCTCCAAACACTGACCCCAGAGAGACTTGGTGGAACCTCAGAGCATAGGTTAGAGAACCTCAGGCTATGGGGTTGTCCTCCTAGCACAGCAAGATCCAAGAGTAGAAACCAGCATCACCATCTCCCCTAGAAAAGCTTCCTCAGCTTCTTCCATCAACTCCAGGCAACCACAAACCATCCACCTGCCCCCACGGGACCCTGGGAGTTGGGGTTTTCTTAAAATAAGCCCACCCCAAACTCCTGGTCCTTGCAGGAAACCTCCAAGCGTTGACTCTGGGCACGTGAAGACGCCACGGGGGGTTTGGTTCCTCATCTACAGCCCTAAGGGGTGGGGGATGGACACTGCTCCTGGGTGAACCGAGGGGTGGGGAGAGACCCCCGGATAAATCTGAGTCCAGAACGTCCCAGAGCTGCTCTGCTGGGCAGCCCCCAGGTCCAACGTCCACCACGCCCTTGCTCTCCCACACGAGATCTCAAGGTGGTCTTCTGGAGGAAAATTAAGACCGTGTCCCTGGCCCACCCTTTAGAAAAAAATATTTTATTTGCTGGGGCTGATGAAGGCCCAATTTCCAGTCTGGTCACGGGGGAAGGCAAATACAGACATGCAGCAAGAAGGAAAGAGCAACCTCCCCAAGGCTGAGAGACCCTCCAAAGGACGTGGAGACACCTCCTTACTTTTTCTTGTCCTTGTCTTTCTTGGTCTGTTGAGAACCTGCCTGCTGAGCCTGCGACTGTAGGAGCTGAGCTGCTGCCTTCTTCTTCTGGAAGTTGTTCAGCTCCTCCTCCAGTTCCTTCTTTTTGTCTTCCACTTTCTTCTTCTCTTCTTGGTGAGTCCTCTTGAGGTGGTCAAACTTCTCGTGAAGCTGCGGGGGCCAGAGACAAAGAGGATTAGATGGGAAGAGAACAACGTTCCACCTGCTTCTCCAGCCTGTCCATGCAGAGCAAGCAACTCTGGGCGCTCATCCAGGTAGCCCCAGGTTCCACTCTACTCACATCCTTCTCTGCCTCCTTCAGCTCTGCTTCCTTCTCCTTCACCCGCATCACAAACATCTGCCTCATCTCATCCTCCTTCTTCTGGAGCTCACCCAGGAACTCGTTCCTCTTGGCCTCGTAAGTCTCTTGGAGACTGGTGGAAAAAGCCACAAACCAAGTCAGAGCTGAGCTTCGAGCACTCCTCAACCATCATCACCAGAGGTCCACCACCACCACCACCAGGGCAGAGGCAGGGCCACCTCCCAGCTTGCTCGGTGGCAGCAGTGGGAAGGGAAAACCCCAAGCACGCTGCTCAGGACCCTGCAAACCCCTCATTGTCCTACTCCCCCTCATCCCTTCTGTCCTTGGCATTCCTTCGTTTCCTCAGCAGGCAGACCCCACACCAAAGACCTGGGTTGTCCGGGCACCTCTGAGACCTCCAGAGCCTCCCAGGGAACTCTGGAGGCCAAATTCCTCTTTGTTTTATTCCCTAAACGGATTTGGGTATTTCAGCCAAGCAATGACAACAATTCCCCCCCCAAGATGCTCTTCTGGAAATGCATTTTTGAGCTGAAAATTGGTATCACCCAGACCAGCTGCAGCCCTGGTGCCCCAGGAGCACGTCAACCTCTGGGCCAGGGGAACATCTCCAGCCCCTCCAAGCCAAGCTCCGGCCTTTCCTGGCACGGGATGGGGCTTAAAATGACCAAAAATATCATTTTATGGGAGAAGAGGGCGAGGGGCATCTTTGGATCCTTAACTACCCCAAGCACCAGGGTGCTCAGTGCAGGTGGAGACCAACAGGCTCCGATCCAAACCCCCCTTAAATTCAGGTTTGGGGTTTAATCCTCTCGCTGTGTGATGAGGGAATTTGGTTTTCAAGTGCACAAACATCTGGTCCTGGGTGACCACAGTGACTCCCTTCCCCTGGCAAGCAACATTCTTTAAAAATATAATATATATATGGAGAGAAAATGAACCAGAGCAGCACAGAAACCAGTCCCCAAGAGATGTGGGACAGCAGCAGGGTCTCCACGGAAGAGAGGACCCCATTTGAGGGAGCAGATGCCCCCAGGAGCACTGGTGGGACCCTCTGCCAGCGAGGGGGGGTCTCCAACCATCACCGGCCTCCCTTCCCCAAGTGCCTGCAGAGCACCAAGGGGTGGCTGGGACAAGGTCCCTGGAGCTCCCAGCTCCAGAAGAAAGAGCAGAAAGAACCCAAGTGACTCTTCCCCTCCTCTCAGACACCCCCCAGGCTCGGGATGAGGGGGTTGGTTGTTGCTTGGCGGTGGGGGGGAGGCACCCCCGGGGAGCTGTTCTCAGCCAGCTGGAGAAATTCTCCACGTTCTCATTTCCTTCCCACTCCCAGCTGGGTCCGAAGGGGCCTCGTGTGCAGGAAGCAATGGAAATTCCTCAGATTCCTCCACGGGGGAGGGCTGAGCCCTTCTCCAACCACCAGAAAGGAAAACCCAACCAAGCTCCACGCTTGGGCTGGAGCAGAACTGGACGGAGCCCCGAGAGGTGCAGATGGACCAGCTCAGACCCTGGCAGGCACCACGGGTGTGGTGATGGGGGGGAAGCTGCCCTGGGGCACGTTGGATTCCAGCTGCCCTCCTGCTGCAGGGCAGGGAGGAGCGTGGGACGCCGTGGGGGAGAAGCTGGGGAGGAGTGGGAAAGGGCAACCCAAGGGACAACACAAACATTCCCTCCCACATTCCCACACAGCTGTGGGCCCCGGGCTGAGGGCTTGGGCTTCAGCCCAACCGAGCTGTCACACGGCAGCGGGAGACAAGCCAAGCCTCAGACCACAGCACCCTCCTCACTCCGCACCTCGCAGCAGCTGCAAGAAGCTCTTGGGAGGGTCAACCAGAACATTCACCCTCCTTGGTAACCAGCTGCAGCCCAACACAAGTGTCCTTCAGCTCAGCACGACCACACTTGGAGCCCAGCCATCGTGCCTGAAGCAGCAGGAGGAAAGGGGTGCCCACCAGGGTCTCACCCAACCACCTCCAACCAAGGGCCAAGTGGGTCAGGAGGGATTTCTGGAGCGAGGAACAGACCCTGTGCCCAACAGAGTCACCAAGCAAGGGGCACAGGAGATGGATGGAGAGGCACACGCCCGTGAGGCAGGGCCAGCAGCTCCTGCTGGACATGGCAGAGAAAGGGTCAAGGGTCCGGGCTCCTGAGAGCCCTGCTGTCCCACCTGAAGGGCTTGCTGTCTGGATCGGTGTCCTTGAAGCCCATCTCCTCCAGCTTGCAGCGCCGGTACAGCTCGTAGTGCCTGGTGTGGGTCTGCTCCCTCAGGTCCTCCATGTTCACCCTGATCAGCATCTCCCGCAGCTTCACAAAGTCACAGTGGTTCTCGTTCTCAACTGCAAGAGGACGGAGGGAAGGTGAGACCCAGGAGCCACCTGCCCCCAGGTCCTCCAGGTGCATGCAGAGAGCTCCAGGTCAACCTGCACCCAACTGAAACCTCCTTCACCGTCTGCTCCTAGTCTGCTGGGAGCAGCAAGAACCCAGCAGAGCCCGAGCCAAGGCCAAGACTTCCCAAACATCTCAACCTCCTCGGTGTGAGGTATTCCCAGGATGATTCCCTGGTGTGCAGAGCTCAAGACAACCAAGTCTGAAGTCAAGACAACCAAGTCTGAAGTCAAGACAACCAAGTCAAGGCTCAGCTCGTCTTATCTGACAGTAACTTGGGGGATTGTGCAGAACTGGTTGCAAAGCCCAAGGAGAAGCCTTCGAGCTGCCACCTGCCTTTCTCCACCCTTGGTAAGGAGCACCCAGAGCTCGCTGCACCTCTCAGCAGGAGGAGGCAGGAGAACATCTTGCGGGGTGGGTAACATACCCTGCACGACACCCCAGGGGTACTGCCTGGCTTTGGCCATCTTGTTGCCAATCTTCACCTCTTCGGTGCTGCCCACCACAGCGAAGGGAAGGTGGACCTGCAGAGGGAAAGGGACAAGGGGCTGGGGGGGTCTCCTCTGCTGCCTCCCCAGGGGTTGGCTCCTGCTGGCTGAGGCAGCTGCACTGGGGGTTAAACGTCTTCACGCTTCTTCTGGTGACTTAGGAAGAGCAACGAGATGATCTGGGGGGGGGGGGACTCCAGAGCCCCAAACCCTCAGCTCTTAAAACCACCAGAGATGTTTCCATGGAGTTACCGAAGGTGACCCCCTCCAGCACAGGAGAAATCTCACAAACTCCAGCTGAACCTGAACCCTGGGGGAAAAGAACCGTCAGACAATCCATCAGAAGATGGAGGAGGGCTGGAAACGGAGGGGGCTCCTGCAGCCTCCTCCTCCTCCCAAGGGCAGAGCTGTGGGCACGGGGACGAGCAGAGCAGCCCCACGGCCGAGTCCCTGAGCTCTGTGGGTGTGGTGGGGACAAACTGGGAGCTCTGCCCCCAGCCCAGCCCCACGCTGCCCCCCTGGCCTCCTTTTCCAGGGGGAAGAGGCAACGCAGAGCTCTGGAGATGCTCCGAGATCCAGCTGGATGGGGCTGGTCCCCAGCGGTGGTGCAGGGAAGCTCAGCAAGCTGCAAGGGGGGTGGCTTCATCTTGGTGCCCCCACTCCCTGCAGGGATGAAGAGAACCTCATCCTTGCCCTTGGCTTTGGGGTCGGCACCTCCTCTAGGGTGTCGTGCGCCCCACCAGAGCCCTGAGCTCAGGTTCTTCTCTCCTCCAAGCCACGGCAAACAGCCGCAAACCCCCCCGAGATGTCTGGGGCGCCCCAGCCCTGGTGGCCCTCCAACCCCACCCCTGCTGCCAGAGGATGGAGGCACAAGCCAGAGCCCAGCCCTTGCTGCTGGTGGAACATCACGACGATGCCCCAGCTGCCTCCGGAAAGGGAAACAAAGGCAGAAGTGAATCACCCCCCCACCAAAGCAGCAAGGGGTGGGCTGGGACAGGAAACCTCCAAGCCCTCTTGCCCTGCCTCCCATCCTCTTCCTCTCCCTCAACGGCAACGCTGCAGCGGGGGAAGGATATGGAAAAAAAGCTCAGAGGAGGATCATCTGCCAAGACAATGAAGCGTGTCAGGCCGAGCGGCCCAGGGGTGACGGGCAGCTCCAGGAGCCTCCTGGCCAGCTAAGCCCAAAGAAAGGTGGTTCAAGGTGGTGTACCACCAAGAACGGGCTCACACCAAGCCAAGCAAGCAAGAACCCACCCCCCCCCAAAAAGCACCTACACTCATGGTGGCATTGATCTCGGCCACCGTCTCCTCGTCGGTGGGGAACTGGTAGATCTGGACCCCGTTGCTGACCAGCTCGCTCATGATTTTACTCTTGAACTTGTGCAGCTCGTTCTTGGCGATGGTGTCGGCCTTGGCAATGATGGGGATGATGTTGACCTGCAGGACAGAGACGTCCAGGGGATTCTACACACGCTGTGGCGCCGCCAGGGGACGGCAACCAGCAGGGTTGGTGCCCTGGAGGTGCCACCAGCCGGTGGGAGCCCTTCCCTCGGGCTGCTGACAGCACCTCCAGGCAGCAGCAGTGGCCTTCAGGAGCAGCCCAAAGCAGCTTGGCAATTGCTGCTGCTTCCTATGGTGCTCCGTTCCCCTCCTCACCCCAGGAAGCGCTGTCAGAGGTGGTTACACGAATGCCCATGAGCTCACTCTGCTTAAAGCTCCACAGCCCTCCCTGAAGTTGGCCAGAGCAGGGATTTTTCTCCACCACTAGATCAGACCCAGCCAAGAGGTCGCTCTAGGAAACAAAGAGCCGTGGCCACCACTGACCTGAGGTGCAAGGTGGGCTGGTTTCAAGTGCTTCATCACCTGGCAGAGGTGAAATGCTGCTCGAGCATCTCATTTAAACCAAGCTCAGCTCCCATCCTTGCTGGGCAGGAGGGTGACTGAAAAACCACCCGTTAACACATCGACTCGGATTCTTCTTGGTGGTCAAATCATGGCTGGGATAACACGACACTTGCCCCAGGAGGCCAAGTCCCTGCCTGGGTCTAGCTGGAGACAGGCAGAACGTGCAGACACAGCCCTTGGGTTGGTTTCTCCTTGATTCATAAGAGGGTCTCAAGGGTTTTAGAGGCACTTCTCCTCCCCAACCCAGCGACCAAAGCCTCGGGAACCTGTTGGGCTAAATAAGGATGGCAACCAGGCCACCGAGTGCTAGGACCAGCAGGGTTGGACTTCAGCCCCTCATTTCTATTGGTTTGACTACTCATTAAGCAGCAGGTACCTTACTGTCGAGCTTCTTCATGGTGACCAGGTCCAGGGACTTCAGGGAATGCCCGGTTGGCGCGATGAAGTAGAGGCAGGCGTGAATCCTGGTGTCGTGGTAGTTGAACAGGGACCTCTTGATCTTCAGCTCTTCTTGCAAGTAGGCTTCAAACTGGGCATCGATGTACTCCACGATGGGCTTGTAGCTGCAGGGGGGACACGTGGCCCAGAGAAAACCAGCTGCCAACACAGCTGCTGGAGCAGGCACCCAACCCCCTTGGGGAAGCTCCTCTCCAGCTACTCAGGAGGGACTGAAGGACGAACCCCATGCAAAGTGGCCCTGGCAGCACCACGCTGCAGAGCATCCTCGGAGCAACCTGCTCCTCCTCCTCCTCCTCCTCCCAGCAGCTACTGCCCTCCCCCAGGAGCACCTGATGTGCCCAGCTCTCCCTCCAGCCACCACGTGTCCCTCCCCATCGGTTTCTCCTCCCTCCTACCTGGGGCGAGCGATGCCACCTGCCACACCCGGACCAGGGGACACCCCCAGGACCTGCTGCCCACACGGAGCACACCAGCACAAGGATCCTTCCTCCTCACCTGTCATCCTTGTTGATCTGGTCTCCAAAGCCCACCGTGTCGACGATGGTGAGCTTCAGGCGCACGTTGCTCTCCTGCAGCTCGTAGCTCCTGGCTTTCAACCTCACGCCAGGCTCGTTGTGCGTGGCAGGGTCCCCTTCAAACTTGGTGTTGAACAGAGTGTCCATCAACGTTGACTTCCCGATGCCAGTTTCTCCTGAGCAGGCAAAGGGCAACGTTAGCGTGGTCCAAAGGCTCCTCCTCACCTCCTTCTCGGGCACGTTCACCGGGCTCCACTTGGGGAGCAGCAGAATCACGCCGGGTGCAGGTGGCTCTGCAAACCATCCCTGCAGGAGCAGATGTCTTCTGAGCCGCTCTCCACCTCTCCCAGCCCCCCCAGGGGTGCTGTGGACGCCAGGAGGTGAGAGCAGCTCTGGCTTCTGCTGGGCTCCCACCCCCGCGGCCGTAGCCCATGGAAGCACCACGTGCTGGGGATGGCAATGTGAAGGGAGCGGTGAAGCTGGGACCTCCACGAGGCACTGAGATCAACCTTGAGAGCTCAAAGCCACCAGCTGCAGGAGCTGGGAACGGCAGGAGAGATCTTCCAGGACAAGCCAGCAAGTGCCTGAAGCTGCCAGAACCCTGTTGCTGGACTTGGGCTACGCTGGCAGGGCAAGAGAGACCAGAGCTGTGAACCCTCAACCCCAAGGTTGATCCCCAAGGAGGTATCTAACTCCTCACACCTTTTTCTGCTTGGTCTCTTGCAGCTCTGTTTCCATTCCTATTTCCAGAGGACCGCAAAAAAAGCTGCGGGTTCTAGCAAAGAGCCAACAACTGCCAAGAGGGGGGAGACAAAGCCTGGATGAGCTCCAGGTCAAGGCTCCGAAGCTACACGTGGTTGGACTTGATGACCCCAAGGGCCTTTTCCAACCTGAATGGTCCTATATTTTATCATGAGCTCCTGGGCTCGATGGGCTTTGCTGCACTTCACACCCCCCCCCACCATTAAAAGTCTCACCTTGCCATGTCCAAGTTAATCGTGTCCTCCCTCAAAACACAACTGCAAATTCTTTTTGCCACAGGGGGAGACTCCCCCTCCTTGGACGACGTGACCCATCTGAACTTGGGGCCAAAAACGGCTTGAGCAGCACGTTTCCCAGGAGAAGAGTTGGGCCAAGCTGCTGCTCATGGAGACACCTCAAGTGGGGCTAAGAGAGGAATATTTACTGCAGGAGAACAAGGCAATTAATTGATGCCACGCTGATCAAAGAGCTGCCTGCTGATGGGGCTGCTCCCTGCTGAGCTTTCAATGGTTTCCTGCTGCTCAGAGGGTCCCAGGAGGGTGGGGAGCTCGAGTTGTGCAGAACCACAACCATCCTCTTATCTCCTCCAACATGCAGAGCTACAGGGAGGGCTCGTCCGGGCCAGAGCGCTCTGCAGAAATCCTCAACTTGCTGCACAAAAATCCCAGTCAGAGGGTTGCGGGGGGGTTTTTCCCAGTTAATTAATGTAATTAAAGGAGACAACACTCCCTTGGTGAGCAGTGAGTGGGAAGCTGCTGCTCATCGAGTGCTCTGCCAAACCAAGAGCAAAGCTCAACGTCCTGGGGACATCTAGAAGGGGTCCACCAAAGGTCCTTTGGCACAGAGCTCCCTGGACCTCCACCTGCAGAGCATCCACAGAGGACCAGGAGAGCAAGGATGTTCTCTAAGAGAAGTTGCCTCCACACATCTCCCCCTCTGAACAATCTGGGCAAAGGAAGGAGGCTCTGAAAGCACCTCGAAGGCAGAAGGGGGCAGGTGACACCCTTTGGTCTCAGCTACGTCGTCAGGAGACTAAAAATGGCCCCGTTTCCAACCAAGAACACGAGGAGTCAGGCAGGGAAAGCCTGGGGGGGAAGGAAGGCAGAGAAACAGCCCCTGTGCCCAACCCAGAGCAAGGCAGATGGAAGTTAACACTCTTCTAAAACCACATTTAATCCCCACGCTGGCTCAGTTTCCCCAGGCAAGGGGGGGGAAGCAGAACCAGGGGGGATTCTCCCAGCTAGAAACGTCCACGTCTTGCCTCAGGAGAGAGTCAAGGAGAAGAGAAAGACTCGATTTGACCCCGGAGCAGCTCTGGGAAGAAGCTGCCACCTCTGCCCCCTGGCTCAGCCCTTCCCCAGGAGGTGCCCTTGGCGTGACCTACCCACGCAGAGGATGTTGAAGCAGAAGCCCTGGGACGTTGACTTGTTGACCAGCTGGTCGGGGAGGCTGTCGAAGCCCACGTGGCCCGAGAGGGACAGGTTCCTAAGGTCATCGTTCTGTAAAACCAAGAGGAGAGGGGTTGAGGGGGTGTTGAGGCACCTCTGCCAGGGCAGGAGGCTGAGCCTGGCCCCGCCAGAACCGTGTTGTAACAGCAACCTCATGGCAGACGTGGTCATGGCCATGAGCAGACCATGAGCGCTGGAGTTGGCCTCCTCCATGGCCACCCAACAGCTCTACAGCAGAAACCTCCCCCTTCCCAGGCTGCCCCAAAGCACCCAGCCCTGAAGCTGCGACGTGGCCCCTGGTTGCAACCCCAACGCCTCTTCCTGGGAGAAATCCAGCCCAGCTCATGCTCTCCTAGGATGGGTTTGCCCCAAACCAGGAATCCCCACCAGCCCCAGCAGACCTCGAGCAGCTCTGCTGGGACCTCACGCGCCGTTTCAAGCTTGCTGTCCTCAGCTTCAGGTCCTACCCCTTCCCCAAACCCCAACGTTTCCAGCCAGGCCGTGCTGCTGAGCTAAATGACAGCCACGGGCAGCCCCAGCCTGGCTGGAAGCACCAGCTCCCCTTCCACACACCAGTGCCTGTGGAGAAAAGACACTCTGGGGTTGTCAAAACCAGCATCCCAAGAGGGGGATGGAACCAGAGCCTGGGTGTGGAGGAGTCAAACTCCAGATTTGCAATATTGGAGAGCCAGGGGGCTCAGGATGATGGGGAAGGAGCTGGGAGCAGATCCCAGAGAGCAAGAGGTGCCCCCGACTCCAGGCTCCCGAGCAAGGGGTGGGTGTGGAGCAGCTCTCCAGGATCTCTTGCCCTGATGATCTACTTGGGGAAAGCCAGCACTGCCTCATCACCAGTTACTCAGCAGGAGCAGGATGGGGCTCAGCTCCTCCATCAGTGCCAGTCATTTTGTGCTCCAGGACTTCCCTGGGCTGGCTCCCTCCTCCCCTGCAAGCACCAATAATGGCAAGACCAACTTCTCTCTCTGCTTTCCAAAGCCAGGTATTGTCCAGAAGCTGGTGTCAGCCTGAAACCTGCCCAGAACACTCCTGAAGAGCTCAGAGGGGAGGGATGAAAGGTCAACCCAAGTCTCCAAGCAATTCTGAGCCTGCAGGGCTGCAGGAGGACCCCTCCAAGCACAAATCTGGGCTTGTTTATCAGCAATGCTGCTGCTCCCTTTGTGCTTTGCAGAACGACCCACCAGGCACCCCACAGATGATGGTTCTTGGGTCAACATCAGCCCTCCAGATGCTGTTATCACAGCTGCTGGGGAAGGGGAGGGGGAAGTCAAGCAAAGACCAACAGCATCAACTACAGACCATGGCTAGGAAGAGATGGATTGATTGCCAGGACCCCCACCCTAGTGCTCTTTAGAGTTGGGGGGGAAAAATATGCCTTGGGAAAAACAAGGGAGGGTTTGCAACCTCAGAGCCCTCTCAGGTCTCCTCTGCACCTGGTTTTCTTCAGACGTAGCTCCTGGTGGCCAAGGTTTGAGAGGTCAAGCCCTGGGGGTTTGCCTGGAGGGAATCCAGCCAAGCTTTAGGAGACGTGCAAGGAGAGAACCAGATCATCCCTCTGAAGCCACAGCAGCTTGGCCGGACCAGGAGGGATAGAGGGAAAACTTAATTTCCTCCTTGGAGTCACCAACTGCACGCCGGGGAGGCGGAGGAGGGTCTGGAGGTGGGTCCCAGGGTGGGAGATGCACAACTTCTCCAGAGGCAGCCCAAAGAGGGAGGTCTCTGACTGGAGGTCAAGCCAAGTTGCTCTTCTCTTGGGTGGCAAAAAAAAAAAAAAAAGAACCCCAAACTGCTGAGGAGAGGGGGTCCACAAGGACCCCGTCGGGACCTCACCATGGCGAGAGCAGCTCCCTCCAGCTCCCAGCTGAGCCCCTTCTGCTCCGAGCCAGCAGAACCCCCCCCGTGGAGCCCCCGGGGGTCAGCTTCACACGGCCCCCGAGGAGGGAAGGAAAACACAACTGAGAGGGATGGGGGGAAGCTGCTGGTATGCAAAATATGGAGCTCGACCACAAATATGATGAGTGTGTTTAGTTATCGGAGGCCACTGGGCTTGGGAGGCACCTCCAAGAGCTTCTGAAAGCTCTTCTTGTTGGCAGCAGCTCGGGCCAGCCACGTCCCCGTCCCCTTTCTAGGCACACATTCCACGTCTCATCAGGAGAGCAGGAAAGTTTATTCTGTGGGAGGAAGGCTGGAAGCAATTGGGCCAACCAAGCAGGGAAGGGTTGGTGGGGGTCTTCTCCACGGAATATTGCTCTGGGAGGTCTTCTCCAGGCTAAGGAGGCATGCCAAGCCCTGCCCAGCCAGCCCACCACGGCCAAAGCAAACCCCTTCTCCCAACCCCAGCCTGGGGTGGGAAGCACAAAGCCCCTCTCCCAACCCCCCAGCACCACAGCTCCTGGTGGGCAGCAGCAGCTCGTGGAGCTGCCTCCATGGGCAAGCTGCAGCAGCTCCGCAGGAGGAGGGAGAAACAAGGAGACAGCCCCTTTCTTCTGGGAAGAGGGAGCTCAGCAAGTTCTGAAGTGGCTGCAGGGAGTGGGAACCAACATTTGTCTTCCAGGCAAAACGTTTGGCTGGAGGTCAGCACGAGCGTGGAGCTCTAACAGCTCCATTCATGCCAAGAATTGACATAAAAGACATTTCCCCCCCCCAGGTTTGCAAAAACCACGGGGCTTTCTATTTGGAGGACAAGTGACTAATGCCTCTACCAGCCCCTGATGTCACAAACTGCTCCTCAGCAAAAACAAAAAAAAACCCTCATAAAAAAAAAAAAAAAGCAGCAAGCTGGACGTTGGGGATGATAAGGACCATATGTGCATTCCAGCAGGGCTTGGAAACTCACTGAAAGGAAGGAGAATAAAAAAAAAACACCAGGAGAAAGGAAGGAGGAAGGGAGGAGGAGGGGGGGGGGAAGAGACAGAATGTGACAAACAAGAATGAAGACCATGCACAGCAGAGCCCAACGAGAACCAGATGCTCTCCCTGCTCTGGCCAACGTCTCTCCTGACAGGAGGAACCAACTGCCTTGTATTGTGTGGGGCTGAGGAAACAAAAAGGGCAGCTCCTGAGCAGTGCCAGGCTGCCCAAATGCTCCACTGCTCCTGCTTCAAAAAACACGTGGGGGGAGAGGCAAATAAATCCCTTCCAGCATCCCCAGCCAGCCCCTCTCACCCCTTTTCAGCATCCCCAGCCAGCCCCTCTCAACACCCCCAGTCAGCCCCTCTCACTACCTTCCAGCATCCCCAGCCCATCCCTCTCACCCCTTTTCAGCATCCCCAGCCAGCCCCTCTCACCCCTTTTCAGCATCCCCCGCCAGCCCCTCTCACCCCCTTCCAGCATCCCCAGCCATGGCACTATATGGACACTGAAAATACCTTTTTTTCCCTAATTTTCCCCCAGTTCTTTGCCCTTTTCCAGCCCCCCTGGCTCCAGCAGAGCAGCTAGAGACCGAGTCCAGCAGGACAGCAGAGAGGAGAAGCCAACAACAGCCCTTTCCTTCTGCATCCCACTGCCAGGCACTTAAAATAGCCCTCAAACAGCTGCTGATAAATCAGTGGGTTTCTGCTTTGCTAGAAGCCTTGAGCTGGAGCCACAACACAACGTGGGGCTGGCCATGGGACACCACGACGTGGGGTGGGGGGTCTACAGAGACCCCCTCCCCAACTAGGGCATGCAGAGCTCTGTCTATAGTGAAATAAGGCTCCAGTTCATTCGTTTAGGAGTTGTCTGGACTCAAGGGTTCAGATTTATCAGGGGATTTCTCCTCCAATCAAAATCCTGATGTACAGACGTGATTTCTTCAACACCACGAGTAGCAACAGGGCTCCATTGAAAAATAAGAATTAACCATCATTCTGCTCTGTAATTTCACATCATCAGAGCACTGCAAACCCTGCTTGGGGTCACTGGTGGGGGGATAAATGAAGCAGGGAAATGTGCTCCTTGGAAAAGGACTTTGAGGGTCCCAACAAGCCACTGGAACTCCTCTGGCCCAGCACCACCAAGGAGGTGTCAACCCATCACCAAACGCACTGGAAGAGCTGGAGCTGTCCCAGATTTGATTCACATGTGGCAAGCGCGTGTATATATGACACTAAGGGTATTAAAAACCATCTCAGATGTAGCCACGTCCACTGTTTCCACCCTCACTAGCAAGGTCCACACCCGAGTGCGGCTCTGAGGAACGCAGGCAACAACACAGCAAGAAATGCAGATTTTAAGGTGTTCACAGGCTGGTTAAGTCCCAGCCCCTCCCATCTGCTCAGCAGAGGGAAAGGGAAGGTGCCCAGCCCCTCATGGCACACGAAGCCCCTCCAGAGAAGCCACCCACCAGTCAAGATAAAAGGTCATCGATCAAGGAATGTGGAGGATCACGAAGAATATTGTCTGCCTGAGCCAGCAGTTTGCTGTCTGCAGCCAGAGGAGCGGGATGGAGCTGAACCCAACCCCTGTGCAGAGGGAAAGGTCAAGGTTTATTGAATTATTGAGCTGGCAGTTATGAAATATTGGTCCTTAGGCTCCAAGCTCTCAGCTGAGTCAAGAGCAGCGAGTCTGCACATCCCCACTGCAGCAGGGAAAGCCCAGGCCAGGGTTTTCACAGAGGACATCCTCCAAGCAGCAAGTCCCCCTTGGAGCTCAAGTGCTTCCTTCCCTCCACCTCCCCACTCCAGATTCTTGTGGTTGCCTTCAAAGGTTGAGTTTTGTCTTTGGTAACTGGCTGGAGGAGAGCTCAGCTCACCTAGGGCTGGGGCACAGACACAACAGCAGGAGGAGATGGGGCTAGGAGGCCACTCAACACCCTTTTCCCCCTTTTGCTGTGCTGAGAAGACATTGCAGGACTCAGAACCCCCCC
>VYZX01020143.1:75294-87298 GCA_013401335.1 Brachypteracias leptosomus
GGCAGGGACCTAATTTCCAACGCCTCCGTTCCTGAGGCAGGAACTCCTGGGGAATGGGAATAAACCATTCCAGGGGGAATATCTGAGGCAGGCAAGGAGGGCACAGCATGCAGAACAAAAGAGCCACACGACTGCCCTTTGTTTTCTTGTGCCTTTACCTGTAGCCAGGCGAAAAGAGGCAACTGGAACAAGAAAACCCACCCGAGCTGGGGGAAATCCAGCCCTTCCCCTCCCAGCAGAACGCAGGAGCCCTGAAAAACCTGCCCTGAAGAGCTCCAGAAGATGAGTGGCAGCTCGGTCAGGTCCCCCAGAGCAGACCCAGCCCAGAAAAAGCCTTTCCCTGGCACCACAAAACAGCCAAGGGTCATTCCTCCTCCTCGAGGATTTCCAGCAGGTTTAACCCTAATAATGCCAATGAAGGCAGCTGCAGAACTGGCCTGAGTCACCACATGCAGCAAACCCTGCCCAGGAATCTCCTGGAAGGGAGCAGAGGGCTCCAGGATTGTCCTTTTCCCCCTTCCCCATCCTCTGGAAGCCCTGGAATCCCACCTCCAGCTTCCCACAGCCACCACTCGAGCATCTGCAGCCATCCAAGAGCACCCCGGGGTGCTGGGAGCTCCAACGGGCCATGGAAAATAAGGCAATACAAGCCCAGGGTCCCACACCTCCCCCCCAACCCACATCCCCCCCCTCAAGGGATGCACAGTGTAAGGAAAGAAGCGAGAGGAAAATATTTTGCTGCTTTTTCTTAGCACTAAGTGTTATTTTGAAGAGCTACGCTTGCAAAACAACAACTGCTCAAGGAAAACACCAACAATATTGCTAGAAACAAAGGTACATTAGTGGCTCGGTGCCAGGTGCTCCATTCAATGCACCCTGCAACCATCAAATCCTGGTTTTCCCCAGCAATAATCCTGAGACCTGGCTCCAAAACCTACTCCCATAGGTAGTGATAAAGTCTACTCCATCAGGAGAACCCAAACCCAACAACAACCGAGGGGAAAAAAAAATCCCCAGACCTCAGCAGGCAAAGTTCTCAGTCACCAACTCGGAGCTCTGGACAGAGAGAAACCCCCTCAGAAGCTGGTCCAAGCCTGGAGACCTGCACCTCTAAGCTGAGGAGAACCCCAAGGGAGGACCCAGCTCCTCTGGACAAAACCATGGAGATAGCTGAAAACTCTTTTCTTCCTGTGAAAGGGGACATTTCATGGTGATGCTCTGCTGGCCATGGTGCTTCCCAGCACACGGGGTCTTCAACCAGAGCAGAGCCAACTTGCCTTTGAGGTGGCCACTGGCCCCATCACGGGCCAAGTGGTGACAACCAAGGGCTGAGCCCCCACAGAACTGTCCCCTCTAAGGGAATCACCACTGATGTGGTGCTTGGAGACACGGGAGATGTTGGACTTGAGGATCCTAGAGGTCTTTTCCAAGCCAGGTGATTCTAGGGTTAACTAGAGCAAGTCTCCTTCTTCTCCAAGATCCTCAGCCAAACGGTGCAGAGAGAATGAGACACTCTGAGGGCTTGCAAAGGGGCGCCCATCACCTAAGGTGCTCCTCAGGCACGAGGACACACTTCCTAGAACCAAGGTGAGGGAGAAATGCCAGACCCCAGCGGGGTTTCCAGCCCTGCTGCAAGGTTCAACTGGAGCCAGCACCCACCTCCATGGAGACGTGGCCACCCCAACCTGCCCTGACCACCCACCCCAGTCATGGCTGGCCTTTAAAGCAGCTTCATCCTTCATTTCTGCCCTCCTACCATCCCATGCCACTCAAGCCCAGACACCAGGCCAGGACCCTCCTCTGTGAGCCACCACAAAACATGAAGCCCCCTGCCCTGACCAGCTTTTCAGCTCCTCATCCCCCTGGGAGGGACCATCAGGTTGCTTTGGTGAGGCTATAAAAAAACCCCACCCTGCTTCCCCCAGGTCCTACCAGAGCCAAGCACCACACATGCCATGGCAGAGCATCTCGGGTGAGCTCCACCCCTGTGCTCACCAAGAGCCCCCTGCAACAACCCAACCACGTGTTTGTGGACACCACAAACCCAAACCAGCTCTGCCTTGGATGTCTCGGTGCTTCTGGCCCTCACCACAGCAACTGCCCAGGTCTGAGGGATGCTCTGGGTGAGAACTGCCCTCAACTGCACTTATGCAAAGCCTGGGAAACAAGGTCAGCTGAGGTACCCAGGCTGCTCCCTCCCAAATGCTTCCTCCATGGGTGGAATCACTCCTGACACCAACACCCCTTGCACGTTGCCCTGCTGGAGGAGCTGTTTTCTGGGGGAAAAAAAATTAAGTTTCTCATTAATTCCCAGCTTCCCACCTTAGCAAGCAAGGGTGGGGACTGTGGAAGGTGGGAATTGGAAGCCCAGGAGCACCCAGCAAAGCAAGAGCCGCACACGTCCCCACCCCAAGCAGCTCAATAACGAACCGTTGTGTAACCCCAAGTGCTGAGGAGGGATTTCCAGCAGGATGAACACCCAGCTACCTGGAAACACAGCCCCCACCACCCCCTGCTGCTGCTGCTTTCTGACAATTACCCCTCAGAACCCAACTCAACTGCTCTAATTGCTCAGTGACCGTCAGCTGAGCATCCCAGGAGGGGTTTATCCTCAGCCTTCAGCCCAGCTTCTCCTTGAGAGCATCACCAGGGCTTCCCAGCACCAAAGTGGGAGGCTGAACCAGCTCCTAGTGCCACTTCCCGGCCCTGCTGGACACCAGGGACTCATCCTGCAGCCACCAAACCCTCCCCTTGCCCACCAGACCGAGCCCCACAAAGACTGGAGAGCTCTGCAGGAGCTCCCCAAAGCTGCCCCCAGACTCAAGGACCCATCTCATGACTTCTCGCCAGTGGTGGTGGTGGGGGGGGGCTGGTGGTGAGGCAGCAATCTGGGACCTGATGGAGGGTCCCTCAGCCTGCTCCCCAAAGCTGCTGAGCACCCCTCACCCCTCCAAGCACCTTCTCAGCCCCAGAGATCCCGAGGACCCACCAAGCTCTGCAGGCGGATCGGAGGAGATCTAAAAAACAAACCCTAAATTGGGTCAAACGCCCCTGGAAAATGCCAATTATTTGATATAGAGCAGATAGTGCTTGGATGTCACCTCATCTCAGCTTGCTGCTGTCAGACAGTAGCTGGAACTCCCTGCCTGGCTTCAGCTGCCACATTAAAGTGCCACCTAGTCAATATTCATGAGAAAGATCAAACAGAACGAGGCTAGATGGGCATTTTCTGTGGCAAACACACTGCCTGGCAGGAAAACATTCATTTCAAACCATCCAGGGGTTTTCTGGGCTTGGAAGTGACAATATAAGGCTCGGATTAAATCCTTTTCGCACGTAATTGAAATGGTTTAATCTGATTCCACGAGGCAGCGAAGCCGCAGCCACTCTTGGTTTCTTCTGGTGCAAAAAGCACCCCAGCAAGGAACTGTGGCTGGAGAATAAACCACAACCACAGCTCAACCTGGGCACCAAGCACACGCTGGGGAGGACGCGGGGGGTGCTTTAGTGGTGGGGTTCAGCACCAGATGAACCAGCACAATCCCTGCTCCTCCCGGGCTCTGGACACCAGGGCTGGAGCATCTGCTGGGTCCCAGATGGTTGGGTTAAGCCTTATAATCACTGCCAGCAACGGACCTGCTCACGGGGTGGCCACCTCAGCTTCCAGCTCTGAAGTCAGCCTTGCTGGGGCTCTGAGCAGCCTGCCCTAGGTAGAGATGTCCCTACCTGTGGAGGGAGGTTGGAGCAGATGACCTCTAGAGGTCCCTTCCAGCCTCAACCATCCTATGAACCCACGAAATGTCATTAGCCATGAGGTCTCAAAAATCATTCCAAGGAATTTAATCCTACCAAGTGAAAAGACGACAACGGGGAAAATGAAAACCTCGAATTGCACCAAGAAGCAAGAGAAGGAAAACCCGACTACGTTTATTCACAAGCAACCCCAAACCTTTCCTCCGTGCCCCTGGAGGACGTGGGGTGAGCCACAGGACTGCAGAGAGGTGCCAAGGAGGAGTGTCCATGATGAGCAGACACCTTCACCTCTCCAGCTCGTACACTCTCCCGAGCCAAACTTGGTCCTGGAAAAATCTCTTACGCCTAATGCTGGTCCTCAGGAGCTGCTGGCAAAGTGGGCAGCATCCGTGGCAAAACCCAAGTGCTTCTAACCAAGTCCTTGTTCTATCATGAACTCGTGCCAAGCGTTCCCAACCAGACCTGGTAAAGAAGGACCCAGCAGCCACATCCCACCTGAAGATAAATCTGGGATGCAGAAGAGGTGACAGAAAATCCCACGGGATAATAGCAACATCTAAAGAAGCCCTTAGCTGCCTATTTGGGGTTTTTCCACCTCAAAGAAACCCCGGATCTGCTCTTTGCCACCACCTGAGGGGGGATGCTACGACAGAAAACAAGCAGCCTGAGCCTGCCAGGAGACTCAGCTCCACCTTTCCCAAGCTCCCACTGCAAACGCAGCCCCCAAGGCTCCTCTCAGCACAGGCACAGTCAGTATCCGTAAATAAGGAGTCCCCAAAAATAGACTGAGGAATTGCAGAGCTCAGCAAAACAACCGCGCTACCGGAGCAACGGCAGCGGTGGCCTCTGCACCCCATGCCAAGTGGGGGGGGATGTCCCACCCGGGCCAAGCTGGGAGCGTGGCCACGGGGAGGAAAGCTGCATTTGGGGTGAGTTCTGCAGCTCTGGGTGAAGACGGGCGAGCCCCTGAGCCTGGCTCCCTGCCCGGGAGCTGGAGCATCCCTGGCAGCGCCGCCGTGTTTGTCTGAACCATCATCACGCATCGCTTCCCCCAGCGGGCTGGGGAGCTGCTCACGGGGCTGGGGCGCTGCTCACGGGGCTGGGGAGCTGCCCACGGGGCTGGGGAAGCTGCCCACGGGGGCTGGAAGAGAAGGCAGAGAGAGAGAGGACCTCAAGGAAGCTCCAAGTGCCACCGTGGGGCTGCTCTTCTGGCTTTGCACATCACCTGCCTGCACCCAACTCTTCCAAGGTGAAAAGGCTTCGGGGTCTTCTCCTGCACGAGTCCCTGCAGCTCAGCCTGGAGCTGAGCCAAGCCACCAAAGAGGCTGGAGAAGGCAGAAGCACTTGCCCAGCCAGGAGAAGACCCCGTCCCCTTGGCACCTCTCCTGCAGAGCAAGCCACCCAGCAGCCTCGTGCCCCTGCATCACCTCGAGAGGAAGAGGAGGACCAAGGGCCCACCAGAAGGGACAACCCTTGCAGCCAGCCAGCAAAGCCACCCCTGCCAGGGGCTGCAGGGCTGGGGGGGGGGGACAAACCAAGCACGGCTCAGCTCGGAGGAAACATCTCACTTCTCAGATTCCTGCTGCTCACTCGATCCCCATCCTTACTTGGGAGGCCCTACTCAGACACTGAAATTGATTCCCAGTGATCCTGCCTACACAGAATAAGGGGTTTCCAAGTGTCTCCATCAGACCCAGCTCACTCCACGCTGGACAAGGTAGAGAGCTGGTGTTTGTGGTGGACACAAGGTGCTCCGAGGCGAGGAGAGGCTGGGTTCCCACCATTGTTAACACCACAGCAATTTCCTACTGCAAACAAGGCACCCAGGTGAGTAAAGGAAACGAAGACCTCAAACACTAAATCAGAGCCTTCTCACTGTCCCAACTGGGTGGTCATGGTGGCCCCGCTCCACCCACCACCACACATGGACGTGGCTTCCCAAGGAGGCTGAGCTCAGGAGGTCTTGGGAGACCAGCCAGAGCAGGTAGAACCTTCAGCTCCTCCAGCCTCCCCCCCATTCCCTCCCCTCCATGGAAACTGGCAGCCTCTCATCTCCAACTATTTTTACAGCAGATGGAAGGAGATGCGGTGCCGGGTTTATCCCTCAGATAAGGTTCTCCACGGTTCCCATGTCAGATCCGTGTTCCTCCATCGGTTGAACTGGAAGCATACCTTGCTGTGTATGCAAACATCAGCCTTGCTCCTCTCACCCTGTAAACATGCTGGAGAAACAAACAGAGAGGAGGGGAGGGAGCCCAGAGCCCTCTGAACCACCAGAATGACCCCAGCAGGAGGAAGGGGGTCCCTTATCTAGCACGTCCCAGCAGTTTCCAGACTGCAAAGGGGGGGGGGGGTTTATCCCCCAGGGAGCCCCCAGGGCCACCCGCATCCTTCCACCCTGAGGGATGCTCACGGCTCCCATCAGCTGAGAGGTCCCATGGCAGCTCCCAGCACCAACCCTGCCCAGAGCCCTGCTTATGCATGCCCTGGCATTTCCATGCCGAGCCCTCTGAAGTCAGAGGAAATTACAGGCAGGGCATTACACATGTGCCTCCACATCTGTGGGATCAGGGCCTCCAAATCAAAGCCACCCAGCCCACCAAAACCACGCCCTGCCCGGCCACAATTAAACGCAGGCACTTCAGAGCAGCTCTCTCCAGTCTTTTTTTTTTTTTTTTTATGCATGCTTTTACAATTAACATAATGTCATATCCTGCCAGGACCTAAGAGGTTGTGACTCAGGAATGTTATCATAGTTTTAAGTCAGCTTTTCGTTTCATTCCTTTTCTTCCTCTCCTTCTACCCCCCCCCGCCCTCCCCGTGCTCCCTTCCAACAAGGCACATCCGACTCGGGGCCCTCATAAAACGTGATGATTCTGCTGAAAGCCTGACAGGCAAACGTTCCTCAGCCTTGCCTTGCTCCACCATCTCATCAACCACCTCTCCCAACTCCCTGCCACCCCCCCAGCCACGCAGCAGCCGCACGCAAGGAGGGATTAGATAAGGCGGCAGACGAGACCAAACACCCCCAGCATCTCCTCAACATCCCTTTCTTCTCTTATCACCCCAAGATAAAGCACCACCAGCTGCTTGGGAGGATGCTGAGCCCTCATCCTTCCCCTCCCCACGGGCACATGCTCCTGGGGATGAAGGATGCTTTTATTCTGTGCCACGCACACATGGATTTAGTTGAACTGGTGCAAAACCCTCTGCAGATGCTGGTTCGGGATGCTGATGAACCAAAAATGTGAGAGGCAGGGAGGTGGCAGCAGCTTCAGATAAGGACAGAAAATCAAGCCAAACATCTAGACAAGCACAACCCTGCCAGGAGCCACGTTCCCGAGCCCATTCCTGTTGTGAGGCTGCTCCTCTGCACAAAGCCAAGCAGCTCCTGCCCTAAAAAGCAGCCAGCACACTCATTTCAAAGCATCTCCTCACCCCCACAGCCCAAACTCCCATTCCCAAGCGCGCTTCAGCCCCGGAGATCAAGGAGCTGGTGTAATTTACAGGTAATTCTGTTGACAAACACCAGCCCTTGTTTTGCTCACCAGCAGAACTTCCCCACCTCCAGTCACACCATCAACCCCGTCTCCATCCCCTCCTCGCTTCGCCACATCAGAGGAACCCTCCAGCCCCGCAGAGAAACCATCTCAGCTCGGGCACATCTTGAGCACAGACCATTATTTTCTTCTGAAGAAAAAAGGAGCCACGTTCGCAAGCTCGGGGGCAACATCTGCTTGACTCCCAAGAGCTGGAAAAGTTCAAGCTTCGACCGACCGGGCACCAAAGTGCCTCCAACCCGGCCAGGCTGGACTTTCATTCAAGCTGGGGGCGAGAAAGACTCTTTTTCCCCCTTTTTTTTTTTCCTTTTCGGGAACAGCATCTGTTAGTTTTTGTGGGTTTGGGGTTTTGGGCTGGGTTGGGTTTTTTTTTTTTTCCTTTCTCTCTATAAAGAGGAAATCTTTTGTCTTTCTCAACATGGATGTTAAAAAACCAAAAAAACAAACCTCCCGGGCACCACATCCCCAGCGAAAGGGTCGGGATGGGGGATGCGAACCACGCGTGTCCCTCCGGGGACTTCCTTGCCCAGCTCCCGAAGCCTTCCCCGGGGGGCTGGGGGCACCACCGGGGCAGAACCCCCCGGCGGGGAGGCACCGAGCGCAGCCCGACGAGCTCCCGCTGCNGCGGGCACAGCTCAAAGCAGCCGCTCCAGGGGCTCTCCCCCAGAAGGGGTGGCCCAGCGAGCCACCAGCAAGGTCCTGCCGCCACCAGTTTGGGCACGGAGGATGGGGATGGAGCCAAGGGAGGACCCCCCAACACCTTCCTATAACAAAGCGAAACCAGGCGCCTCATTCCCCTCGTTCCCCCTCCTGCCAAACACACCCGTACTCTGGGTTTTGGAGGTTTTTTTTGGTCAGGGCGCTCTCCCAATTCGGGATTTGCAGGGATGAAGGGAAGGGCTGCGCCAGCTGCCATCTAAACATGATGCTCCTTTGCCTGCCAAGGGTGGGAGCCTCAAGGCTAAATTCGACCCAAGAAGGCTACAAAAGACAGAAACTTGATTCACAAAGCCACTTAGGGTGGAAAGGACCTCGAGGATCATCAAATCCAACATCCCCCCGACCCCTCAGATTCACCACACACAAAGGCCACAATAAATGACGGACAGACCATCAGAGCTCCCCCCTCACGTGAACATCCGCAGAGCCAAAAAAAGCCGAAATGATGCAAGCTGAGAGCATTTCCTACACCCCAACGACCCGGTGAGCAAACAGAGCTCAGCATCACACTCACCCTCTGTGCACCCTGNAACAACCAAACCAACAAAAACCAGGCAAAAAAAAAAAAGTTTCCCGCAGCCCCGGGAATGGGCAGCAACGGCTGCACCCTGGCGAGACCCCAACATCGCAGCCCTCCCGGGTACCCCCCGGGTATTCCCCCCGACCCCTCAGATTCACCACACACAAAGGCCACAATAAATGACGGACAGACCATCAGAGCTCCCCCCTCACGTGAACATCCGCAGAGCCAAAAAAAGCCGAGATGATGCAAGCTGAGAGCATTTCCTACACCCCAACGACCCGGTGAGCAAACAGAGCTCAGCATCACACTCACCCTCTGTGCACCCTGCAGCCTCTTCACTCCAAAAGGCATTTTTGTCCCAAGAAACACGTGGCTGTTCGCGGAAAGCCACAAAGTCCAAGCGTTTCCTCCCCGCAGCTATTTCATCATGTTTGGAAGGACTCAGGAGCCCAAGAGTGGTCCCACAACCCCTGCTCTGAAGGGGAAGCCCAGGAGGGTTCTGGAGCCTGGGATCAGGGCAGCCCACAAGGTGTGGCCACCAAAGCTCTAACGGGGGTTCTACCAGGAGCGTCGTGCAAACAGAGCTGACACGGTGCTTTTATCACCCTGACATCTCAGGCTGCTACGTTAGACTCCTGCTTTTGCAGCAGATTCCTCCTGCCTGCACAGCTCGGGGTGAGGAGGTGCCCACGCTGGGAAATGTGCTCGGACCAGTGCAGCCTCTGCTGGAAACCTGATGATCCTCTCCCGAGAGCTGTGGGCGAGGCAGACACGGCTTGCCCTTGTCTCCAGGAGAGGCATGCATGATCCTCCTTCACCACCACAGAGATCTCCAGTGCTTGCTAAACCCCAGCGTGACTCACCCTGCCCTTCCTCAGCCCCAACCTGGGAGACCCGTGGCCACCTCTTCTCAGCAATCCTCATGCAGAGGGACCTTCCTGGCTGGAAGAGTAGAGGGGGGAAAACCACCATCAAGACAAATGTTCTGCAGTCTTCCCCCAGCTCAGCAGTTCCTTGCACTCCCAGTGTGCAGTGGGAAGAAGCAGCTCCTGGAAGTTTCCTCCACACCATCCCTGGTCCCTCGCTCGAGACCCTGTTTCCATTTTCCCAAAGCTATTTCGCAGCTCGGGCTTTAATGAGCTTTTGCGTCAGCTTCGAGGCAATTTGTGAGATTACACAGGGGAGGGGAGGAAATATGCAATAGACACAGAATTTGGGTTAACTTCTGATGGAAACCAAACACGGGTCCTAGCTCCACATCCCCTGCTGCTCTCAGGCCTGCAGGGTCTTCAGCAGCTGCTTCATGGGACCTGAGTGTGTTTAATCATCTCAGAAAAAGAGTTGGCAGGGGGAGAGCTGATGGGTTTGGATTTTTTCAGTCAGATCTAAGCTGATAGTAAGCAAGATAACCCCTGCCAAGGTGTTCAAATGAAAATGTGGTACCATGGAAAGCCCCCTTGGTCCATGAAACCAAACCATCCCCTTCAGAATAGCGCTGTCATTTGCCACGGTGACTTCTTTGGATTTTTTACCTTCCCAATCTACCCTCCCCTCTTATTTGTGACCACAATTAAACCATTCTGCTCCACCCGTCTCACCTCAGCTGCTTCTGCTACCAGGCACAGCTGGGGCTGCACTTCAGGGCTCCTCAGAGGAGGGAAAATGGACTTGAACCTCGAAGAACCCTCCCAAAGCCATGTGGAAAACGATAAAACGAGCCTTCCCCTCTTCCCAACACCCACACCCTATTCAGATGCGACACGATGGGATGTAGCCACCCTCTCCTGCACAGGGACAACCAACATGTGGCAGAGCACAAAGCGCCAACCTCTTGCTGTGCCACCCAAGCAACCCCAACCTTGGCACCCTCCAGAGTTTTTGGGTATGCTCGACCCTAACTTCTGACCAGGAAACTTGAGTTTCCTTTCGGGCTGCTCCAGAGTTTAGCAGCCCTGCAGCTCCACGGGGTCATTTATCCTGCAAACTGGCACGATAAGGTGCTGGGACAGGAGCTAAGGGTTCAGAGTCAGTGATCCAAAAGCACAGCCCTGCATGGCTGGCTTGGGAGCGAGGCTGCACCCCCTCCCTCGATGTGTTTGAAACCTTCAGAGTTATCCTGGTTTGTGGTACTGAACCAAAAACCACCTTCTACTGCAATCCCTGCCCCGGCTTTGTGAAGGCTGGCCACGTATCTGGGCTTGCTGGGGGATATTTATACAATGTGTGGCCAACCTGCTCGAGCCGCACAGTGAACACAAGAGATGATGATAAGAGACACAATTTGGCCACAGGCACTCCTGCTACACGGGTACAACCCCACACACGTGTAGGAACAGCCACCCTGAGCCACATCACGCTCGGGGATCTTTATTGCCACTTTCCTTCAGTCACAGAATCACGGGGTGGTTCAGGCTGGGATGGGGTGGTTGGGGTGGCTCGGGCACCTCTGGAGATGCTCTGGTCCAGCCCCTGCTCAGGTAGGGTCACACGGAGCAAGACTGTGTCCCCTGGAGCGTGGGATGTCCCTGAGGATGGAGACCACAACCTGCCCCAGCACTTGGCCACCTTCACTGTCTAAGCTTTTCCTGCCAGAGGAACGGAATTTCTTGCCTTTCACTTCGTGCTCACGGCCCCCCGGCCGTTCACTGACATAACGACGGCTAAAAACGCTTCTTTCTCCTCACCGCACTCCCCCACCCCTCTCCCCCGCCTCCCTCCTTGCACCGCCGCCGTTTCTCGCCGCCGCCGCCCCACCCGGGCGGCCCCACGGGCCGCCACCCGGGGCAAAGGCAACCGGAGAGGTGGCGACCCGGCTGCCGAGGAGTAGGAGGAGGAGGAGGAGGAGGCGGAGATGCCCGGCGCGGCGGGAGGCGGGTTCCCCCGGTGCGCACCTGAGCGCACCGCCCAGCCCCGACGGGCAGCACCCGAGCCCCGACAGGCAGCACCCGAGCCCCGGGAGCGGAGCATGGCCCGGGAGCTGAGCCAGGAGGCCGTGCTGGACTTTCTGTGGGGGGCCGGGGGCCGGGCCCCCAACGCGGCGCTGCTCCGCCACTTCCAGCGCTTCCTCCGCGACCCGGCGCTGACGGAGCAGCAGCGACGGGAGCGCCGCGAATACTTCAAGAGCCTCGTCAATTCGCTCGCCACCGTCCGCCCCGCCGCCGCCCCCGGCGCCTCCAAGGACANCGGGTCCCGGGGCGCCGACCCCCGCCGGGCCGCCCCCGTACCGGACCCTGCAGCCGCCCGCTGTCAGACCGTCCCGGCCCCGCTCCCCACCGCTGCCTTCCCTCGGCTCAGCCCCGTTGGGGTCCCCGCCACCACAACGTCCGAAAGGGCCGCCCCCAGCCCAGTCCCTGTCGCTGCCGTCGGGCCCGGGGGTGCCGCCCCCGTCCCGTTCTCCTCCCCAGCCCCGCACCAGGAAGCCCCTGCTGAAGGTCCTAGCAGGTGCGGG
>VYZX01020143.1:93642-127634 GCA_013401335.1 Brachypteracias leptosomus
GGGGGGGGGCTGAGCAATGTTGTTTCATAACACACAACATGTCTACGTCCAAACAAATCTGTCTCCGTGACAAGAGGAGCCTGCCCAGAGCTGTGCATTCCAGGGATGTGGCTGGAGTGCTCTGGAAGGAGGAGGGAAGTTCCAAGAAACCCCATCTCCAGGAGGTCTGGCAGCCTTGCCCCTGGCTTGAGAGGCACAGATGGACACAGCCAAGGGAAGCTGCCATCATGTCCCTCTGCATCAACACTGCAACTGGCCCAGTCATCTGCTGACTGCTCCAGGGGAACTCGTCCTGCAGCTCAGGAGTGACTTGCATCTGATTTTGGACTTTATTTTTGGTCTCTTTTGCTTAAATTGGTGATTTAAGCCACCATCCTGCAGCTCTCCCCTCTCCTTGGGCTCTCCTTGCTGCCTCAACCATCACAGGACGTGAAGGGTTGGAAGGGACCTGGAAAGATCATCTAGTCCCACCCCCCAAGGTTGATGTTCCTCGTGGTGCTGGAGGTGAGCAGTGGTCACTCATGGGTCTGTGTCCACACACAGAGAGCTGCCCCCTGGACAGTCCTGTTCCTCCTGGGATTACGTGCTCAAGTCCAGCCCTGTCTTGTAGGTGGATTACAGCTCAGTGTGTGTATTTCTAACTGGCTCTTCCTTCTTGAGCTGTTGGAGATGTCCCCTTCCAGCCATCAAACCTGGGAGACAACCAGGACCTGCCTGCATCTGACACTGAGTTAGAGGGATCCAGCCAAGTGAGCGCTGAACCTGAGAGCATCTCTGGTCAGGACACTTGACCAGGTAGAGAAGCTCAGAGCTTGGTTGTGGGGCCAGGGAGCCCTCGTGAGCCAGGGCTCAGCCGAGGTAAACCCTAAACGTGGCTGATAAACCCCACGGGAGATTTCCCTCCCCCTCCAGCAGCATCACTTTGGAGGCCCTTTGGTCCCTCGGGGCTCGGGATGGGGCAGTGTCAACATTTCTCCGAAGACGGCTCTTACTTTTTCAATCAGCCTCCTCTTCCCAAGGCCTTTTCCAGGCACTTATTGACCATTTTCTTGTGCCTCCCATGGAATTTGGGGAACCCGAGCCAGCTTTAACACATTCCCCTCTCCCTGTGGGTGGCTCAGAGGAGGCAGATCCCGGCACACACGCGTTTTTGTCGGGAAAAGAACTCCAGATGGCTGGAGCTTCTAAACCAGCCTGGCGTGCTCTGTGTCAGGCTAGAGGAGAGCTCTTCTAAATGCCTCCAGCTTGAAGCTGCTGGAATGCTCTGTGTGGCTGCTGGGCTGATGCACGAGGCTTGGTCCCACCCTGCTCCAAGTCCTTGCGAGGTGTTTTGGCACGTTCCCAGTCTCCCCTCACTCCCGAGCCCCCTCACAGCTCATCCACAAGCTGCAAATCCAAACCAGGGAGCCCGCAGGGATGTGGAGGGCTGGGGAAGAGCTGCTGGGATACCCCAGGGAAAAGCGTCCCAGGGTGTGCTCCTGGTGGCAGGGGTTTGCAATGTGGTCAAGGATGTCAAGCCAACACCACTGTTAAGAAAAGCCATGACTGCAAAGCGGTGGAGGTGCAAAGAGGAGGAGAAGAGGCACCTGGCTTGGTCATGTCAGAGCAGGAGGAACAAATCCCAGCAGCTCCTTGGAGGTGATGCAATAAACTCTGAGGAGGGGTGGCTGCCACTCGCAGGCTTAAAGGGTGGGAGGGGAGGTGCTGGAGGGAAATGAGTTCAGAAGAACCAAGCCCCAGCTCTCCTGGGCAGTTAATGTGCTCTAGTTAAAGCTAATCCACCGAGAGATGAGAGGAAACACAGGGACTGGCAGCTTGGGTCGGGGTTAATGAGGGAAATCAAGTGATGAGGCATCCACGGAAGGGATCAGCGAGCTCCTTTCATCACTCTGAGATAGTGCAAGGAGTTCCTTCTAATTAACGTGACCCTCTAATTAGCCTGGACTAGAGGTGCTTCCCTTGGAGTGCTGGAATGAGGAAAGCCTCTGGGCTGAAACCAGTGCAGGGACGTGTGTCCTTCAGGAGCAGGCTGAGGATTCTTCTTGGGAGCCAGGTGTGGTCTCCAGACCAGCTCTGGAGTTTCTCCCCTGAACAGCCGAAGGCTGGAGGACACCACAATGGTGAGAGCATCATTTGAGGGACCTTTGGTGCAGAGAAACTGCCCAACAAAACTCTTCGGGCCATTCAAGCAAAGGGATGGAAACATCTGAGATGAGGAAAACTAACGTGCTGGGGGGGGATCAGAAAGAACCAGACACTTCAGCAGCAGAGCATTGGTTAAGCTGCAGCCCCCAGACAGCCTAACAAGTAGCAAACACCTTGTGTGTATATATATAAATATATATATATATGATGTGTGTACCTGTTGTGCTCTAACAGCATAATATTTACATTGCAGGGGCACTGACACCACCCTTCCCTCCAGACAGGGCAAGAGCTGCTGTCCTTGCCTGAGGAACTGAGGATGGACTTAGAGACAAGCACAGCTCTTCCCTAAAAGCACAAAACCCCCTCTAACTGGACCCCCATGTCACCCCCAGCCCAGAGTCCTCCAGTGAGGCAGCAGCAGAGGTGTGTCCTTGCACCTCCTGGTGATGGGAGTCGAGGGCTGGGACCTGGGGTGGGTGATTAAAAAGAGTGACAATCAGTGTGCTTTGGGGGTTCCATTTCTCTGAAGCATCTCCAGGGAGTTCCAGAAGATCAGAGTGGGCAGTTGTCTGAGCAAACCAAGAGGGGAATGAAGAGTCTGGGCTGGGGACCTGGTGCTGGGAGGGCTGGTCCCCATGGGGAAAACTCCTCTGGGTGAGCAGGAGGTGACTCTTCTCTCCCTGCTCCTGCCATGGGGGGGGGGGCAGCGCTCTCCCCAGAAGCCTGTGGGCCAGCAGGAAGCCCTGGAGCACCCCAACTGCTCCGTCTCGTACTACAAGCCCTTGCCACAAGCCAGACAAAGCTGCTGTGGGCTCTTCCCTGCATTCCGTGTCCTCCTTGCCCATGGTTTCTTCTCCAACATCACCTGCTGGGCCTGGGGTGCAAGTGCAGGAGTCTTTCCCCCCCAAGCCTTTGCCTTGTCCCCCTGATTTTTCCCTGCTGGAGGCTGTGAAAGGCAAGAGGATGTTTCTCCTGCCTCCCCACCGTCGGCTTCAATCCCTACAAGTCAATGGAGGGTGGTTGCAGCCTGAGAATAAACATCTCATTGACTTCTCAGGGCCCAAGAGCAGGAGCGCTTGAAATCCCAGACCAAAGGGTGTGTTGCTAAAGCAGCACTCGAGGAAAAGAGAGAGTGCAGCCCCCATGGATGGTTAGAAAGGTGTTTCCCTGCCTGGAGAGGCTCCGAAGGGGAGGCTGGAGGCCAGAAGAGCAGGAGGAGAGAAGCCTCCAGGGGTTTCCCAGAGCTGAGTGGGAAAACAAGGACAAAACCCCAGCAGAGCAAACAGGATTTGCTCGACCCCTGACACACAGCAGGGGAATGGAAACAGGGCCTAGAGCCCATCTCCAGCACGTGACCCCAGCCAACTGGTGCTGGGCACTGGGGCGAGCTTAAGGTGGAATTCCCAGGGCTTCCTCCAAGCTGCCCATGGAGAGGGGTCTGCTCTTGGTGGCCCTGCTCCTGCAGTGCCCTCCTGGCTTCAGCACGTGTGTAGGATGGCCGCAGAGGGGAGAGCGTGGGGGGGGTGAGCCCTGCTGTGCTGCCAGTCAGCATTTTGCCCTGTTTTACAAGCATTTTCCCCTCTTTTATAAGCATTTTGCCCTCTTTTATACAGCCCAGTCACAGGGCTCCCGTCGGGGCTCGTGACTCTCTAGCTCAGCTTTGAGTGCCCGGGATGCTGAAGGGCTGGAGCTGGGATGGTGGCCATAGAACAGCTCTCATGATGTCCTGCCAGGCAGCAGGATCCTGAGCCATAAATCCCTGGGCTATTGCACAGGGACACAACCCAAAGGGCCCCAGCCACGCAGCCCCTCCGAGCACAGTGCTGGGGGTCCCGTCAGCCCAAGGGGCTGGGCTGGGGGGATGCAGGCACAGAACACGACGGGTCCAGCCCCAATTTTAGAATCACAGAATGTTTGAGGCTGGAAGGGACCTCCAGAGCTCATCTGGGCCAACCTCCCCACACCAGCAGGGCCATCTCTACCTAGGGCAGGCTGCTCAGAGCCCCAGCGAGCCTGACCTTGAATGACTCCAGGGATGGAGCCTCCACCACCTCCCTGAGCAGTGATTTATCCCCCTCAGATTAAAGACCTTTTATTTCCTCATACCCAGCCTAAACCTCTCCTTTCCTAGCTCAAAACCTTGTCCTGAAACCCGAGCTCACTGCCCCAGGAGCAGCCAGCTGGCTGCAGGCACAAAGCCACCCTCAGACCCGGGAGGAACAACCCTATCGTGTTAGCACCTCCAGCCTTCCCGGAGGACTTCTAGGATCGCACAGAACCAACCAACCACCGCCTTCCACAACCACCAGAGACCCCCCCGCCCTCGCTGCCCCCTCTAAAGGGCAGGGAAAGCGCCTTGGCCCCCCCCATCATGTGATGCTGCTGCCCAGAGGGATTTAAGCCCCGGAGCTGGAGGCAGAGGCAGTTTGGAGCTGGGGTTGTTCGGCTGGTTGGGGTCAGTGGTCTCAGCATGGAGAAAGTGAGTGAGGGGCTCCCTCAGGCTGGGCTGCTGCGAGTGTCGAGCTTGGTGCCAGGGGAGGAGGAGGAGGAGGAGGAGGAAGAAATGCTGCGCTGGTGCATGGCTGGGGGAAGAAGAGACAGGGCTGGGCAGCCCTTCTCCTCCTCCTCCTCCTCCTCTAGGTTAGCTCTTTTAATGCATATTTCTATCCTGGGCTACTCTAAAGGTTTGGGAGCTTTTGCAAGTCGAGCTTGAATAACCTTTATATATGTATTTTATTTTTTTCCTGCCGTAAACTTTGTGTTTTCTCTCTGCACATCAGCCTTGGTGGTGCAGGGCTGTGCGAGCCGAATGCAGCAGGAGGGGCGAGCGGGGGGGGACAGGGGATTTGAAGCCCCCACTTTCCCCTCCTGGGGTTGTTCGAGGCTGTGCTGCAGCTCTGCACTGGAGATCAAGCCAGATGAGCAGTTTAGGGAGGAGGGGGGGAGAGCTGAGCTGGGCAGAGCTGGGGGTACACCTGAGGACAAGGACCCCTGGGCTGGGTGATGTTCTCCAGGAGTGCTGCCCTTCCTCTGCAGCGGCAGCTTCTTGGGGTGGGGGGGGTTGTTCTGCTCTCCTGGGCTGCAGCCAGAACTGGGCTCCACTCACCCCTCTCTCTCTAGGCTGCTCTAAATCAAGACAAAGTTGGGTTTGTTTGAGACCCCTGTCACTTGGGGGACCACCTAGAGGTGGAGGGGGACCTAGTGCTGGAAAAGCTTTGCTGGTTCATGTTAATTCTGTGCTGACTGGAAGGCTGGTGGGCTTGGCTTGGGACTGGTCCACCCCTCTGGTTTGGCCCTGCAGGGACTGGTGGGCTTGGCTTGGGATGGGATAACCCCTCTGGTTTGGCCCTGCAGGGACTGGTGGGCTTGGCTTGGGATGGGATGGGATAACTCCTCTGCTTTGCTCCTTCAGGGACTGGTGGTTACTCTGCTGGACATCCAGCCTGGGGAGTGCATCAAGATCAAAGGGATGATCCTGCCCAACGCCAAAGAGTGAGTGAGGAGGTGGAGGATGGATGGATGGATGGATGGAGTGGAGCTGCTGCCCTGCACCCCCCTTTCACCACCTCTGTGTCCCCCCAGGTTTGCTGTGAACGTGGGGAAGGACAGTGCCAACCTCCTGCTGCATTTCAACCCTCGCTTCGACTGCCTCGGGGACGTCAACACCATCGTGTGCAACTCCAAGGAGGATGGCACATGGGGGGACGAGGAGAGGAAGGCTGAGTTCCCCTTCCAGCAGGGGAACAAGGTTGAGGTGAGTTGTGCCAGCCCTGGCCACCAAAGGGACAAGAGTGCAGCTTTGTAGCGCTGCCTTCTGCTGAACGTGGCCCCCCCAGGCTGCAGGGAGTGGGGAGGGGGGCTCTGATGGCTCAACCTTCCTCCTTGGGGCTCTCTACAGATGTGCATCTCCTTCAATGAAGCAGAGGCAACGGTGAAGCTGCCCGAGGTGGAGTTGCAGTTCTCCAACCGGCTGGGCCTGGGGAAGATCGAGTACCTGTCTGTGGAGGGGGACTTCAGTGTCAAAGCCATTTATTTCAGTGAGCAGCCATAGCTTGGTTTGGTTGCCCCCCCACACACACACGCTGAAATAAACCCCCACTTGCAATGGCTTCTGCTGGTGTCTGCTCTGATCCACTTGCTCCTGGGCGTGCTGTGGGGTGGGGAGGGGTGTGGGATAGAGGAGACCTTCTGGTGGCCTTCCAGGATCTCAAGGGGGCTACAGGAAAGCTGGGGAGGGACTTTTGAGGCTGTCGGGTAGTGGGAAGACTGGGGGGAATGGGTCAAAACTAGAGGTGGGGAGATTGAGATGGGACGTTAGGAAGAAGCTCTTCCCCAGGAGGGTGGGGAGACACTAAATCCTGAGGGCACCGAGCACAACCAGCTGCAGTTAGACAACAGAGCAGCTCTTCTGCTCCTGCCATGCCCTGGAGTGGCTGCTCTTGCTCCGACCCAAGGCCAGGCTCAAGCTGGGACTGCTGAGGAGGACCCCAGGCAAGATCAAGAGGGGTAGTGGTGGAACGTGGCTCCTGTTGGCTCATCTCTCTCCTCTCAGCAGCTGAGCAGCCAGGGCCAGCTGCTTGGGGGGGACTATCTCAGCCATTGGAAGGCTTCTTCTGGAGAGGCTCAAGTGTGGCAGCTGCCCCAGAAAATGGTGCTTCTCATTCCTGTCCTGCACATGCTGCATTTCTTGACAGGGTGGGATGTAGAGTTTTTGGGGTGGTGTTTACCAGGCGTCTTGCTGATGCTTTGTCTTGTCAAATAAGCCAGGAAATGTTGTGGGGTGGGGTTTTTTTGAAGGTTGGTTGTACTTGGGAGTGGGGGCTGAGGGAAAAGAGGATGACTTTGGTCACATCTCCCTCTGTGTTACTAAATATAGTGTCCGAGCCCTTCAAAAGCACGAGGTCCTTGGGCAGAAGAGGCACCGGAGAGCTTAGGGCTGGTGCCCCTGTTCCTAGATGAGGTGTCTGAGGTACTGAGGAGCAAAGCAGGTCTCATCTTTGTCCTGATTTCCAGGTAGCTTAGCTCTGAGAGTTCCTACGGGGCTACCCCCCCCTCCTGTCCTGTCCACAGGAGCTCCTTAGGCTGGTCCTGCTCTCTAAGGCAAAGAAGGAGAAAGGCAAGGAAGGAAGTATGCCTTGGCCAGCCCTTCCTGCCCCTGCAGTTCTGTTGTCCCATGTCCCAGCGCCACAAATAGTCCCGTTCCTCTAAGTGACACCAGTGAACAGGCAGAGTAAATGCTCCTGGAGTGGTGACAGGGCTTGTCTTCTCCTGCAGCCAGCAGGGAAGCAGCAGGGCTGCAAGCAGAGGGGCACAGGAATGTCCAAGCAAGCCTTGTCCCCGCTGAGGACACTCCTGGAGTGCGTGGTGACCTCAGCTGCACAGCTCTGGGGTGAGCCCCGAGTCCTTGATTTCCTCCCAGCATCATGGCCAAGGGAAATGGGCCCTGGAGAACCCCCCAAAAGAGCTGTGGGGCTTTGTGGTGGAACAGGGAGGCTGGAGATGAGGAAAAGCTTCTCCAGGGCTGTAAGGCCGCCCAGGGCAGTGAGGGAGGCCCCAGCTCTGGAGGGGTTTCCAAGCTGTGGTGCTGAGGAGGACGTGGGTTTGTGGGGGATTTCAAGTTAGGTTAACGGTTGGACTCTGTGATTGTCAAGGTCTTCCCACCTCAGGGAGTCTATGAACACAAAATAGGTGATGTATGTTACCACCTCAAGCCTAGGAAGAGGACAAAGACCACCTGGCAGTAGTTTGCAAACAATAAACGTGAGAGGCATCCAAACGTCCAGCAGGAGCTGGAAGAGCAGTGATACCTAAGACAGAGCAGCAGCTTTTTCCTCTCCAAAACCAACTGAGCAGCCCAATTAACTCCACTTGACAGAAACAGGCCAACCAAGGGACCCTGGAGCTCCACACGCGTGTGACACTGCTCAGAACCACCTCCAGAGACACTTGCAGGACATGGTGTGTGGTGGAGGTTCTGTGGAGGGTGTGGAAGGAGAGCTCTGGGGAGGCTGGTGGTTGTGGTGGGGCACCTGAGCCCACCTGGCTCACGTTCCAGGGGGATTTGCCAACAAAATGATCCCCCAAACAACCAACATAAGAAACGAACTGAGCTCTGTGGTCCCAATGCCCAGGGGAGCACCAGCCAGCTCTGCCCGGGCTGGCACCCACCTGCTGCTGTGTCTCCTCCCCTCCTGCTCCCTCGGCCCCCGTTTCAACGTTTGCCAGCAAAAAGGAACTTCTGGCACAGGATTTCAGAGAGCCAACCTCCAACCATGGGCTGCATTCCCTGGAAACTGCCCCCAGCGCAGAGGGAACCTTAACCCCACAATTCCCCTTTCCTGGAGCGTGATGGAGGGCTGAGAACAAGGCTGCAGGTCCGAGAGGAGCCAAGGACAAGCCCTGCCAGGGGGTGGGGACCCCTCTGAGATCCCCTCTGTGGGCACCATCCCCTCCCCACACACTGAGGGGAAACCTCCCCTGTGCCACCAACCCCCAATACCTCCACTTTTCTCCAACAAACGGAGATATTTCACCCCCCCAGCCCCAACCCCAGCAAAAACCATCCCCCATGAGCCAAAAAATGTACAAAAATCGATAAAACCACCTCTGTACTCACCTCTCCTCAGCAGGCTTCAGGCTGAGGTGTCCATGCTCCAGCAGCAGCTCCTGTGTGAGCTCCTGAGGCTGCTGCCCCTCCCTCGTTAGCACTAATTAGGGTGGCAGTTAAACCAGCTGGGGGGTGGGCAGCAAGCCTGCCTACGAGTTGGGGAGGGCAAAGTGCTGAGGGGGTGTCCTGGAGGGTCCCCACTCGCTCAGAGCTCTCCTGAGGAGCCAACCCCATCACGGGGTACAATGCAAAGCCAGCGTGGAGCTGAGAAACCTGCAAAAAGCTGCTTTTCCCCCCAAAAACTCCTCCTGCACCCCCTCCTTGTTGGCACCACCCCCTTCCTCAGCTGGCTTGGCCCCTTGGCTTTCAATCACACCTTTATTTTAGCTCAGGACACCTGTGGCACCAGCTGGGCAGGAGCTGCTCCCCCAGGAGCTCTCCCCAGCTGAACAATAGGGAGCTTTTGGTTGGGGTTTTGGGTTTTTTTGCATTCAGTCCTAAAAATTGATTTAGTGCTAAAAAGAACATGAAGAAAAGAAGCGCTGCTGGCCAGCTCCAGCTCCTGCCATCTATATCTATATCTATATCTATATCTATATCTATGTCTATATCTATGTCTATGTCTATGTCTATGTCTATATCTATATCTATATCTATGTCTATATCTGTATCTATATCTATGTCTATATCTATGTCTATATCTATATCTGTATCTATATGTCTATATCTATGTCTATATCTGTATCTATATCTATACCTGTATCTGTATCTATATCTATGTCTATATCTATATCTGTATCTATATGTCTATATCTATATCTATGTCTATATCTGTATCTATATCTATATCTATATCTATACCTGTATCTGTATCTATATCTATGTCTATATCTGTATCTATACCTATATCTGTATCTATATCTATATCTGTATCTATACCTATATCTCTATATGAAAAAACAGTATATATGTGTATATATATATATATAGTCAGCATACACCCCCTCTGGCAGGGATACAAGGGAAGAAACTGTGTGTATATATCTATATATGAAAAACCAGTATATATATATATATATAGTCAGCATACACCCCCTCTGGCAGGGATACAAGGGAAGAAACTGTGTGTATATATGCATATATATAAAAAAAAACAGTGTGTGTGTATATATAGATATATATATATGTATAGTCAGCATCCATCCCCTGGCAGGGCTGCAAGGGCAGAACCAGTCTCTCTCTATAAAATGTGTTTATATGTACATAAACTGCTTTAATGCTGTTTGCCCAGTCCTCACTGGTGACCTTCCCACAATATGCTGTGTACAAGCTCAGAGCCAGCAGCCCCAGCACGTAAACACTCTGGAGATGGAGCCCTGGGGGGAGCATCTGACGTGGATTCCTTGTGACCATCCACTGCCCAGGGCTCAAAAAAGCAAATTGTGAGTGGGACGACTCCGTTTTCACAGCCCTCATGTGGCTGCAGCATGTGAGGGCTTGAAAACCTCTTTAAGAGCTCATGGAGGCAGCCCCCAAAATTCAGATTTGTGTGGGCAGGTTTACAAGGGTTAAAGAGTGAGTGTCAAATTCTGCCCCATGGAATAATCACCTGAAAACAGAGCACGTTGGGCAAAGTCTCCCTGCTGACCAACTTACCAGTGCTCCCAACAGAAACAGGGGCTCTTCCTGACCTGCAGCACTTTCTTTTTCAGGAAGGAACCTGAATAAATGGGACATGTGCTGCTGGCTGGTCTCCAGCTGCCCACAAAGCCCTGCCAAGGCTGGGTCTGGGTAGTGGAGGCTGGAGGGGTGGCTGCAAAGAAAAATCCACATTAAAACAGCTTCTCAAGATAATAAAGTGCTGTGAAGGATGATTCTTTTTCTTTTAAGGACAAATTAATACAAGGCTTGAAACAGCTCCCCCCAGTGTTCCCCTGGAACTCTGCTCCAGCAAAGAATCCCTGAGGGACCCCAAAAATGTTTTTTTGGGGATCTCAGGATGTGCTGAGAGCCTGACAAGCACTGGAGCTCAGCAGTACCCATCAGGTCACCACAGGTAATTAATTGGCTTTGCTGCTTGGCAAAGCTTTACAAAACCAGGTAGATTTTCTTCTGGGGCTTGGAGAACTGATGCTTGGTAGGGCAGCATTTTGTGGGGTCTGCCGGGCTGCTCCTGGGAGAGCTATGGGAAAAAACAAAAGGGTTTTAAGAGCAGCACTGACAGCAGAGTGAATGTGGCCATCTGTGGCCACCTCCAGGCCCATGCTGGAGCTGGAATTCAAACTGAATGCACTGCTCCAAGTCCCATCATACATCACCCCTTCCCTAAATGCCAGCAGGGACCCCTCCCACACCTCAGGGCCACACACAGTCCAAGGAGAGGTTGCCCCGATGCTCCCCCAGAGAGGCCAGACCTGACTTTGGTCCTTGGTGCTAATTGGGATGCTCCTGAGATGCAGGTTCTCCTAAAAACTCCCGAACCAGAGGATGACAAGATGCAGAGGGGGGGAGATTGGATTTTCCTGGTCACCACCTCCTTCGCAAGGCCTCCTAATCGGCGTGTGCTGAAACAGGTTGAAGCTCCTTCTGGTAGCCCTTTATTATATTAAAAAACACCAACAACAGCAACAAACCCCTGAGGAGATGTCCCGAGCTCAGGCGTGACTATCTTTGGGGTTCCCTCCTTTTTTTTGTTGTCACAAAATACAAAATTCCATCTTTTCTACATACAGAACAAAGGAGAACCAAGGAACTGACTGGAGTATGTACAAAAAACTTACACATTCTGTCCTGTCCTTTAAAAAATATAAATATCAAGAACGTTCAGGAGAACGGGGTGGGTTTTATTGTTAAGGCTTCGTTCTTTTAGATCCTTCATTATTTACTGGGGTGCCAGGGAGGCAGGAAAGGGAGGGGAGAGAGGGATTGATGGGGTTTTATTAAGGGTCATGTGTTTAATTCTCGCCAGGCTCTTCCTCAGCTCTGGCAGGAGGAGATTTCCCTCCGCACTGATTGAAGTCTCCGGGCAAGCAGAGGTGGAAGGAAAGGAAAATAAAACCTTTATTATTATTATTATTATTATTATTATTATTGCTATTATTTTGTTTTCCTTCATTAAAATCTCATTTTAAACCTGTCTCCACTCATTGTCTTTGTAGAGAACCGTCTGGATTAAATAGGCTCCACCAGGAGGGCTCCACCAGGAGGGCTCCACCAGGAGGACTGTACCAAGGTCCACCTGGGAAGGTCACAGTGAGGAGGAGATGGCTGGAGGTGTCTTCCCACCCACCCCGCTGGAGGTAGCAAGTGCTGCAGCGAGGGCAGCAGCTGCTGCTGCGTCCCTGGGCGTGAAGTCCGTGGGGAGACTTTCCATGAGGCACTTGAGCTGCTCCTGGCCCAGTTTGATTTTGTCATCCAGCTCCCGCTGCTCGATGAGGAGCGCCGACTTCATCTTCACAAAGTGCTGGTAGTCCTGGAGCTGCTCCTCCGAGAGGTAGTTGCCCAGGATCTCCAAGACCACCCTCTCTCGACGGTCCAGGTTCTCCTTCAGCTCCCGGGCGTCCTCGTGCTGGCCAGCCAGCAGCTTCCTCTTCTCGTTCAGAGAGCTCTGCACACACCAGACACAGCTTCACCAGCAACCAGCAGCCCCCACCTCACTGGTCCCACCCCCTCTCCTTCCTCCCAGCACCTCTGGGAAGGTGGGATGGCTGCTGAGTGCCCCGGGGCAGGAGGATGACTTCCTCCAGATGTGAATCCCACCAAACCAGGCTCTGGACCTTCCAGTGATAGGGGCAGAATTGCTCCGAGAAGGTCAGGAGAGCTTGCCTGAAAGCCACAACTCCCAGGGGAAGCTGGGAACCTCACCCAAGGGATGCTAAAGGTGGCTCCAGCCCAGGCAAAGGGCGGTGGGACCACCCTCCAGCCCTTCCTCCAGATGTGCTGTCCCAAACAGCCATTCTGTTCGGAGGCAAGAGCCTCAGGACATCAGACAACCCAGGGCCAAGGCTCCCAGCACCACGTTTGCTACTGCTCATGGATAAGCACCCAGACACCTGCCTCCCTGGGAGCCCTTGGAGGTCCCAGCTACACAAGGACATTCTTGGGCCTGCTGCTGCCCCACACCCTGAGAAAGGCCAACGCCCTGGGGGTGCAGATACGTACCCTCTCCTCACTGTTGGCATTTTCCCCCAGGCTGCTCAGAACGTTCTCCACGCGGGCCAAGCGTCCCGAGAGGGACAGCAGGAGGTTCACCACCTTATCCAGGTCGCCAATGAACATCTTGTACTTGTCGAACTCGTTGGGTTTGCAGAGCTGGGTGATGAGCAGCTCCACCTCCTCCCCCAGGGCGTTGTTCATCTTGATGTCAGCGAGCAGGCCCTCCTTGGCTTCCTTCAGGATCTCCAGCTTGTGGGTCAGGCTCCCGATGAGCTCGGCCTGTCAGGAGGGAACACACGGGGTCACGACCGCGATCGCCTGGGTGATAGGGATGATGACACCACGAGGACACGGCCACAGGTCCTGAGGAGCAGGGTCAGGTCAGCAACAGCTGACAAGAGACAGCAGAAAGGAGGGAACTCTGGAGTTCCACACCTAGGTGATAACCTGAAGACTCAACCAGACTGCACGGAGACACAGTTGTTGTACCACCAGCAAGCATCTCTACAGGAGAGACACCTCATCTGCTGCACCATCTTCTGACCCCCACCTCCACCTGAGCTTCTGGGAAGCCTCCGAGCGAAAAGAGCTACAGCCACCTCTCCTGATGATTCCCCACTCCCTGACATGTCTTGTTTGGGTGGTGGAGCTTTCACAGCCCAGAACTTCACAAGTTGAAGCTGTGAAGCTTCTCGTCCACCTCAGTGTTGAGCTGTAAGCCTCCAACCGAACCATGAGGAAACCTCCCTGATGGTTCAGGCTCTGCCTCCCATGGAGAAGAGCCTGTGAGGACGCTCTACATGTATTTAGTTGGTGAGCAAAGCCATGGAGAGCACAGCCCCACTCTGCGGAATTCTCTGCCCAAGAAAAGGGGCCCCCTGGGGTTGAGTTTCTCCAGACAGAGCAGTGCTGCACGTGTGCTGGAGATGCTGGTTTCTCCCAGGGTTTGGGGGAAAGGCGTATGCAAAAGCAGAGTGGTTATGGCCTGGGGATGGCAGTTCTGGCTTCAGAACGGAGAGAGAGCTGGGAAAACCCTTGCTAGGAGGCTGGGCATGGGCTGCTGCAGGTCATTTCGAGTAGAAAGCAGTCTGCTCTTGTGGAGAAAGGATCTTCACCCCCAGCCTTGCTCTGAACGGGCCCTTCGCCCAGGGGTGGCCAGGCCCAGGGGGGTTCAAGAGGCTGGTTTGGCTGCTGGGAAGCCCAGAGCCCTGCTCAGCCAGGCACCACTAGATGGAACACTGTGCACACATCCTGGGGGGAGCAGGGCTCTGGGGCCGAGCTGCAGCTCCCACCTGGGTGCAGAGGCTGGGTAGGAGGAGAGCAGCATTCCCTGAAAACAATGATCCTGGTGCCAGGGGGGGAAAGGCTCGAGCAGGACACTGTGGACACTATTTGCAGCGTCTGGGATTTGTACCCTTGGGGAGGCTGAAATTCTGCTGCTGCACAAACAGCACGACACATGATGTGGTGGTTTAGTGGCGGACCTGGCAGAGCTGGCTGAACACTTGGACTTCATCTTAAAGGTCTTTCCCAACCTAGATGATCTGATGATCCTATGGGCTGTGCTGCTCTGGCCAGTGCATGTAGGATGGTTTCGACTGAGAGGGTTAATTAATTTATAGGGCTGCTTTTGACACCCAGCTCTCCCTTCAAGCTGGGACCACCAGAAGCTGGCACCAAACAGAGCTGTGCTTTACTTGAGGGCGTGTCACCAGCAAATGTGCTGAACTGAAATGGTGCTGTGTGCTCAAGCTACCTTCTTCTCATTGATGTCCAGCAGCTCCTCTTCCTCACCTACGTCTTCTGGCAAGTCCTTGATCTTGTTCAGCAGCTCTGCTTTGGGTGCAGAAACGCTGTAGTAAGCAGGACAGGTGAGCAGGGTTACAGGAGCCTCCTTTTCTTCTCTCCTACAGCACAGGGAAGACAAAGGAGGGGTTCAGTCTGAGCCTGGCTTCTCCCCATGCCTACACCCCTGGTTCTCCAGCTCTTTGGGACCTTCCCAGTGCCATTAACCAGGAGGGGAATGGTCCCTGCCCTCCGAGGGGGCACGGCAGCTGCTTTCACACCTCTCCCTGCCCAGCCACACGTTGCCTGGTTAACACATCTCTCCAGGACCAGGTCCTTCCCCAAGGTCCCTCAGCTGGTGATGGCTACACCGACCACCTGCTCTGGAGGACGCACAACAGCTTCTTTCTACATGGCTCTCCAGCTCCCACTGGAGTGTCCACCTGCACAACAGCACACTGGAGGGGCTGGGCTGAGCTCTGCATCCCCCTGTAGTAAGCAGGCACCTCCAGCCCTCCTTCCCAGATCTGGCCTCTCATCACCTTCCTGTTTTGGTCCTGATTTTATTCTGTCACTGTGCTTTGGATCGAATTGCTTTAGATGACAAGGGTTAAGGTAGCAAAACCAAGTAGCATCTCCAGAGATGGTTCCTCTCCTGGCCTCTTACCCAGCCCAGCATCAGTTTCCACCCAGCCCAGAGAGGGGACCTCCAAGGACATCCAGAAATCTCCTGCCACTCCTCACACCTGGCTCCCAAGAGCTCTCTCTCCACCAATGCCCACCCCTCAGAGGCAGAAGAATTCAGTGCAGCTTGTCCTTCAAAGCAAGGAGGCAGCAAGTCCTGCTGCACCCCGAGCCCTGGGCCCCACGGAGCAGTGCTTACGTGTCCTCCCCCAGTGCTGCCCTCTGAGCCTTCTTCTGTGTCATCCTCCTTTTCATGTTGTTCTCCTTCAGCAAGCTGGACCCACTGGGGAAAATCCCCTCCATTAAGTCCATGGTTGTCTTCATTTTGGAATCTGGGTCCAGGATATCAGCCAGAGACTTGTCTTTATGGACAATTTCTTTCACCAGGGCCTCCGACTTCATATCCTCCGGGGTCTTTGTCTTTGTCTTTGCTGGAGATGCTGCTCCCAGGGTGCCAGAGCTGCTTTCCAAGCCTCCAGTGCTGCCCTCTGGCTCCCTGGGGTTACCTTCAGGTTGAGCCGTGGGTTGTCTCTCAGCACCTGGAGGCCCTTCAGAAGCAGCAGCAGGAGAGGTAGTCCTCTTGGATGCAGATGGCGAGAGGGGCCAGTTCTTTTCACTGGTACTGGTGCCCAACCCTGTGATCTCCCTCTCGGCCAGGGCTTGGGGAAAGCTTCTGAAGCTGCTACGGACAGAAAAATTCTGTGAGATGAAGACAAACCTACCACACAGACCACTGAGAACACCTGGAGAAGGCCTAAGACAAGTTCTCCTCCTCTCCTGCTCACTTTTGTGCCTCATTCCAACACGGCCAGTCCCACATTGGGAAGCTACTGGCACCAGGTTGGACTCTTTTGCCATTCCAGCACAGAAAGCACTGGTGAGCAACCAGTCACTTGGTCTTCTGCTCACAGGAAAAACCCACGATAAAAAAACCCCCCACTGCAGAGTGTGGCTGTGACATCTTTGCCTTGTCACCCCTTGGCAGATGCTCACCCTGCTGCATACCAGGGTTATTTTGTGCCAGCCCCGAGATGTGTTCCGGGGGACTCTTTAACTGCCTGGAAAAACCACCGTGGACTTGCAGAGATCTCTCTCAAAAAACCAGCCACTGGAAGGAGTCAGGAGCCTTTCTAACTCCTCCTGCTGGGAGGAGGAGACCAGGCCAGCCAAGCACCTGTCAGTGCATCTGCTGGTGGGCCACGAAGTCGTGCTCTGAGCTGCATCACTGGACAATGCTCTTGGCACCCAGCAAGGCCAAGCGGCAGCCAATCTGTCTGTCTGTCTGTCCCTCTCCCCTGACAACGTGTGCACCCCCCTGCAAGCCCGCGGGTGGGTCCTGGTGGCACGTGGAGCTGTGGAGCTCAGCCCCACCGCACTGGAGCCCCACAGATCTCACTGGTTATGGCCCACAGCCCTTACCTTGCTGGGGGCTCCTCTGCCAGCCTGGGGGGGTTGTCTCCAGCTGCCCCCTCCGGCGCCAGCGGTGGGGGAGGAGGAGGAGGAGGGCACTGCTCGTGGCCAGAGCTCAGCTGAGGAAGAGGACGGGGTGGCTGAGGCGGGGAGAAGGGGGGAGCAGCAGCAGCAGGGGGCTGGGGAGGGGGGGTGAGGAACACCTCATCATCTTCCTCGTCGGGCAGGGAGGGCGGGGGGGTGAGCTGCAGCAGCGACTCGGAGATGTGGAGCTGGGTGGTGCCCAGGGGAGAGGGGGGCTCGGGGTCAGAAGAAGTGCTGCTCTGCGTGGGCAGGGACTGCCACCTCAGGGAGAACCTCTGGGCAGCTGCTGGAGGGGACGCCAGGGCCCTGGGGTAGCCGTTGTCCTGGAGGGGGTGAGCCCACCCCGCTTTGGAGGGGAGGGGTCTGTGGGGCAGCCCAGCTCTCCTCCTCCACAGCAGCTCCTCCGTGAGGGTCTCGGGGGATCTATCCCGGGCAGCATCCGAGGGCTGGGCCTGAGTGGTGCCCTCAGGGGGAGCAGCAGCATCTCGCTTGGCATGGGGCTGCCTCAGAGCCTGCCCATCCTCTGGGGGGGCCTGGCTGGGCGTGTTGGGGGAGGGCTGGCCGGGTCCAGGAGGAGTGAGGTTAAGGAACGAGGGTTTCAAGCCTTGCTTCTGCTCAGGACAGGGGCTCCTCGCCCCCGTTGCTGGGGGTGGCACAAAGGCAGAAGTCCTGCTGTCTGGCCTGGGAAGTTCTGAGAGCTTGTGGTTCTCCATCAGGGTGGTGGGGCCCGTGCCAGCCTCGCTGCTGTGCTGAGGGTGGGGGTAACAGCTGCTCAAGGCCTTGGCTGCTGAGTGGCTCTTTTCTGGCTTGCTGAAAGACCTAAACACCGAGAGACAGACCGTGATAGGGTTAAGAGGTAATCAATGAGCAAGGAAAGCTACTGTGCAGCTCCTTCATGAGCAGATTATGCAACCACCTCTTGAGCTGGGTTAGGCTCAGCTTTGAAACTGGTACTAAGATCCAGCCAGATCCATTCCCACCCACCCTCTCCCTCCATTCCCAGCGTGTGCTGCACCACGCACGCTTGCTGCTGTGAGATGGACTCCCTGCCACTATCTGCCATCAAACTCCCTTCTCAACTGCTGGCAACTTCAAGAGTTTCAGCTTCGGGGGCCAAAAATTCCCCTAAAATGATCTGCTCCTTTTGGAGAGGTGCCACTAAAATGCTTTGGCTGCCCCCGAGAACAAGGCGAGGCCAAAAAATGCACTATTTTGACTGTGGAGAAAAAGAAAAAAACCCTTTTCCAACCGTGGAATCCCCTTAGAAAAAAGAGCTGGGCTCAGACTGGCAGGTGTGACAAAGCCCAAAGGGCTGCGAGGTGAAATTCTCCCTCCCAGGCCTTTTAAGATGTTCTGATGTGAGGAACAAGAGTCTGGGCTTTGAAGGGAGGCTCCTGCTCAGAGCTCCCAGCCAAACCTCCTTGCCCATACGGCTGCTTGGCTGGAAAACAAAATGAGCAGTGGTGGTGGGCAAGAGAAGGTGGCCCAGAAACACGAGGCCGCCCCATAAACCAGCAGAAGACAAGAAAGCTCCAGTGCCAACCTATTGTTCAACGTGGCCCATCTGTGGTGGTTGAGACTGGGGCCCCAGATCTGCTCTCAGAGGTGCTGCTACAAATTTAAGAGGAACGGGACATTCTGGCTTTATTCTGGTGGAAGTGAGAATAGGATTTGGCAGCCCCTGCCCGGGGGTGGGGAAGCTTCCCAGACAGGCTGCTCTTGGGCTTCTTTTGGGAAATCCAACTCTGGCCAACCACACAACTCCCAGCAGCAACATGAACATCATCCAACTGTTGATACCAATAATCTTTGTGTGGCCAAGCATGAAAATGAGAAGCCTCCATTTCGTGCCCCAATCAACTTGTTTTCAGCCCGGGTCTTCAATCCCCCTGCTTGGGAAATAGGTTGGGGGGGGAAAAACCCCCCCAAAAAAGGAAGCTGCATGTAGTTATGGAGGAGGAGGAGGAGGAGGAAAAGCCATCTCCAGAAGACACGGGGAGGGAGGAGGGACTAGAGGATTGTTCTCTCAGAAAGAAAAAATGGGCAAAGTTCTTCCAAATGGAAGTCAAGGGGGGGGTGTTAACTTCAGTCTGAGGGCAGAGCTCCCTCGTGAGGAACTCTCCCAGGCCCTCCTGATGGCTTCTCCTGGAGGATGAGCTGTTTGGGCACTCAGAGCTTTGGGACAAACATCTATTTATGACTGCAATGTAAACACAGCAAGCTCGACTTCAGTTCCACTTAACTTCAAAACGAGCCACTGCTAAGTGGGTGGTTACACAAGCCCCTAATACCATGAGTTTTGTGATGACACTCCCCTGTTTTTAAAAGCATGTCTCTCTCCCCTGCTGCTGAGCAAAACGTGCTGCCTGCACAGAGGAAAGCAGCCTAAACGCAACCTCAGTTCAGCAAGAGAAGTGAAATCTCCTGGTTTGAGCCCACCCAAAGGTTTGCTGGCTCTTGGGGAGGCATGGTGCTGGACTGGAGGAGAGCAGCAGGGTGGGACACCAAGGTGTGTTTCCCTCTAGAGCCCTCCAGGTAGGACAGCACCTGGCTGTGAGTTCTAGCAGGAGGCCAAAGGAGCTGGGGCTTGGCTGCAGAATCCTGCCCTGAGGTGACACGAGGAGGACTTGAGAGTCAATCCATGTCTGTAGTGCAGAGCAAAGCTCACAGCAACTTGCTCCTCCTGACCCTGCTGGTTTTCTCTAGCTTGTCATGACCCCCCTGCCCACGTGGACAACTCAGGCCAAGTGCTGCTGGCAGCAGGGTGGCCAGAGCTGACCCTGCCCTGGCCGAAGGGACACGAGCAGGTACCCACCTGGCTCCTGCGCTGACCACGTAGAAAGGATCTCTCACCATGGGGCCAAATTCAGTGTCCTCCCTCCTCAGCAGGTCCTGGGGTGCAGAGACAGTGGAAGGAGCGAGCAGGAAGAGATGATGAGACACGAAAGCAAATGCTAAGCCTGCTTTTGATGAGCCCTTCCCAGCAGAGACCACTCCAGTGCCCCCTTCCCCACCCCCTGAGTAATTTGCTTTTTCGGTCGGCGTTGCTCCAGATTTAGGGGTCCTGGAGCTGGGAGAGGTTTGGGCTGAGACAGCCTGAAAAAGCAGAGGGAAGGGAAGGCTGAGAATGTGTTTCTGGAGCCCGGGAGCTGAGAATTCCACAGAGCTATCCATTTCTTTGGGCCTCTACACAAATTCCTGCCCCGGCACTGCAGGGGAATTCATGCGCAGCCTGGAAGGAGCGTTAGACACTGCACACAAGGCCCTGAAAAACAGGCAGGAAATAAAACATCTCCCACCAAAAAAACCCTGAAAGGGCCAGAAAAATAACACCAAACCACCTCGTGGCTCTGGCTCCATCCCCCACTTCTCCAGCTGGAGACAGAGCAGAGGCCAAGTCGGTTGAGAGAGCACTTCAACAGATCCTGCCCTTTCAGACAGACACTCGTGGGCGGGTGTGTGGGTTGGAAATATCCTCTGCCCCCAGCTTCCCACAGGCAGAAGCTCTGCCCTGGCTGCTGAACGTGTGCAAGAATGCAAAAGGAGCCAACAAGAAGGAAATAAAGATCTCCAGAACTTCCCCCTGTGTGTCTCCTGCCCGAGAGGGGACTGGGTGAAAATGAACCGAGGCTGCTCGCCCTCCAACCAGCCCCTGAAAAGTACATTTTAGTGATTCTTCTCTTTCCGGATGCCTCTTTTTAATTCCCTCTGCTTAGAAACGTAGGGATCTGAGGTCTGCTGAGGGAGGACGTTTAGAATGAAGCACCCAGAGAGCCTTGGGAGGATGGCTCCTGGCTTGGCCTGCTTCTGAGGCGCTGCCCAGAGCCTCCTCTCCATTTCTAGGAGCGCTTTGCTGCACCCACATCATCTCCTCTGGGCCAGCAGCACGTGCAAGAGGAGCAGGAGACGTCCTGGGTCCCAGCTGCCCTCTAAATATGCCAGGCTGCCCAAGCACTCGGACTATCTGGAGCGAGGAGCTCAGGTTCTGGTTGCTCCCTCCCTCTCCCCGTGATGAAGGGGGCCTGGAGAGGAGCCAGGGAGGGGGCAGCAGCCCCACCACTGCTGCAGATCCCTGTGGCCCCACCACTTGTGGCTCCCTAAATAGGTCTGAGCAGATTTCAGCTGGCCTGGGCAGTTGTTCTTGAGGACGTCAGCCTCTTTCTGCTCCTGACCAGCAGCAGAGGCAGGCAAATTCCCCATCTGTGACATCAGCCACCAAGCAGGGGACACGAGAGCCTCCACCAAGTTCCCTCTGCAACGTTTCCCTCCAGGGCTGGAGGCAAAGCACAGCAGCTACTTGGCAGTGCCCCCACCGAGCACCTCCCAGCACTGCCAGGCACGCTGGGGGCTGGAGCAGCTTCAGGCAGCCTTTAATCCTCTCTGTCTCACCCAGAAAAAGGGGGGTTAGGGCGGAACAGCCTTCATGGGACACCCCACCAGGTGCTTCTCCGGGGATGCTGACAGGGAGACCCCGGATGGGGTGTGTCCGGCGCAGGCGGAACACATTTCAGATTTCTGAAATCCCAGAAACAGCCCCAGCAGCGAGGAAGCCGATCAGCAGCAGGACCCCCACCAGCAAGCACCTAAAGAGCACCCTGCAATTTGACCGCAGGAAACCACCTCCACCTCAACACGTGCTGAGCCACGGGAGCGATGGCCACGAGTGAACCTCAGCCCGTCCACCCTCCAGCACCCCCCCACCACCTGCCCCCCACATACCTGGTGTTTCTTATCCGCCGTGGGCGACGACCGGGACCGCACGTGCACGGGGACCACCTGATTGTCATATCTATCCAGCAGGTCCTCCACGGACACCGACTTCCCGGATTTCCTGCTGCTGGAGGAGACCTCCAAGACCTGCTCCTGCTTCCTGTAGCGAGGCTGTCCCCGCAGGCCCAGGGGGTCTGTCTGAGTGCCTTTGGTCAGCTCTGTTTTGGCCCTGTAGTCCCGGCACCTCTCTCTGGGTCGGCTGGTGACCGAGCTGTCCTGGCGCCCCGTCTTCTTCTCCTCCCCACCCGTATCAAAGCGCCCCATCAGCTCTGGGGGAAGGGTGGAGGACACCCGCCCCGTCCTGGAGAGCCGCTCCAGGGACTCCCTCCTGCGGTAGAGGTTCTGGTCCTGGAGGGAGTTGATGCTGGAGGCCGAGGACAGGCTCTGGCCGTCGGGGGGCTGGAGGAAGGAGCTGTGGGAGCGCTCCCTCAGCAGCCCCACGTCCTGGGAGGACGGTCTCCGGCCCGTCTTGCGCTCGATGTAGTCGGCCAGGGCGCTCTGCTGGAGCTGCCGCAGCTCGGGCCGGGACAGGCTGGCCGTGGAGGAGCCTTTGCCCTCCCTCTCGAAGATCTTGCGCCGGTCGGCCACCGTGCTCTCCGGGAAGACAAAGCGGCTGCTCTTCTTCTGGCAGGAGAAAGGCGAGGGCTCCCCGTCGCAGACGCCCACCTCGTTCATCTTCTCGGGCTCCGAGTAGGACCTCTTCTTCTGCTCCGCCGTCAGCCGCCGCCGGCCCCCGACCCGCAGCACCTGCTGGGCCCTGCCGTGCTCCAGGGCCGAGAGGCTGCCGTGGGTGGGCGTGATGCTGTGCCTCTCCTTGGGGGTGTGGGGGGACGGCCCCGCGCTCCTCAGCCCCACGTGGGCCGAGGCGGGCCTGGGGGTGCTCCTCTTGGGGGTGCTGCCGAAGGGGGGGCTGATGCGGCGGAAGGAGGTGGCCCTCAGCACCCGGGACTGGGCGTCCTTAATGCTGTTCCTGTAGGCCCTGTTGAACGGCGTGTCCAGCTGCGCCCCGTGGGTGTCGTGGAGGGTGTCCTTCCACAGCAGCTCCTTCTCGGCCTCACCTCCCAGCTGGAAGGTGCTTTTGCTCCTGGGGAGCTGAGCCGCCCTGAGCTGCACCTCGTTGTCAGCACACAGGCCGTAGTAGTCACCGGACCGTGCCTGCTTCACCGCGGCCACCATCTGCAGCTCCACGGGGTGCCAGTCAGCCTCCTCCAGCTTCCCGTTCCTCATGGAGGGGCTGGAGACCCTGCCCGGCTCGCTGGGCAGCTTGCTCCGCGTGTCCTCCGGGCCGAGCAGAGAGCTCCTGGTGCTGGGGGGCTGGCTGGTCCTGCTGGGCCCGTAGTGCTGGCCAAAGCTGGGGACACCAGCACCCTGGGGACGGTGAGTGCTCTGCTCAAACTTGTTGACCTTCTCCAGCACGGAGCAGCGGGGCTTGCCGGGGTCCGGCCTGCCATAGGGGAAGCTGTGGGTGCTGCTGGAGCTGAGGCGGCTCCTCCCCGGCTCGGAGGCCTTTGGGTGCTGTGGAGAAAGTGGCTCCTCGCACTTTGGCTCGGCAGCGTGGAACGGAGCCACGCCCGTGCCCTCCTCCTCCTCCTCTTCCTCCTCCTCCTGCCTCGCCAAGGCCTGCGGGTCCAGCTCACCCCACGCTTTCTGCCCCTGTGCCCTGTGATCCTCTCTCAGCTCGGAGCTGCTGGGCCTCCTGGAGCTCTCGGGGATGTTCTGCAAGGAGGAGAAGCCATACTGCCTGGCCTTGCCCTGGCCCCACTGCTGGGGAGCAGCGGCCTCTCCCTCGCCGAGCTGTGCGCCCTCCTGGGACTCAGCTGCCCAGTCCTCTCGGGGCTGGTAATGGGCTCTTCTCTCCGTGGCCTCCCTCAGCTGGGGCTGTGGAGCCTGGAAGCTGTGTTTGGGGGTCTCTCTGCTGCCGTGCGCTACCTTGTACGGGGACAACAGCTCCTCCTTCCTCGGCGAGGCCAGGCAGGCGTCCGGGCTGGGCGGCTTTTGCTGGAGGAGCTTTGCTGCAGCATCGTGTTTCCTCTCGGCTGCCGGGGGCTGGTAGAAGACGGCTGACCTGTTGTTGGTGGTGCTTTGGTTGCCGTTCTCCTCCAAGCCCAGGGCTGAGCCGGCCACGGCCTTGTCGTAGGAGGCTGGGAGAGGTGGAGAGTAGCCGCTTTCTTTGGCCAGAGCTGGGTAAAGGGTCCCGTTGCTGGTGGCAGAGGGCTGGGGCACCTGGGCGTAGTGCGGCTCCGGGGACGGGACCGGGTAGACACCGGTCGGCAGCAGGGGCTGCCCGGGCTGGGCTGGCTGGGGGTAGCTCTGCTTGGGCTTCACGGCGGGGCTGCTCTCGGGGCTCTTCTCCACCAGGGTGTGCAGGTGCCCTTCTCCAAAGAGGGGCTTCAGCAGCGGGCCCTGGGGCAGGGGGCTGGCGAGGGGAGACCAGGCTCCTTTGGGCTGGGCCCGGGCGCAGGAGCCGGGCCGCTCGTGGTGCCGGGTGGCCGCGTAGCTGTCGCTGCGGGCGGGGGGCAGGGGGGGACCCCTGGGGGGCTGGCCCCTGCCCTCGGAGGAGCCCAGGCCCGGCTGGGCCCAGGAGGGAGCCGCGTGGTGCCGGCCGGGGCCGTGGAGCCTGGCGGGGCCCCCCCGGGACTGGCAGGCTGGGAGCAGGGAGGGGGATTTCACCTCGTACTCCTCGGAGACCCCTCGCTGGGCGTCGTAGACCGTCTTGATGTACCTGATGTCAGCTTGTCTCATGCCCTCCTGGGGGCCACCCCGGGGCTGCAGGCTGTCCGGGGAGCAGGAGGGCTCCCTGCCGAAGGGGGCGGCGGGGTACTCGGGGATGCTGGAGTTGGTGGAGAAGGAGCTGTAGGCAGAGTCCCTCTTGCTGTGGAGGTGGGAGAGCTGGTCGATGCTGTTGGTGGATTTGGCCGGGGAGAGGTGGCAAGGGTGGTAGGCAGGGGAGGAGTGGTCCAAGCTCTCCATGCTGCCCCGGGAGCTGTACTGGTCGGGGCTCCTCCTCAGGTAGCCATGCTCGTAGCCAGAGAGGTCGCTGGTGGAGGAGCTGGGGAAGAGCGAGAGAGGAGTGAAAACCTTCTGTCAGCAGAGGGGAGGCACAACAACTTACAAGCCAGCTCAGAAGCAAGATGTTTAGCTTTGAGAAGCGCGGATGAAAACCCATATTTGGGCCTGGCTCCATCCCCTGCCTGCAGTCATCCCAGTTCACAACGAGGACCCGCTCGAGGTTGCAACACAACGGCTCTTATTTACCACAGAGGGGTGGGAGGGAAACACAGACAGGAGGAAAGTGCATCTCTGGAGCCAGGCAGGACCATCCCCACCCATCAAACCTGTCCAGAGCACTTGGAGAGCTGAACGAGCACCGACGCCACCGAGGAGGAGGAGGAGGAGGAGGAGGAGGAGAGGGGCATCAGAGGCGTGGCGGGGGGGAATCTAATCTCTTTCTTTTTTCCCCCATTTCATTCCTTTTTATGGAGATGAAGGCTATGCCCTGGCAGGCTTCCTGGAAATTCAGCTGTCCCAAGGATGGCTTGTTTGCTAAACTGACAAGGCGGGGGAGAGATGCACGTGTTGGTGGTGGAGGCAAGTGGGGGGGCAGCAACAGGGACAAGCTTGAGAAGGCTCCACAGCTGCCTCCAGCAGGTGCAGGTACACCCTGGGCTACACACGTGTCCGGAGAGGACTTGTGGCCGCCAGAGGTGTGTTCAGAAAGAACCACACAGAATCGCAGGGCTTGGAGGGGACCTCTGGAGATGCTCTGGTGCAACCCTCCTGCTCCAGCAGCTCACCCAGAGCAGGGGGCTCAGCATCGTGTCCAGGCCTCTTTGGAACCTCTGCAGACAAGGAGACTCCACAACCTCTCTGGGCAGCCTGGGCCAGGCTCCAACACCCTCCCCCCAAACAACTTTCTCCTCCTGCTCAGGTGGAACCTCCTGGGTCCCAGTTGGTGCCCGGGGCCCCTTGTCCTGTCCCTGGGCACCACTGACAAGAGCCTGGCCCCAGCCTCTTGCCCCCCCAGCATCGATCAGTTCCCCTCTGAGGCTCCTCTCCAGCTGAACATCCCCAGGATTCTCAGCCTCTCCTCACCAAACAGCAGCAGCTCTGCAGAGAGGTGCAGAGGAACCCAGAGACAGGCACAAGGGGAGGTGGCACGTCCCAGGCCAGAGCTGCTGGGCTCATTGGAATGCACCACTCTGAGTCTCACACAAACATCTCCCTGGCAATGCCCAGCACAGCCCTGCCCAGCTGGCCACTAGATGTTCCCCGTGCTCCTCTTCCAGCACCCAGGAGACAAGGGCCGTGCTGCCAGAGGCCCTGCCAGGAGCTGTGCCTGGGAAGCAGAGCCCCTCGGGTGGGAAATGCCAGGCCAGAGACAAGCATCCGTTTTTTTCCTGCCTTTTTTAAATGCTCTGTTTTCTTTCCCCTCCACTTCGCCCGGGGCTCAGCCTCACCCCGAGAAGAAATGAAGTTGAAATCCCAGTGGCTGTAAGGAGAGCTTCCTGCTCCTCAAACCCTTCTGCCATTCCAGGGAAAATCCTCCCAGGGCAGGATTTAGAGTCGTGGCCCCTCAAGCTGCCCCAGGACCTTTTGGGGCTGCTCTGGGTGCCTGAGCTCCCCTCCCAGCACCCACCACAGCGTGTGGCCTCGCTTGCTGGGACCACAGCACCGCTTCTGACCAGCCTCAGCCAAAGCCACCTCCTTCCAACAGCACTAAGGTGCCTAGGTTAGTTTCTGAGGGACTGCTAAAGCCCTCAGCAGCTCCTCAGGGAAGCAGCTGAGCACACAGGGTTAGGGCAGAGCAGAAAGTGATGCCCAAGCCAGGAAACCCCTGCCTGAGCTCCTCACCCTGGGTGGATCCTTGGGGCTGCTCTGGGCTGCCCTCCCACCTACACCCCTTTTTAACCCTGGCTCTTTGCAGCTGTATGGAGGCAACCACTAACATTTTTCTCCCACGCCTTCTGTCCCCATCCTTCACTCCTGCACTACAGATTTAGGCCCTGATCTTCTCATCAGCACCATCAAGACACATCTCTGGGTACGGTACCATCTAGACGCATCCTTGGGCTCCCTGAAGCCTGGGAACAAGGAAGGACATGGTCCTGGGGGGCTGGTTTAGAGGCTTGGGAGTTCCATGAGATGGTCTGAGGAGAGGGCAAAGGATACTAAGCGAAGAATGCCAGCTGCCTGACCTCCCTGCACAGGAGCGGTGCTGGGCAGGGCTTACCTGGAGTGGTAGGACTGATGCCAAGGGGTGCCAAGCGTGCCCTGAGATATTTGCATCATGCTGGGATCGGGCTGGGTCTCCACGAGCTTGGTTGAATGCCAGGAGTGAGGCCGGCCGGGGGTGTCACCCCTCCTGGGGAGAAGCAGAGGGGTTTTGCACATCAGCATCAGGCCAGCAACACCAACAGCCACGTCTCCCCCTGCTCCTGCCAGCTGCTGGTGCACTGCTACCTTCTGGTCTCCCTCTGCCTTCCAGGGGGATCTCCTCTCCCCCTGCTCCAGCACTCACCTCCATGGTTTCTGACTCCTCCTCTGGCAATGAGGAGCGCTGGACCCGTGTCCCACTGAGGTCCCCCAGCCTGCAGGACAACCCTCACCACCTCGAGAGCATCAGTGCCAGAGGAGGACGTGCCACACCCCCTCCTCTCACAGCCCAGCACGGCCTGAAGGAGCCAGTAAACACAATAAAATGCCCTCTGCAGATGTAAGGTGTTAAGATTTTGCTGGGGGAAGAGCACTCAACGATCACAAGGCACATTAGCCCTTGATCTGACCAGCAGAGAGCTGCAAGGGAGCTGCGTAGACAATCCTCTGGTATTTTTAAACCCTTGTGGTTGGTATCCTTGTAAGAAACCAAGACATATAATAAATCAAGCTGTGAATGTGAGCCAGAAGACACCCTGTACCAGCTCTGTGCCTCGCAATTGCTTCCACACCTACTTGATCCTGGCAATCGTGGATGAAGGCTTAAGGCTGAGCTTAAGCCAGGAGAGGAAGCACCAGCTCGTGCTGAAGATGCAGTGATCTCCAAGGAGGTGGTGGGATGAAGGCTGGAGGGTCCCAGAGCACCAAGGCAGGGAGCAGGGGGCTTGATCCAGCCTCCAACCAAAGGAGTCTCCTAGAGATGGAGCTCTGGGGTTGTCAGAGCCCTTGCTTTGCTGCAGAGCACGCCTTCCAGGGAGCAATAAAAGCCAGTGCAAGACTAAACTCTTCCTGGCAAGGGGGGCAGAGCTGTTTTTGTCAAGCCCACAAGGTCAGGTCCTGAATCATCCCAGACAAACTGGCCGAGGGATAAAAGGTGCAAATGAAGCAGCTAATTCCTGACTTGAGAGAAGACCAATCAATCATTAGATATTAAAAGCAGATAAATTCGGTGTAGCTCAGCTGCCTTCAACAAAACCAGGAGCAACAGGGGACACTTTGTTCCAGAGGTTGCAGGATTTCAAAATGCCGAATTGGATCAATGATAACAAGAACAAAACCACCTCATCCCCTCATTCTTTATCCTGGTTCCTCCAGGGCTGCACCTGCCCCATACTCGTGAAAGCACCTGGACAAGCTCATTACTAAAAAATCCTCCACTTGAGCTCATGGAGAAAGTGATCCCTCTGTCCTAAGTGCCAGGGGTGGAAAAGTGACTCCCAGTTCCTCAGGGACACCCCCAGTGATCAGATAACCTGGGCACCCAGTCAGGCTGGCACCAGGACAAGTGTCTTCTGATTCCCACTCCAGCCCAGTGTCCTCCAAGCAAGCGGCCCAGCTTCTCCAAACTGCCATCTTCATTCGTCCTACCTCTGCCTGGAAAAACCCCCCTTTTCCTAAACCTCCCAGTGGAGCAGCTTTGGGAAAAAGAAGAGAGCAAAAGCTGTGCAAATCAGCCCTGCAGACTCCTCTGCTCCAGGCTGCAGAGGAGCAACCTCGGGCTGAAGCTGAGGAGCACGGCAATACCCACAAGAACTGCAGGGGGATGGCTGTGGTCACACCCAACTCATGGCACCAGTGTCCACCTTGGGATGAGAAGTGGGAGGAAGCAGCTCCCTCCCCTCAGAGGCCACGTCCTGGTCGTCCACGGAGCAGGATCCTGGGGCACATCATGGCACACACCTGCTGTGCAGATCAGACATGGTGTGAGGGCACCAGAGCGAGCTGCTGGAGGTGGAAGAGAAGGATCCCACAAGGAGAGCAGCTTCTCCTAGCAAACAGGCTGCATTCTGTCCTTGCAGGGTGCAACTCAGCCTTGTAGAAGGCTACTGAGGGGAAGGCAGGGAGGGGATGTCGTGGCTGCAACTCAGTTGGCAGCTCAGAGCCATCAACGCCCCGATGAACTGATCTGTTTCTGCTGCCGCAAACCCACGGAGCTTGTGGGGAGTTCTCATCAGTCTCAGGTCTTTAAACACATCATCCAAGATGGCTGAGCAGAGACCAGATGTGAACAATTCTTCTACCACTGTCCCGGTGCTCATCTTTGATCTGTCCCAGCAAGCTTCAAAACCCCCCTCAGCAGAGACAGGGAAGGCTGAAGAGAGAGGCAGCAAAGCCTTCCAGGAAAAGCAGCTGTCCCCAAGGAGCAGTGGTCCCCAGGACCTGCAGGGATGGTTCTGACCAGCTGCTGGTGCTCCAGAAAGCCAGGAAGACCCAGCAAAGAGAGCTAAGGCCACGAGGGTCACCCTGGGTCCCTGCATTGACAGAGAGCACCAACAACGACCTCCTGGTGGGGACGTGTCTCCACGTCCCGAAGGAAACCTTCTCCAGCCACCCCACGCTGCTGCTGCAGCGCCCAGGCTGGGCAGCAGGAGATGGAGGGAGAACTAAAGCACTCAGAAGCCTATTAGGCTTTGGACAGAGCCACAATCTCCTCAGAGCAACGTCGCTCTTAATTAAGGGTCAGGCCTGGTGCTAAAAATAAGCACAAGAGACGAGGGCAATCAGCAAGAGGTCGGACCCTACGGGGTCTGCAGCTTCCAGGGGACAGCTCCCCACCCCAGTGAAGCCCTTCAGAGAGTCTCACAGTCTTCTGCAGCCTCAGTCTTAAACCAAAAGAAAGAGAACAACCTTGAGGAGAACATCCCAGCCGAGTTCAGGGCTCCACCCCAGCCTCACCTCTCCCCCCAGCCCCTTTCCCAGTGGCACGGGCAGGTGTGGTTCCAGTTGACATGTCAGACTCTGTTTGGTTTTTCCCTTTGTGGGTTTCCCTGATTCATTCTCCTCGACTGATGGATTCAAGGACTTGGTCCTCCTGGGATCTTCTTGTAAAGAAAGCGTTGCCAAGGACAGGCAGGGAAAAGAGAAGCTGGCTGACTTGTGGTCTCGGAGAAGGACCCTGCTCCCTCCTGTCTCCTCCAGAGCAGGGGCAGAAAGCCCCAGCAGCCAGCCCCCTGCCCTGATTTCCCTGCCCTGAGGAACTGCCCCAACGGGCTCAATTCAAATCATTTTTCCTCATTCTCCTCCAGCCAGTAAATTAGTGGGGAAGACAGGAAAACAAGCATAGCTCAGATTCTTTCACACCCCAGTATCAACCACACGGCAACCTGCAGCAGGAGAGAGCTGGAAACAATGGCAGGAATGTGTTTTCCTGGTCTTGCTTGGTGCTGAGGAGGAACTTGGAGGAGGAACATTATCCCACCCTAAGGTGGACAATGAGTCAGGTAACCAAGGGGATGTTCAGGGCAAGCCTTTCACACAGGAGCTGCCTTCTCCTCTGGGTTACAGGGCTACAAACCACGGGCAACGCTCAGGAACTGCACCCCAAGCTGCTGACGTGGGAATGATGAAGAGGAGAGGAGAAGAAGAAGGTCCTTTAGGTGAGGGGGTGGGGGCTGTGCACAGACTGCACAAAGCAAAGGGTACCAAGAGGAGCTTAAACCTGCAGCCAGTCAGGTGAACTGGTGCTGGGGCTCCACCACCCCACCGCTCCTGCAGGGACTGGCTCATCCTTGAGCACCTCACTGGGACCCTTCTTCCCTCCTCCTCATCTCCACCCCGCAGCCAAGGTGGTGATGATTTCACCCCGGGCCCTAGGTAGACGTCACTGGCCTCCAGCTTGGCTCAAGGCCTGAGAAGTGAACTCCTTTCCCTGCTGAGGGCAAGGAAGCCTTGAGAGAAGATGGACGCGAGGTCGAGGAACTGCCCTGGACCTCTTCCACCACCTGATGCTGCGGAGGCTGGGGATTCACACGGCTGCACTCCAGCACCCCAGGAGAGAGGGGGAGCTTCCCAGCTGCTCTCCACGAGCAGGGTCCCCAGAAGCCAGGCAGGGACAGAGAGAGCCACGTTCTCACCTGCTCTTCAGCCGCAACTTCACCCCTCCCGACCACGTGGTTCTGCCGGGCTGGAGGTCACTGGTCACACAGTCTGGGCTGAGGGGGCTGGGAGACAGGTCGGAGCATCCCTTTGCTGCATGTGTGTCCCTGCCAAGAGAAACCACCACCCTGTGAGCACTGACACCCACACACCCCGGCCCCTGTACCCCACACTGAACAGGGATTCTAGGCAAGAAGGCAACGCGCAGCCCCGGGACGAGGCAGGGCTGTCGCTCTAGTCTCTGACATCACAATGAAAATGTCCTAGAAAGCCGCTTTCCCCCCCCCCTGCCGCTGCCCAGGCAGGCTGGGAGTGGGGTTCTGAGCCCCCCAGTGCCCCCCCCAACCACGTGGGGAGCTGCACGATCCCCCAGCAGAGCTGCCTGGCACACGGGAGCAGCTGCAGCATCCACGGCAGGGAACTCATCATCCTGCACCTGCCTCCTGGGGCTCTGAACCCCTCAGTGAGGAGCTGGGGGGCTCTGCTGGGGGACATGCCCTTTCCACACCTCGGGAGAGCTCCGAGCACACAAGAGAAGGGCGCACACAGTGACAGCAAGGAAGACAAGCCTGTCCTCCCCCCAGCACCGCTGCCTCCACCGTGTCAGCAGACGCTTACCCCTCTTCCTGACGCGCACGCAGCCATCACACCAACCTCCTGCAGCCACCACCTCAGCTCCTTCCTTCCCCCGGGCTCGGGAGGGCCCAGAGGGATCCAGCATCCCTGCTCTGCTCCAAAGACCCGGGAGAGATCTGCTTTCTCCTGGCTCCAGGAAGAGAAGAGAGGCCCCCGGGGCTGGCTCTGGCCGGGCTGCAGGCATGGGATGGCTGGGATGGCTGGGATGCCATTGAGCTGAGAGGCTTTGTGTCCGGCTGGGTCCTCCCCCACCCTCCCTCCCCAGCCCCCACGTGCCAGGCTGGAATGTTAAGCCTCACATTGCAGATGGGATATGGCTGGGAAGTGCTGCAGCACTTTCTCCGGCAGCGGGGAAAGCCACTGCAGGCCCCACAAGGGCCCTTCTGGCTCGCCCTGCTCCCTCCTCACCCAGCCTTCACCCCAAATCCTGCCTCTCCTTCCCCCGGGCCAGCTCCTGCTCTGCTCTGTCTCAGCCATTCCTCTCCTCTGAGATGATGTCAAGCCCCTCAAGCTGTCAGGATCCACAACCTCCTCTGCTGGTGCCCCATCAGGAGCTGACAACGTTACCTGCCCCACTTCTCTCTGCTCCCTGAGGTTACCATGAAGAATTAGGGATTTTTAGACGAGGTTGCACTGCAAGCAAGGACAGATGCGCTGCTCGAGACGAGGATTTCAAAGACTGTGTGTACACAAAGAGACAGAGGCAATTTAGCCAGCAAAATCAGACTGATATTTGGAGGACCAAGTCCTCTGTGGAAGGCTTTGCCTGGAAACAGCCACAAAGAGCCGCCCGCCTGCCCCTGGGAGATGCTGGGGACATGGGGCACCCCAGGCCACGTCTGGATGGGCTCTGGGCTCGTTCTTTGGGGGCAAGAAGGAAAGGCCACGGGGTTTTCCCCCAGTATCTTCAAAACCTGGAATTGCTGAGCTCTGTGGGGGACGGAGGGCTCAAGAAGACACTGAAAACTAATCAGGCGGTCTGTAAGTAACAGCACTAATGGAGATGAGGGTCCTTCCAGCAGTGCAGCACACCCTGGGATGGAGCCCAGCAGCCCTTCGGCAGCGGGCACCGCCGGGTGCTGTGCCAGAGAGGACCATACCCATGTGCGGGATAACCGGAGGAACCGGGAGAAGACCTGCAGCCTGCCTGGGATCTCCCCCATGCCCAGCACCTTTCCACTTCACTCTCAGATTGCTCATCCCAGAAGATCCCCCAAGACATTTGGTGGCCATCAGGAGAGTGCCCATCTCTAGAAAGCTCCTTCTGCAAGCACAACCCAGGAGCAGCCACCCGAGCCCAAAGGTGTTGAGGGCCTACCTTGCACCTTGACCATCTCCAGTCCCACCTCCTCCTTGGAGTGGCCCTTCTCCTAAAGCCCCAGCTGCCCTGGGACAGCAGCTCTCTGCAGCAGCACCCAGCCCTCTGGGATGCTCTTTAATACCGGGGCTGGGTTTTATTTTGGGATGCTGCAGAGCCCTCACAATTGCGTCCCTGGCGAGGAGGGGCCTCCAGCTGCTCCTTTTGTGATGAAGCTCCCAAGTGGGAGGCAGGAAAGCTCTTGAAACCTCCTTCCCCTCCCACCTGAGGCTGGCAGCTGCCCCTGAGATCTGGCCCTTTCTGCACAGCTCCTGGTTCCTCAGGAACTGTTATTTATTCCAGGGTGCCTTTGGTCTTCAGCACCCCCCCTGCTACTGAGGAGCTGGCTGCACACGGATCAGCTTTTCCCTCACCTCAAAATACGGCCCGGGAGGATGTTTTCCTGGGTGCCTGCTCCACAAGCAGCAGAAGAACACAGTGGTACAGGCTGAAGCTTTTTTTGCTTTGCTGAGATCCTCTGCTTCTGAGCAGAGGTGGCCCTGACCTCCCCCGGCCACCTCATCTGCCTCCTGTGCTGACCTCACGTCACCTGCATGCTGGAAACCTTTCATCCCATTTACCTGAACCTTTTGTGCTCTCCACTCTTCTTTCTCACCTCCTCCAGCCCTCCTTGTCCTTATTCATAATCTCCACATTCCAGCAGAGATTGGGTTCCTAAGTGAAGCCCAGAGAGTGAGGGGGTGCCTGCCTCTGCCCAGCAGATCCCCCCAACAATTATCCCAGCCAGGGGCTGCAGAGATGTTCTTCTCCATGAATTAAGCCTCGTGGTCCATAAAATAGTTGCCCGAGTAGTGAAGTCTCACCAATCACTGCTCTCACGGCCACAGTTCCCAAAGAGGAGAGGGATTTCACACAAAAAACCACATTTCTGAGGTTTTATCTGCTCGGAGCACTCGTTCTCCAGCACATCAGCCCAACGCTTCTTCTGCCTGCACTAGCTCCCTCTGCTCTCCACAGCTGCAGCTGTGAGCCTGGGATACGACTGAGATCACCCATAACCAGCACCAGGAATTATGTTTAAATATG
>VYZX01020144.1:0-18080 GCA_013401335.1 Brachypteracias leptosomus
TGAAGCTGCTCTCCACAACAAATTGTAATTACATTTTTGAGTAGGAAGGCCATACTAGAAGCAGCACGCTGTTTCTCTACTGTGTTTTCTTCTATAGGAATTGTTAAAAAAGTAATGGAAAAGAATAGAGTATCAGCCTTTCTTTACCCAGCACAACACAAGTCACACAGACATGAAGAAAGAGGATACTGAACTGAAGGGCTCTCTCCTTCCTTCAATTCAGACAGTAATAGAGAGAAGTCTGAGATGCAGCCCTACATTATTTTTTTCCGTCAGAGACAGTTGTAACTATATCTATGGAGAAAGTGGAGAGGAAGCAGGGCACTCAATTCCTAATTTCCTTCAACTCTGATCTAAGAGTGAGGAAAGGATCAGCTTTTCACTTGGGCCCCTGCATTTCCAAATGCTTGGTGCTAACAAGCACGCGGAGGGCCCCAGGAGCACAGGCAGCATGGGTAATTGTGTGCTCTCACGCTGAAGTGCAGAGTGAACAGAAATACTGGAGAGGGAGGTGATTTCTTTCTGGTTGGGATCATCCTCCATGTGAATTCTGATATTTCAGCTGATCCAGAGATAAATCTGTTTTGTGAGTGTATCAGCTAGCCGAAAATTCCTTTGATTTTAAAGTCAGATTGGTTGTTGCTTTCTATAAGCATACTCAGTGTGAACTGGTATTGCTGAGAACCACGATAAATCTGCCAGATGCCACTTCTAGTCACTGTTGTCAAATACATGATGGAGCTGTCATATGCATTTCATTTTTTCCTAGGCAGTGTCAGTGCAAGGAAACAGTGGTGATGTATTAACTTAAACCCCTGTCTCCAGTTTCTTGCTGAACAGTTTACAGCTGTGTAATGTCTGAATTTCAAAAGCAAGAGATCATTTCTGGAACTTCCAGATAATAGTTTCTAATGCTCTCTCTCTATTAAGTTTTCTGTTTTCTTTTTTTTTTTTTTTTTAAATTTGTTTTTTTTTTCTTTTCTTGGCTATGAACAGGTAAACTAAGAACTGAAATGGCAGCAGTTCTTATTTGTCTGTTTTCCGGGCAGAATCTACAGTGTCAATCTCCACTCACATCAAGGTTATAAGCCCATGATATCATTCTGGGAGTGTTTGCCACTGAGCATCCACAAAACAGCTTGTTTTCTCTGGCCTCCAAGACCCACAAATTATGATGTGTTGCCTTCCAAGAACTTCTCATTGAATTTGAAGCTAGGAGGCTCATAAAATTTGAAACTTAAATTAAACTACTTTTTCCTTTTCTCCCTAGTGAAACAGTATAAAATTAAGCGTTTGCCACTTTGGAGAATAAATGATTTCTTATTCCATATTTGATTATTGGCACATCTCGGTGTTTAGCTTACTCTAAAAATTTTCATTAAACAAATAAAAAAATAAATATTTGTAATCACAGATAATAGTACAAAGAATTCAAGAACTAGGTATCTGCTATTACTAGTATTTACTTACCTACTTAAATGCACAGCATAGATCAAATTTGTTTTATAGAAAATGTTTTGAAGAGATAGGAAGAAATCAGAGTACCCTTAAGTTTGAGATTGTCCAAGATACAATAAAGTGTCCTTGAAGGCTTCCTGTCTATTGTCACTTTGCTGATACATTTTCCCCAGATGTCTAAGTGGAATTTACTTTAAAAGCCTCATTTGTCTTTTTCATTTCCAAGTAAATGGAAACAGAAGAAACAACTTGTGATTATCACAACACCACTTTGCTGCAAAAAAACTACTATCACATTCTCCTTTCGATAAGGAAAATGAGAAGTGCTGCCTGTAGACAGGTCAAGGTGTCTGGTCAAAGAACAGTCTAAAAAGCCCGAGAAATGGATGTCCTTACCTTCCATCCTGAGTAGGAAACAGCAGTAATTAACATATGCACTTTAGTTTATTTTTACTGGATGCAGACCAGAACCAAAGCCGTGGTGATTTCCAGTGCCTAGCCAAATTACCAGGACAAGAGTATGAATCTACAGAGAAAATGCCAAGGTATCCTGAACAGGCACTGGAAAAAAAAAAAAAAAAGAAAGAATACTGATCTCATTTTTTCCCTCTTTGCCTCCTCCCTCCACTTATGTATAGAAAATATAACATTAAAGTTTGTGTTTTACTGGGAGAGAAAATGAATTAATTCTTTAAGTACTACAAGAGCCATGCTCATAAGGGACTACATTATTGTAGGTTGTTAATTAAGAACAGTAGCTGATATTACTTGTAGATGGGCTGCCCTTCATTGTGCCTGCTGTTCACTAAATTCAAAGTTGTTATGAGTAAGAGTACATCCATCGCCTCACAGGTCTCATCCCCTGTAGAAAATCTGGCAATAACTTCTCAATCCCCAGTAACCCTGTCAAATGGCTCTCATCATATGCAAAAATGCAGAGCCTTAATTCAGCGGTTCGTCTAAAGAAAAATTAGAATATGTAAATATCAGCTGTGCCTCTCTGCTAGTTTTTTGGACTTAGCACATGTTCCAAAGCATGTAACTCAAAATAGTTGCAACACATTAGTTAGTACCAAGCACTGCTAATTGAAGTTAAATGAGTTTCTGTTACTTCTTTGTGAGTAATTTTTTGGCTTTTGGCTAATTAAGAAAAAAATTCGTTCACAACTGTTTAGTCAGAGAAGATTTTGTTGTGTAAAAAGCAAACAACTTTTATGGCAAGAAATCTGAAGAATAGACTTTTCTAATGGTCTGCCATTCTCTTCCAATAATATTACTTAGATTGAAGTCTGCATAATGATTAACTGCTTTTAAGAAGTGATGACTAATAATCAGTTATAGGGAGACCTTCAGCTTGCATATTATTACAGCAAATTTTATTCATTTTCATACATACATATATTTCAGCAACAGACCTAATTTAAAAGTCAAAGTTTATGTAAGAAATGAACCACAAGAAAAAGTCCCTTGCTGTGACTGATTGCATAGTTATAGTATTGCTTCAGGTGTAATCAGGATTATTTGTCTTTCTGACATTACCACAGTGATACGAGATACACTATGCTAATATGCCTATCTTGGTTTATAAGTTGTTATTAGTCCTTTGTTTCTTTTGGTCTCTTAATTAGTGACCACTGTTTAAAGTCATTCATCTTTGATCACATTTATGCAAATATGCCGGATTATTAACAATAGTGTCAATAGGGTCATGTTTATCCATTTTTCTCAAGGAAATATTTTTCTGAAAGCCTTATTTTACCACTTTTGTTCACATGAAACAGAAACTTAATAAATCTAGCTATTCTAAGGAGCAAAGAATTACTGTCTGTGTATTTAAATTATACATATGTGCTGTATCAATAGTGCATAAATAAAGCTTCCATCAATTGTACATCAGTATTTTCACAGAATACTATGGAGTGGCAAATAAAATAAGCAGTGCTGACAGAATGGCCAGCATGCAGCTAAGCGATTAATTCTAATTTTTTTCTAAATCACAAATGCTTTTATTTCCATTGAATGAAAAAGGAGTATCAGAGAAAACAGTAGAAAGAAAATGTTATAAATCTATAAAATATCTGTTTTCTAAGGACCAACTGGTAATTTCTCTTCAGTTGTGTCTGTGTTCACTAGTGATTCAGTTCACTGGATTGGGAAGTGGTCAGAAGTCTCTTCTCCTGGAGAAGAAGGTATCTGAGAGGAAAGCAGGAATGAGCAGACAGAGCTGAGCAGATCCAGATGACTATTCCCCAACCTGTGAACAGCAAGACAGCTCTGTGCTTTCCTCCTTTCTTTCTCTTGTTTCCCTTTATAGCTTTGGCAGGGACAGCGAGAACAGCTAACTTAAAATTTTGTGAAGGAAGATGTTGTGCAATCAAAACATCCACTCAGTGTAAGTCAAGATACTCTAACAAGGAGTTAGAGGGGTACATTTTTTTTCTGCCTCATGCAATTGCATTTCCCGGGAGATGGTTCTTTTATGCCTAGCTAGGTTCTGAGGTTTCCCCAATGGAGGTGACTGTCTAATGTATAAACCATGTGTTTGTAAGTATGGTGAAAGCGCTTCTGTCCTTGTTGATCTTACTAATGAACAGGATGCTTATTTTGCTATGCCATCATGTCAGCCTAATACTAAGGGTCTGAGTGTTTTGGCAAGACTGAAAAAATACAAACTTTTCAGTAAGCTTTGAAAATGAACTCTTACTGGTGCCAAAACATTATGTGAAATGACTGAGAGAAAAGTAATTTGACATAATTCTACTCATTTATGAAGTAACAGAATATTGCATTTGAACACAGTTATAATTAGTTTTGTAACAAAGCTGATTTTATGAAATCATTTGGCTGGGTTTTGAAAGGTATTATCTGATTTTTTTTTGTGAAATTGGTGGGATTTTTTTCATTTTTTTTAAACACCTAATAAGATTTAGTTTATGAATTATTTTCATTACAGATTACATGCAACATCTCTTGATTAAGACAGCTGCAAATGAACCATTCTTATTAAATGTCTTTAACATGTCAAATTCCAGTGCTTCCCAGTAGCATGGAAGCAAAAAGAAATCTTTTCTTAAATGTTAAAATGAGTGCTGTTCATAGCTGAGGAAGACTTCTTATGTAGAAGAAGTACAGGAGAGAGACATTGCTGAAACAACACTTCTAAAGTTTTCTTTGCACTCTGACAAAATCAGTCCTGCATAGTTTCATCTATTCTTTTGTAAATAAAAATCTGTAATTTAATAAGTATATAATACCTAAATTATCTATATTTTTATTGTTTTCAGACAGGGAGTCTATAGAAAAGGAAACATTAAAGCAAAGGGGTTTTTGCTTCTGAAGCAAACATAATGCATTAAAACTAGAGATTTACTGGTTTGTATGGAAAAGCTCTCTGCTGCCACACAAACAGGGGGAGTAGCAAATGAATAGAGGAATTGAAATATGACTGTTCTGATTTTTCAGAATATGTTCTGTCTGTTAGGAAAACCATCTGAAAACCGCAGTTTGCTGTCCTGGCTGTAATAAGAGGTGCATTGGTATACATGTCCAAAAATGTTTGAACACTAAAAGTGAATTAACTTTATTTAGAAGAAACTTTAAATTAAGAGTGAGTTTTCTGTAGTTTAGGAACTGATTACAGTTTTAAGAATCTATGGTCTCTTGTCCAAAGGACTTTCAGTCCATATTTTATACTATATAAAGTTAATGGGAATAAACATTAGTTCAAAATTAGTTGCAGATCAGTATCTGTAACCTGCAAAATACTGAGTTAATTCTCTGTGCTTAGAAATGATGGAGCTGCCTGTCTTCAGGATATAGCATTAAGTAATACAGAAAGCTGAGTTTGAATAGAAAAGTGGCTTGGATGCTGGAGCAAGGCAAACTAAATGCAGAGCATCCAGAATAAGGAGAAAAGTGACAAAGGCCAAACAAAAAGAAAGAAACAGAGTTGTAAAGAGTGCTGATACTGAGGTATTGCCTTGCTTCTTTACGGCATTATCATCTGTAGGCACTGTGAGGGTACTTTAGGTGGAAAGTTTTGTGTTGAGTTTCTGTGGCATGGTATATATGACTTCTGCTGGTATAGACCTGACCACTCAAGGTCTTTATTTTCATGTTTCTCCTGCCACAAAGTGTCTCTCCCCCATTTGTCTCTATATATTTTACCTTTTTTTTCAGTTGTGGTGCAGACACTGCAACAAATTTCTGGTACAACATAAGCAATTTCTGTTCGTTTGACTATGTTCACTGGGCACCCTGTATGATTAGAGCTGTATCCCAGAGAAATTCATTATTAAAGATTCTGTGTTTGGAGTGGTCATATATTGTTATTTAAACATGTTTAGCATGTTCTCTTTAAAGCACAAGAGGAGATGTTCCAGTATAGATGAGACAATACCTAAATGTCTTTCACTTGAGAGAGACTCTTCAGATATACTAGCACTTTGGAACAGCTACAAGCATATTTGGTCATATTTAGCATAGGGTTTTTTTGTCTTTAGTTAGGAACAGGTTGCTGCTAAGAAAAGCAAAGGGCAATTTGACCGAAACCTCTAATCTGCTTTTACTGAAGGTCAGTACCTTTGTCACGTTGTTTTGCTCCAAAGCTCCAGCTTGCATTTCAGATGGAAACAGCCCTTTCTATGACCAGTATTAGCCCTTTGTGAACATGTATCATTTATCATTTTATTGGAAGCAGCTGAGAATGGTCTAAAAATAGATGTGTGAAATGATGGACAGTTCATGATTTGTTGGCATGGAATCAAGATGTGACAGAAGGGACCAGGCAAGCCAATTGCATCCTCACTGCTGAGGTTACCATGGAAGCTTTAACTCTTTACACTCCCTTTGTCTCTCTTGTTCACATAACTTGTGCAGTACATTTTAATTGTTGTGGATGAAATGTATTTCATAGTGTAAAATCTACCTGCCCACGTTAACTGAATCTGTCAGACATGATTTAGGTAGCTATGTATATTCTGTAAATTGTCATAGGAGAATGGAAGTACTTCTGTCAAGGTCTTTGATGAAAAACAGCAATAGACATGCAAAGTTGAAATGTAAATATATGCTCATTTGTGTAAATGTAAGTATATTTACATAGTGAGAATTTAAGGAAAAGATGCCCAGTAAGGAAGAAAAAAGTAAAGACGGAGAAAATAAGGAAAAGTAAAATCTTTTACTCAGATCTCTGCAGCTGGTTTCTTTGTGGTTGCAAGCATTTCATTACTCACCCACCCTTCAGTTCAACCCATCTGAACTTTTATACCTTTTCTTTTGTTTCAGTATATTCTTCTCCTTTGGCTACATACAATATTTAACTGCCTCATTGTTTAATGCAAGCGTCTCACAGGTTCTTCCATGAAACACTCCTCAGTTTCTTCCACATACAAACATTGTAGTCTATATTTTCATCTTCACAGAGAGTGTGTGGAGAAGATAATGGCTTTTAAGTCTTAAAATATTGCACTTTCCAACCTGTTGACAACTAGAGTGGATGTAGTGTTAGGAACCTTTTTCCTTTTTAACTTCTCATTTTCTGAACCAAGTAACAGAGAAATCTGACAGGGGCTGTAGTAAGCCTGCCCTCTCTCCAGTGCCAATTAAATTTCATTAGCCTCAGCTTAAAGATAAAAACAATTTTACATATCAGCAGGTAGGTAAATAACAGTATTTAGAGCATCTCATTTCTGGGACAAATAATTTTCCTCCTTTTTTCGGTACTTATCGCCTAAAGGAATATTCCTTTTCTCTTCTGTTGATGGCAACGCGAATAAGAGAGGTGAATTTTTCAGTGAGATTCCCTTTGACCTTTGTGATAGTACACTGATCACATCACAGTCTCTCTCTGCCTTGGAATTTTCTTCTGCCATATTTCAGCATCTTGCTTTCTCACACACAAACACTAGAGGTTTTCAAATAAATGGCTGGAGCAGGAAAAGCAAATCTTAATTTTTCACTAGCTTCAGTCTCAGAAATATCTGCTTCACTTTGATTTTAACCTACAAAATAAATATACATTCTGTTTGAATGATTTACATTTGTAGTGGTTATAACTGCTCCTCATGGCCAGCAATGCCATAATTTTAACTGAAGTATGACAACCAGATCCAGCTAGAATGATCTTAACTTTCTCTGAGATTAATGCATTGTCACAAGATCTATTTATTCCATGATTTAAGGGGTTTGTCTTTTCCTGAACATAATTTTGCAAATCTGAGATTTGTTAAGAGCTCCCAGACTTTACAGAGTGCCATGGATAATCTGAAAGTTTTATCATGGGTGGGAAAAGGGAGATACAGCCATTTGTTAGAATATCCTAAGTGTTGGGCAGCTCATTTAGAGATGCAGCTCCAGTCAAGCTGACATCTGGATATATGACCACCAGACTTGCTCAGGTCAGGTTTTTGGCAGCTGGTCCTCACTGGGCCCCATGTGATTGACCTGTGGGCAGTTCTGTGCAAAAATCCAAGGGATTCTCCTTGCCATGTGAATTACCGTACTTCCGCAGATAAAAAGCAGTACAGGCCTGGCAGGTAGGACTTCCCCCGCTCACTGATCTCACTCTATGTGTAGTAATGCATCAGTTTTAGGAGATAGCAAAATCCAGAGGGTTTTTTATTAGTTGTATACATTTTATGAGTTTATATTAAGGATTTACCAGGTGTTCCATTAGCATGTGCAATTTGAATCAAAACTCATCATAGCTATAGATCGTGCATATGAATTCAAAAGTTTATCAGCCTGTTATTTCCAAGTGCTTCCAGGCTTTCCTTTCTTGTATGTGACATGAGTAGAGAACTATGAACTAAGACGTTTGGATTCCAGTGTTACTATGAAGTCAAAAATTAAGTTAAAATGTCCATTTTTCATTCCCTGAATATAAAAATCTAAAGTTTGTCAACTCCAGTGCTTTTCTAGGCCAACTAGTGCAAAATGAGAGATTAATAAAAATTGGGCAGTGGATTCAGCTCCTTCATTCTGAGATGTCGTCCACTTGTTCTCCATAATTCTTGGATCAAGATTTGGTATCACTTTGGGAAAAGCTTGGAACTAAGGCAGTGCTAAACTGAGTTCTTGCATGCCAGATTATTTTTACCTGCATAATTACCAGAAGCCTTTATGTCATTTAGCATCCTATGCCATTTCAGGCAGAACATTTTTCAAATATTTGATTTTAAAGAGTTCATGAGCTTCAACAGTTGGTTAAGACATTACTGTTAAGACTCTTTATGAAGAAACTCTGTATTTTTAAAATGACAGATTTCAAATAATTTTGGAGACTCTTTAATCTTAACCCCACAGTCATCTTTTATTCTATAAAGTGAAAGTCTGCTTCTGCCTTTTCCAAATGACTTTGTTTTTGCATCAAGAGCCATAGTCTGCCTTCTCTTTTTCAGTCTTTCACAGCAGACTAACACTTAAAGCAAATAGAGAAATTGCAACAACAAAATTAGAGTGGTGTTATAGGTACTTCAAGTTTTATTCTAGCAGACAGACTGAATACCAGGATGGACAACAGGATACGCAACTTGTACTTTTGTCTCTATAATTGTGTAACGAAAAGCAAGTTGTTACCTCTTACCTTGTTTCCCATTCTAAAGGCAAGCAACACATATTCCTGCAAAACCTTTTGAGAAATACTTTGAGATTTTGGGAAAGGTGTGAAGTCCTATGTATTATTGGTTACAATATGTGAAGAACACATATAGAGAGAAATTAAGCAGTTTCCAGAATACACTGAGAATATGTTCGTGAAGTTGAATTCATAGTAGAAATTGAATTTTCCTTTGCATAGGATCCAACTCATAGACAAGAATATTTACCGAGTAAAGTGCTACTTGTCAATATTCCTCTCAAGGTAAAGTACTGGATCTCATTATCTGCTTCAATAAACTACACTAGCAATGAGATCTATTGCTTTTCACACTGTTATTATTGCTGTTATCCCAATCACATGAAGTGAGATTAACTGTGTTTACAGGATTTTGATAAAGATGCAAAAGAATGTACAAATAAGGTCTTTTCTTAAATTTAAAATCAAGGAGCAAAGAAATACAATTGGAGAGCTGTGACTCATTTATCTTAAAAACTGAGGTACGTGCCTATTCACGTACCTTCTATTTTTGAAAATGTAACAGCACTCTAAGGCACTCCATCAGCCTGTGTTAAAGCAAGCAGAAATTTAGAGCTGAATTTTGTTTGTGAATATCCTTTATTTGGTATTATCTGCTGCATTTAAAAAGCCCAGACTAAATAAGACACCCTGTTCAATTAAAATGGTTTGGGGACTTTTTTGACAGGGGAGAGAGGGGTTTGTGATTTTTTTTAAAGATCTGAATCATACTATAATAAGATAAACTTTTTATTTGACTACAGTTATCCAAAATACAAGGTGCCTGTTTTCAGTGTGATTAAAAGGCTATGTTCCTTGCTTATCTCTTGCTGCAGAAAAAGGAGTTATGGCAAGCAGGCTTTCCATTAGGGTTTGTGCTGCCCCATGAAATGCTAGCACCTGGGAATGGTCCTCTTCCTCCCATCATTGCATAAGCTAGGCCTGGGTCTCCAAACTAAAGATGTCAGTACCTGCCAATATGAGTACACTATATTCTGACAAGCAGCATTTTACTTGCATTTGATTTAAGTGTGAATGACTGTGTTGGTGACAAGGCAATGCGAGTCTGGTAATTCTGCATAAGGGACTCTTGTGTACAGCCATGAGCCACAGCTGGGGTAGTCAGCAGTGCTATCCATGGGGAAGCAGAGTCCCCTCCCTGCAATACATGATCCTGCCAGTTTCCCAGTTTGGTGACAGACCAGGCTTGTGATGCGACTTGCATATAGCTCTGTTCTCTCTGTGCCCTGGCTGGGAGGGAAGGCTTGAAGTCATAGCTGTCCCCTGTGTAAGTTAAGATGTAAATTTATAACTAGTGAGGAAGTATACATGACTTAATAACCAGCTGTCCCTTGTGTAAGTTAATAACTAGTTGCACAGGAATACATAGGAGTTGTAAACAAGACTAATCGGTCTCCCGTGTTCAGGCTCCAACAATACAAGAGTGCTACACAGAGAAAAGTTTCTTGTGACCACATGCTCTCCAAAAGCACAGCTAACATGTGGCAAGGCCAGAACACAGCTGGAGACAAAAAGTACAGAATACATCATTCTGTCTTTTCCTTTTCATTTTCAGGTAGTAAAGTCAAACATAAATCAGGAGGTTAAAGCTGTGAGCATCAGATTCAAAAAGAGAAAAGTCTTGCTCTGCATTTTCAGCTGACTTGGGTCACTTACTTTCTTAGTCTGACACACTCATATTAAATACTAAATACAAACATGCCAGTATGCCATTTAGTAATCCGCTGCTAAATAAATGCTATGTGTCATTTTAAACTACTAATATTTTGTATCCATTTTGTACTTTTGGGAAGGACTGTATATTACAAACTGATAGCAAATTAAGTTCAGCACCTTTGGAACTATTGGTTTATGTAGGTCTTGTTGCTCACAGAATGTGTTACAGATTGCATAGGAGGGTTGCTCGTTTGTTTTGCTTGTTTTTAGCTGAGATCCTTCTTTTGAAAGACAAAGGAGAGACATCATCTCACATATTATTCCCCTGATCTCTGTGAAATCTCATGCTATTTTTTCTCTGAACTCAAAATGGAATTGGATCTACACTAAAGCAGAAGCAAAAGTGTGTCCAGATTATTATTAGCCCCATTTCTTTGGGCATCTTTATTCTTCTCTAATAAGACATGGTCTAACCTCAGCCAAACCACTTTATTTTCTGAAAATGTGCACTGGAAATCCATCCGTCTTTCTGGATGTAGTAACAGATGCTATTCTGCTTTCCAGCATAAACTTGAATTCTGCTCATGGATGACCCATACTTCATTTATACTTGATTTTCATTTAATTTATGCTGAACATTGTAATAAAGTTCTCTAGTGTCCAGTAAATTATATGGAATTGAAATCCAGCCACATAAACTGTTAGCGTGCAATGAGGCACTTATTTAGGGCTCATCTCTGCCAAGAGATCAACATATTCAAGAGTAGAGTAATTTATAAGTTGAATATTTGGCAGCTGTTCCTGCTCAAAGCAGTTTCTTTGCTGGGATACTGAATGCCTCCAAAAGAGATTGTGAGGTCAGAAATACATATTTCTGATAAAAATTCCCTGAAGTTCAACAAGGCNTCATCCCTGTGTCCTGAAAAGTTCCAGAATCCATCTCCTGAATCTGGTTCCTGTATGCCACTGAGTCCAGTCTGGGACTTCCCCAGTGTCTGCTCCATAGCATCAGTGGTGACGGTGATGTAATTTGCATCAGGTGGTTTGGGTTCCATATTGGTTTTGTATGTATTTGTGTATGTTTCATTTTATTACTACTATTTTCATTAAAGCTGTTCTTGCTTTCTTTTCTAATCCGTAAGTCTCTCTTTCTTATTCCCCTTCTCTTTCCCTTTGTGGAAGAGGAGGAGTTGACACAGAGTGTCTGTGGTGGTCTGCTGGATGGCCCTGACCCTAAACCTTGACAGTGGTCTCTCCAGCCAAAACTACCATATCAATGCTAAATTTATTTCGTATGGCGGACACCAGCTTTCTTGAATAGATAATGTCAGGAATTCTGACTACTCCTGATTTCTTCTGTCTTTCAATTAATGCTCAATACGCTCAAAATGTGAAATCATTGTGCAAAGACATTCTCTTTATTTGTGTGGTTTCTGGTAGGACTTGTTTTCCAGTACAATGGACAAACAGACTGCAAGTCTCCATGGCAGGTTTTTTTCAGTGAATGTGATCATAGTACATATTCATATGACTCAGGAATACATGCTGACCTCCATTAAAAACTGTATATCTCAAACATTTTTGAAGGCTGCTTCTGATCTGAATTTGAGGGTCCAAATGAGCTTATAGAAACAGTGGTATTCAGTGGTTTCCAAATGAAATAGAATGCATGTTTCTGTCAGACTTTTCAGTTCAGTCATGTTCCAGTTAAACAGAAAGCTTATATGCTTTGCTTCATTTTATTAACATTTATCATTTAGATTATGATACACTTGGGATGATTTTCTGAATGTATACAACAACACAGTCAATGCCTAAGGAAGCTTTTAACCAAAATGAGGAAAAATAGAGGAAGGAGTACAATGTAAAAGCACAGTCAGTCAGTTTTAATGAGAGTTATATTTTCCACAGCTGCAGAATAATTTAGAATTTATTCGGGATGATTCTGAAATGTCTATGTTAGGGAAAATAAATTTCCCAAAACTTTTTTCTTTCACCATTTTTGAAAAACTGTTTTAAAAATAGTTGGAATATTTTAGATATTCAGTTTTCTGAATAAAAAAATGCACAAGAGCACCATAAGTAGGATGTACATGAAAAAACATATGAAAATAAGTGACTGCTTCAAAGAATCCTAGTCGCTTCAGTTGGAAATTTTTAGACCAGAAATGCTTCTGTAAATGACAGATTTACAGAAGTGTACGAATAAGACAAGAATAAATGAGCTCAAATAGCAGGAAAAAAGAGATTGAGGGAAACACTGCATTGAGGTTGGGGTCAGGGTCAACTTCCAAAGAGCAATAAAGTACTGAAGGGGGGTGAGTTAGGCTCTAATTCTTTTTGTGGTTTTTCAGTTAGTTTGTTTAAATGTCTGCCAGTAAAGTACAATGCAAGAGACTGGACTAGGTGGATTCCTGAGAGTCATTAAAATTCTGCTACTTTATAATACTGAGTCTGCAGAATTATTTGAAAAATATTTTTAGTTGATGCTTCTCTCAGAACTATTTTTTGAGAGTTACATTTTAAGTCTTTTGCAAAGGAATATTTTTGTTTTGTTACTGTTGTCTTACATAGGCCATGTTTTCCAAGGGTTCATTCAGCTTCAGTTGATCTCACTTTTCAAAATTGAAGTGTAAGGTCTATATGTATTTAACCCTCAGCAGAACTAAGTCCATATCTGTTAGTGATCACTAAAATATTGCTCTGGTTTCAGATAATTATATTAAACTTTTTACTTGACACTTCTACTACTTACAACAATATGAAGTAGTGATTTGGCAATAGGACAGATTTGAAAGATTCATGGAGAGAACAAGTTTGACCAGTGTAAATCATCAGAATGAGGAATAGCTCCTTGCAAATTGTGCAATTTTTCAAAATGTCTCTGAATTTATTCTGGATCATTGAAAATTGTCCTCATATAAAAGGAAAAAAAAACAGGCAGTCTGCTAACCCTCCCTGCCTGCAGAACTTCTTTGATTGTAGAAATACCTCAAAAGCTTTCTTACCTAGTTAAGTATCAGGTTGTAATATGCCAAATGTTTGGTTCTTTTACTGTCCACTTGATTTTTTTTTTTCAAATGAGAGGCTGTGAAATGTCTACTATCGATGATTTTCAAAGCCAGCGTTACTAAGAAACTACTAAGCACATTGCTTAACATCTCATTGAGAAGAAGAATCAGCATTATTTTGATATCACAAACTTAATATTGTTGGGAACATATCATACTCCTGGACCTCATAATCTTCTGTACCTATGCTTCAAGGCTTGTCAGTTATAGGGACTATACCATACTTTTGAAAGTAACTTTGGGTACACTCTGTATATTGAATCAGATTGTTCTTTGATATTTTCCTTACATTTATCAGGACAAGGCACTCCATTATTTTTACAGAGGCAAGCAGTTGGGTTAAATCTATTATTAAGCACAAAAGTCTACATCCTAGGCTTTCTTTTGTAACATTTTCTCCTGTTCATACTTAAATAACAGGTTGTAAGACTGCCTAGCAAGGATACAATGTAAATGGATCTGTGAAAAAATGTAATGGAAGTTCAGTTCTTCTGTAGTCAAAATGAGAGTATTTTATGTGTATGTACATTTTTTGAAAATATGGAGAAACTTCCTAGGTAGAAATGACAGAACTATGAAAAAGATCATGGTGGAAAGCCACAGCAGACAAGATGTTTGTTAGGGTGTCACTGGTAATGTATTGAACATGATACCGATACATTATTCGCTGAGGAGTGAATGTAAGTTTCTGTATTTTGATAAATTCAAAGAGAATACTTTGTTTTACTCTACCAGTGTTTCTGATCCATCCATTGCTTGACAGTGTAGAAAAGATTACACTGTGTCTACATCTAGCTGGTCTCTGAGGCTAAACTATAGCAGTTGTTTTATCACCCAGTAACCCCTTTCCAACAGAGAATGGGAACTGGGAAAAGGAGAAAAGACCTGCGAGTTGAAATGAAAACAGATTTAATGAAATAGAAAAACTAATACCCATGTAAATCATACAAAGTTAGACCCACCCGGATACAGCAGTCACAATAAGCAGGAAGGCAGTCCTTAGGAGGAGAGTCAAGAAAAGCCCAAGTTAGCAAACTTCTTCCTTTATAATGAGCGTGACATTTATGGTACAGGATACACCTGTAGCTAACTTGGGTCAGCTGCCCTGGCTGACTCTAAACTGCTAACAGCCTGCAGACCATGGCTGGCTTATGATGCTGTCCCAGCAAAACCAGGACACACTGATGCTTCACTTTGGCAGTGTGATACCAGATAGGAAGAGACGGTTAATGTTTGACATGAATAAAGAACTGTTGTGAGATCGCTGTCATTTGACAAATACAGTCAAAATACAGTGATCTGTGGCTCAACTGCAAGGTAGTTTCTACTGCAATAGCAATTCAGAATAGAACCTAGAAAAAGCAAAGGCAAACTTTCTCCTTGTAATTTGGTGTTCATATTTTAAGTGATTAGTGCCAGCGACAAAGGAGAACAATGAGAACTTTGTCCAAATGAGGAAGCTACAGAATGGCACATGCTGTTAGTGATTGCCAATGTCAGCAGGAAATAGTGCAAAGATAGAAAACTGCCAGGGAAGATGAAGAAAAGTTATACTGAAATGAAAACTGCTGCAAGCAAAGAGAGAAAAGTACTGTTTAAAATATAAAGTTACACAAAAGTCTGGCACATGGAAATAGTCAAGCTTACTGGCCATGGAAGGCAGATTGTAGAACAGGCATCAAAATTTTATGACTTTAGGTGTGTAGGGTTTCTAGAGGTATAACCACGGGAAAAATCTCCAACCAGGTTCTATTGCTGGGAAGTTAAACACATGCAATGGACTACTGTGGGGATCCAATGTAGGGTTTGAATGGATGTGTACCACAGCTCAGCTCTGCAGGATCCTTTCACTGAGGGAGCAGTGCAACCTACATTGTGGAGAAGATGGATATTGGGAAACAGAAGCAAACTCATCTTGCCATCTTCCTATGGGCTGCCTTGCTCATATGCAGCAAGACTGAAAAGAAGCATTGGACTCCACTCCAGCCATGACTACTGCTGCATTACATTTCTGTGGAAGAGTTCTCTACTGGCAACAACCTCTGCTCCCATGGGCTCCCTCTGCCAGATCCCAATGTTTGCTTTGAATACAAAGCTCAGGTTTTCTCTTCTGATGCAAAACACTGCAAATGCGTCAGAGGGATATTCCTCAGAGAGAAGAAAACCCAGAGAATGGCTGAAGTTACAAAGGAGGAATTTTGCATTTGAAGGATATAGATAATGCCTAAGAAGAATGTAAGATATGAATCACTGCTACCACACCCACTCTCATGTTGTGTATATATTGGCATATATTTAATTTCACAGCTCTCCTGTCTTCTGATAACGCTATATTCATGGCTGAATCTAAATTAAATTTCAAAATTAATTTCTAGGTAGTGGTCTTAGGATGCCACTTGAACACTATCTGCTTCTCAGCTTGAGGAAAAGAAAGTGTTTCAGAATCTCTTTTCCTTCTTCCGTACTGCTCTTTCCTTAGTTCTGTTTAGTTTTAGACTTTACTGTTTTCACAGGTATCACGAAATATTGTTCTGGAGTTCTTTACATTACGTTCTTTTTAACCTGTCTAGCACAGTTTCAGCATTAGTACTTTTCCAGACAGAGAGCACAGACACAATCTACTTGCTTCAAATATATTTTTAAGTCCTTCTATGTGAAAGGAAACATTAAATTCTTTTTTGTTTGTTTTAGTCTGCAGAATATTTTAATCACCTGACAACCTGTGGAAATTAATCTTTCTCTCTCATGTAAACTGACAGACAGCTGGCTGAAAGAGTTCTACTGGGCCATCATGCACTGCATTGCATCCTCTGATGTCTGTTCTTACAGTGCAGTGCTCAACCTTGCTTCCTGAGCAGGCCCTTTTATGTTTTCAACACATGACAAGAAAACAGCCCAGTCTTACGTACTGTAATGCTAGCACTGCTAATAATGGTAGCAAAACATCTCATGGAAAAAGCTTGATTATTTCTTTTTTTCATGCCAGTCTGTGCTTTAAACATGGCAGACCTGGACCATTCAGAGCCCTGAAGTGGCCATACCATATCTATCCATGCCTGCTGTCTTCTTTTATCGGTTTTCCTTCTAATTACCATAACTCTGATTTAGTGTTGTCATTCTTTGTTCTTTTTTATTCCCAAGGAACAGACACATTCTCACAATCATCTCCCCCTTATCTCTACTCTTTCATGTAAATTGCACAAAACTAAGCTGTGGTTGCTTATGGTCTGTTTTATCCACAATGAAGTAACAAATTTGCACAGATCCTACTGCCATTTTCATGATGGGAGAGAATTTTTGGGGGGGAGGGGGTCAACATAAATCAAAAAACTGATGAGGTATTAGGACAAAACAATAGGAAACACAAATGCCTAACTTTAGTGAGGTGTTTCAGGCATCCCACCTGTTTTTTGTTTGTTTTGACAAGTGAGGTTCATTAAGTGTCATATTTCATATTGTTTTACATTTCTGAACTCCCTGGAACATTTGGAGCTCTCTTCATCATATGTTATCAGTGAATATAAAAGCAAAGCAAATACTATCTGGCCTCTCATAGAAATACTTATAAGATATTAAAATGAAAGAGCAACAGTCTTTTGACACTTGTAAAGATTAATATGTAAACAAATTTCAGTGTCTAGTTTGTTCTTTGTGTCTCCACTGGATCTTTCTTTACTCCTGAAATTTCCATGCCATTTTGGAACATTGCCAACTCATGCAGAAACATGTTCACCTTCCACACCCAAGTGTAGAAGGTATAAGTCAAGACCTAATCTTTCCAGCATAGCAAATCTGAATTTAAATAAAAATGACTTTCAAAAAGTGTAGAGTAACGAGGACTAAAGAACCAATAGAATTACTAATCTGTTGAAAAAGAAGTCATATTTTTGGTATGCAAATGACCACTTTATAAAGAAAAATATTCACCAGACACCAAAGACTAAAATAATAGAGGATGGAAGAGGTAATACAGGCATTTATATTGTATATGGACAGGAGAGAGAGAATTTAGATAATAAGAATTTCCTGCCTATTAATTTAGGAGTAGCTCTGCTGAATTTAGCAACCTTGAAATTGGACTAGATGATCTCTAGAGGTCCCTTCCAAACCCTACCATTCTGTGATGCTGTGAAAGTCTCTAAGTTAGCACTCAATGCACAGAAATCTTCTGTTCATTTAAGCAGCAAATGTCACTGGTCACTGCTTTATATCTCTGGACTGTTGCACCAATGTTCTTCAAACCTACACTTTAAAGACTG
>VYZX01020144.1:25203-37291 GCA_013401335.1 Brachypteracias leptosomus
CTGAGCATCTTCCTTTCCGTGGCCCTCAGGCCCGTGCTGTCCCCCGGTGCCCAATGCGCGTCCCGGTCCCCGCGTTGCCCGGGCAACGGGCTCCGCACCGACGCTGCCCCCGACGCGCGGCCCGGGGCGCGGCGGCTCCTGCCCAGATGTGCCGCCGGCGCGCCCGGCTCGGCGCTTCGCCCGGGGACATTTCCCGGGGGACTGCCGGGGACTCCTCGGGCGGGCGGCACCTCGCTTCCCGCACGGCCACCGGGCTGTGCCGGAACCCGGTGCTCCCGGCAGGCCGGAGTTGATCCGCCCGCCGCTCCTGGCCTCTGCTCGGGCAGGCGGGATGGATTCCCTGCCTCCCCGCTCCCGCTCGCCCCCTTCCTTCTCTCGCAGGAGCCTCCTGCGCCTAGTTTAATGGCTTTGCAAAGAAAGCCAGGCAGAAGAGCACTTTTCTCAGTGGCGGTGGTCAGACCATGACCTAACTCATCATGAACTTGGAAGGGCTTGAAATGATAGCAGTTTTGATCGTGATTGTGCTTTTTGTTAAAGTGTTGGAACAATTTGGGCTGATTGAAGCAGGTTTAGAAGGTAAGGGAGTGCTTTTCAGTGGCTTGTCATTTTTCTGTTCTGGTTATTCTCGTGCGGTGAGGCAAGGAGCACCTGTAAACTGGATGTAAGGCACTACCTGAGTCACCTCAAGAGAGACGTGCACATCGGTGGCTGTGTGTTGTTGATGTTAAAGTTGTGGTGATTTTATTTCACAGGAAAAATAAACTATTATCCTGAATACTGCAAGTATAAACTTAGATGTATAAACAGAGATAAATGCTTTAAAATCTGAATCTTTTGTTCCTGTTTTAAATCTATAAATTTATAGTAGGAATCAAAGCAGATTTCAGTATGTTAACATGCAAATAGAGTTATAATGCCTTAAAATTGTCTTGTAATCTATTCAAAATTTTGTAATCTATTCATGTAAGCATCCTTTGTACTGGGATTGTTATAATACCAAGATATGTATTTCATAGTATTTAAAAACCTGTTGAATATTTAATTTACTGTTAACTTTTTAAAATATGCTTGAGGAAGAACTACAATACTTAGATTCAAAATAAGCAACTTTAACATTCACTTAGGGCAATCAAGTGTAAGTTTTATTGCTTGGTGCTTTGTTTATCTTAGATCACCTCCCTTCTTCATAGCAATATTGTTTCTGTATAAAGCAGTAAAAATGAAAACTAAGAAGCTTACTTTGTTTTAAATGTGCTTTTAATATGTAAAAGCTAGTAGAATATTAATGAATTTTACCTTACTTCTAAAAGTGCTGGTTTTCTTACCATATGAGGAGTTCATCTGAAAAACCACTGATTGCAGCATGGTTCATAATGTAATGATATTCATTGCATCCCGGTGTTTTATTAGGTTCCAGACTGAAGTAGTCTGTTTCTCAAATATTGAACATATACTGTATTCTCAAATCTTCCTGCAAGGTAGCACTTGAGTACAGTGTATATACTTATGCCTATGAAAAGGGGAACTTTGTTGACTGAGAGATTGTGGTTTTATGTATTAACGAGTAAGAATATAAGCAAAATTTGCTCCTATGAAAAGGTCTAAAGTAGTCCTGTTTATGTAACCCTTTCAAGAAACAGTCTTCTCTTCAAGTGATTTTGAATACGGAAGTTCACTCAGCTGTTTCTCTGTGTTGCTGTCTTGTGTGGACTTGCTAGTATTGATTACAAAATCTGAAAATCCTGCAGGGACTCACAAAAATGTGTTATCAAGTGCATTTTTATAAAGAATTTATATACCCGTTAGACTACATTATATAGAGTTTAAATGAGAACGGAGAGATTCCCTTCAAATGTATGAACTTCTGCTTTTCTTTTTGTTTTGTGTTCAGTTGTAAATAGAAATGTCAATCAACTTGAGAAATGTTATGATAAAAGTTACCTCCAGCATTAGAGGCTGCAGAGATTTGGGGAGAAAAAAGCACCATATTTACTTTTTTAGGTTGATCAGCAGGTTTGTGTGTGTTCTGTTGTATTTGATTGCAATGTCTGGTTGGGTTCCCTGGCAAAATTTAGCACTTGATTGTTGTCTGTACTTGTTTTTATGACTGAGGAAGCTGATAAGGGAAAGACAATTAGAAATGTAGTGAAGCTGCCTGTAAGTGGTTGTAAGGTTTTTGTAAGAAATAAGTTTCTTGTGCAGCTTCCTGTTTTGTTTGCCTCACTAGCTGAAAAACTGGCAGTCTGCATGGAGTCTTAAAGTTTCTTCTTACCTAGTGCAGAACAGGTTTCCAGTATATCAGCTAGATAAAACCACAGGAAGGCATATATGCCCCATTCCTTTATGGTGTTCAACTGCTGTGAATGAGGTAAAAGACATGTTGCATGGGAAACAAGTAATAGATATACACAATGATGTATGAAAATAGGACTTAACTAAATTGTACAGACTTATGAATTCATTTTCTCATAGTTCAGGAGCACTGCAGTGCAGTGAATGTTAAAAAAAAATTAGTTTTACAAGTGTTTTAGCTTTTGAATCTATCCATATGCTTTTCTAGAAATCTTTGAGAAAGCTGGTCACAGTTTTCTGAAAATGTTGCTTGTTACAAGGACGTTTGCAGTTGTCTGGTATTGGATAGATTCTTTTTTTCTTTTTCCTCAAAGTTTAATATGCCTCAATGAAATCTTTTTGCATGCTTTATGGTATATGAAACACATCCTACATCTGTCTGCAAATTATCCATAAATCCGTAATAGTCTGTAACACAGTGCACCAAATGCAGGATGCTAAATCTGAACACTAAATCATACTGAAGCTTTGGTTGAGATGTTTCAGAACTGGTCCTTATCATGGTAACGAAAGTTTGAAGCTAGCTTACCTTCTTTCCTACACTGGGTTGTCATGATTCTGAACTCTGAACCACTTCCACATTAATTTGGAAGAATCAGGTGCTATTTATGTAAATCAAGAGCAGAATCTCATTTTTCTCTTTTTAGTGTCATAAGAACTGTCATGAGTGTAATATTCTGCTTTCTTCAGACTCTTCCACAAAAATTGTGTATAACAATAATAGTATGCAATTATTTATGAAAATAATAAAATATTTTCAGAATTAAAATGGTATATACTTGCTTATACTTATTTTCTGATATACTGCCCTCCCAGAGATAACAGTATGCTTTCTGTGGTTTTGCCTAGTTGCCTTCAGCTGCTGAGTGATTCTGTTGTTATAGGAGAAGTATTTTCAAATAGATGTTTTTAATATTGTATGACAGCTCTTAAAGTGATAAGTAGCAGAATAGATTTATACAGTTTCGTAGGTTGTGGTTTGCAGAGACTTTATCTCTAAGTTAAATATTATTTTATGATGTATCGGACTCAGATCACAGTATGCTTTCTGTAGTTTTGCCTAGTTGCCTTTAACTGCTGGGTGGTTTTACTGTTGTTATAAATGTGTTTTCAAATAGTTGGTTTTAATATTGTATGACAGCTCCTAAAGTGCTAAGTAGCAGACTAGATTTATTCCCTCTCATGGGTTGTGGATTGCACAGACTTTGTCTCTAGGTTGAATGTTTAACTCTTCATAAACTAGGTTTTGTCCCCTTTCAATAAGCTTCAGTGAATTTTTAAGAGAGTAATGTATTACTTGTAATGATTTTAGTATACTTCTAGTACATTTCTGAAAAGGTTGTGGTCTTCATATATAAGGATCATGTGAACTTGAACAAGATATGGAAGATGTTTTGTATGTGGATATCTTCCTTGTATGTCCGTTGTGCTGGGTAATTTGTTGGAGACAGATAGGTTGAAGCATCATGAAATCAGCCCTTTCCTAAGTTAAAATGTTTTTGTCTTAATGTTTCTTGGGAAACCTTGATTGATATTCAAAAGCTAAAACATTTATTAGTTAAATAAACAGCAAGGTAAACTCTTGTTCATTGATATAGGCATTGAAACCTTCACCATCAGGGAGAAGGTTAAGAGAAGAAATGTAAGGGTATGAGTGATCAAAACTATTTACATAAGAATACCCTGTTTGTTAGGAAATACTCTTACAGCAGTTAGTGTGTCCAAAAAAATAACATGGAAGTAATCATATATATTGCTTTGAAATGTGGATTCCTTGTTTCTATATTATTGATATCTATCTCATCTCCTTTTTTAGGAGTCCTGAGAGTGGCAGTAATAGAACTTTCCATCAAAAATTGTCATAATTGAGTTAAATTACTGAAACGCTTGATTCCTCCAAAATGTTAAAGCAGCTTCTAATCCCATTTTAATAGTCCTAGCTATTGACAGCTTCCCACTCATCAGCTGGAAAACAGAGCAAAACCACGGATACATAGGGAGTTGCTTGAGGTATTTACAATTCTTTTTGACAAGGACTGGATATGATTGGAAACACCATGGAAGTTTCTTGTGGTTGCTTTGAAATTAGCAGCTGCTGAAGCTGTTTTGTCATTCAGGCTATGATCTGCTGGGAATTTCAACATTTCCGCAGGGAAGTCCCTCTTCACTGTGTTGCTCATGAGTGGAAATAGAGGAATATTCATTTCAGAGATTTCATAATAACTAGCACTTCATACTAGAAATAGCTTGTAATAAACATAGGGGCTTTTCTCTCATTTTTCTTAATATAGGTCTTGATGTCAAAGAGAGTTATGCACAGAATTATGAAAGCAATCATGGACCAATATGTAAATGATTAGCCAGAGCTGACAGTGTAAAAAGAAAAAGAAATTATAGAAATTTTATACTGGACAATTTCAGATATTCCTTTAGAAGTAATTTGTTCAATTAAGTCTTCATATATAACAAGATAAATTGAATTAAACCAGCTGTTGAAACAACTCCTCATATGAGGGATAGTGAGCAGTAGATAGAAATTTTTAACCCAGAACTCCAGGGAAGTTTTCCTTGATTAAATATTTCTGCTCAAACAGCACCAAGAAGTCATCTGTAGACAGCAGCATGTATTGTAGTTGATTTGGAACTATGCGCATGTGAGCACCTGACCAAGTTTTACATCTTACATAACTGGTCAGCAGGCCGTTACTGGGCAGAATAAATAAGAGGAAAACTCTTCCACTTTTTTTTTTTCATATTAGAAGTCTCAGGTTCTGGATAGCTTTAAAACTATTCCCAAGGGAATTTGTAATAGGTGCCTTCAGCCCTTAGTTGCCTGCTTTAAGCAGGCAACCTAAGTCTGACATCTCTGAATCATCTGAAAGCTGGTCCATTGTTGCTGAAAAGTCTTCTAGTGTTCCCAGGTCAGGGTCTGATGAAGAGCTTGTTTTCTCAAGACTAATTGTCACTCCAGATGATAATGTGCTTGTCTAGTGCTTTACATCTACAGAGATCAAAGTACGTAAATACTGTAACTGCAAATGAAGATATGTCAAAGAAATAGATGGATAAAGAGCACTACGCTCTTGAGTTATCAATACAATACCTTTTGCAAATTTACTAGTTTATAATTAACCTTTTCTAAAAAAAAGAACAAAAATATTAGACATAGAATCATGGAATGCATTGGTTTGGAAGGGACCTTCTAAGGTCATCTAGTCCAACCCCCCCTGCAGTCAGCAGGGATGTCTCTACCTAGGTCAGGTTGCTCAGAGCCCCATCAAGCCTGGCCCTGAATGTCTCGTCTCCAGGGATAGGGCCTCCACCACCTCTCCAAACAACTTGTTCCACCACCCTCATAGTAAAGAACTTCTTCCTAATGACCCAGATTAGCAAAGAGTTGTTCAGAAAACTCTCAACTTTCCTCTGTGGTGAATAGTTGTGATGCAGTTCATGAACACAAGGGGCTCATTCCTGTTGCAGTTTGGTTATTAGTTATCTTATATAGAATGGGACTTTAAATAAATGGAAATTATCTCATCTACTATGAAACGGAATAATACTAAAAACTTATTGCTCAGTTTTACTCTTCTGTAATTTTAGATGATAACCTAAAGAATTTTATGAGAATAACTTGGGTATGCAAGAAATGGGAGATGAGTCTGTTTTATCTCCCTCAAGGAGACAAGTTCTGGTATTTACTTCCCCTACTTCCTTCTGGCATCTCAATGTATAATATATGTTTTCAAAATACTTGCTTTATTTATTTACTTTGAATAAGCAAATGCTACATTCCTTCTGCCAAAGAGCCACCATAAACAAAGGAAAATTATATATTACACAGTGTTTGCATACCACTCTAAATGCCTTTACTTTTACATATTCTACACCAGGGCTGAATTCCCTTTTAATGAAAATCTATAAATGCCCTCTACTTACATTTGTTGACTCTGTTTTTTCACTTTTTTACTATCTATCAGTAAATGTGGGTCATATAAATTGAAATATGCACAATTTCTACTAAGTTTTGAGAACATTACTTTTCAATACTTAAGGCTGAAATAACAAAAAATAAATCTATGTCTTTTCTAATTATCAAATCCCAATAAAACTTAAATTGATGTTATGGATTTTTTTTAAACAAGACATTTAGATCTAATTAGTTTCGTGTTCTACTGAGTAGAAGAGTAAACATTTTCTAAGAACTCAAGTTTTGTCAATGATTAGGGGAGAAATGGCATAACGAGCTTGGTAGGCAGAAGAAAATAACCTGAGTAGTTGTGCTGCTAGCTCTCTTCTTCCTCAGGCCAACACCAAACTCAGCAACATCCCCTCAACATAACTTCATCTTCTGTTTGCTCTTCTCCATCTCAAATAAGAAACATCATCTTTTATTCTTCATCTGTTCGCCCTTTGCCATCTCAAATTGGCCAAGGGGGAACACACCACTGAGAGAGAACTCAGCAAGCTGCCATCAACAAGCAGCTCCTCCAACTGGCCCCAACAGGAACTCTCTTCAGACTGATCAGCTCCTTGTTACTTCTCTCAAACTGGTCGGTTCATGGTCAATATAACTCTAGCCTCGCCCACCACCCCAACCACGATTACGTGGGGGAAGGCAGGGCCTTACACAGGTGGGCCAGGTTCTGCCTCTGGGGCCTTGGGGAACCACTTGGGGAACAAAACATGTTGCTGGGTTGTGACTCATCCATAGGTCAGTTCCAACTCAGGGCCCACAGCACTTCAGTAGTGATATCAGGTGTACCTGTTCTGTTTAGAAATATATTAGTGCTAATAATACTTCCAGCATGGTTTTTTTTTTGGTAGAAATTAAAATGCTTTACAATAGTAAATCGAATTATCTCCTGATGTATGCAAGTATATAAAGAAAATAAAGCCAGAGAGTAGTAGATTTCACATATTGATCCATGAAGTAAAAAGGAGTTGTCAGATCATGTACTTTAAAATCCTGTATGCCACAAGACAATAACTTTCATCCATTGGCTTTTATTATGAATCCCATAGCATGTTTTGACAAAACCATGAAATGTGTTTGATGAATGGAGAGACCAAGCAAGCACAAGTGATGTTTTTATTTGGGATCTATGCATTAAGATCAGTGATACTCTCAGATTGTGAGAGTTACAGGCTTTCTAAAGGTAGATGGAGTGAATCCAAAACTTTGGCATGTTCTGAAGGTGACAAAGAAAGGTAAAATCTCTTAATTCCACAATTTCTTCCTTTTCACTGTTGTAAAAAGCAGAGTTTTTGAGTCTACTTTTTTCCCCTTATCTTCATCTAGTGAGTCATGTTTGTTTCTCTGCATCACTCCCAGATTTACTCTCCCTTTTAAGTAGGCAGTATATATTTTCTGGCCATTAGCTCTTCGTCAGTCATTTGATATGTATCTTGGAAATCAGGAAGATGACTACTTGCTGTATTATCTCTATGATGCTATAATTGTTAATATTCTTCTGTTCCTAAAGCATTTTAGAAATAACCAACCCAAATATAAAGTCTAAAAGTTTATTCAATAATGGATTTCCTCCTTTGCCTTTGGTTTCCTATGTAAGTTTTCTATACATCAGGATTAATTCAAATTATTTCCTTTTTTTTCCCATGTGTTCACTATTGCTCTCCCATTTATGACTAATGTAGCTACTATACAACAGAAGGGAAATGAGTTTTTAACCAAAGCTTCTCTCTTTATTGCAGAATTGCAACATTTTGGCTTTTTAGTGAATTCCTATACAATTCTTAATTTTTATTGTATTTTTCTGCCTGATTTTCCAATCAGTCACCTTCACTCAAAATATTCCTCAGCTTCAGAAAATCGGGCTTTTTGGCACACCAAGGATACATGGATTTAGATATATTGGATACACACACTTTGAATTCAGACTGCATTCATTTTGCTGACATACAGTACAAAGAGATGCTCAGCAGATGTTAAATTCCAGTCCGCTTTTGACCTCATATATTTGTAGTTTGAGGATATTTAATTTGCAATTTATATAATATTCAACTCAATGTCTCTTTTTTAAGAAAATAGTAACTCTGAATTTTAGAAACACAATTTCATGTGGTTTCAAGCTGGTGTCTCCCTAACATCACAGATTACTTATATCATTATATTCTGTAGTTTGATAGGATCTCTGTGAAAACCCTTATTAGGCTTTGGTATGTCCTTCGGTTGTTGTGATTATGAGCTTTGCATTATGATTCACTCAGTCAGCTAATTGCTTTGGCTAATTTCTAACCAACATACTATTTTTCACCTCACTAAAAGATTCCATGATCCGATCCAGGTAGACCCATGTGGATCAACATCACAATAATCATATTAAAAATGGCTTATTTCCAGTTATTTTACCTTGCTCTCACTTGTGGAGTAACAAAGATTTGTTGAATTTTCCTGGTTTTTTTCAGTTGCCTGATGAGATCAGTTAAATTTGCTAAATCATTTTAGTTCTATGTGTTCTTATATAAACAGTAAAAGATTAAGCAGTATCACTGAAAGTGTGCTAGACAACCTTATTATTTGGTATTAGAATTCGTATTTTTCACATTGCCCTGTGAATTCTTTGTCCAAATNTTTTGACAAACTTAATTTCAAAATTATGTTTTGTACAAATAGCTTTATTTATCCCTGTTGGAGGGGAGCAGCATTGAGTTACATGAAATCCGCCTGGCACTAGTTTTTTTTGTCCCCGTCAAAACAAGGCTGTGTGTTATCAACACCTTCTGGCTTCCAGTACTGCAGCATGAAGGCTGTATGGGGAAAATCNGCCTCTGGGGCCTTGGGGAACCACTTGGGGAACAAAACATGTTGCTGGGTTGTGACTCATCCATAGGTCAGTTCCAACTCAGGGCCCACAGCACTTCAGTAGTGATATCAGGTGTACCTGTTCTGTTTAGAAATATATTAGTGCTAATAATACTTCCAGCATGGTTTTTTTTTTGGTAGAAATTAAAATGCTTTACAATAGTAAATCGAATTATCTCCTGATGTATGCAAGTATATAAAGAAAATAAAGCCAGAGAGTAGTAGATTTCACATATTGATCCATGAAGTAAAAAGGAGTTGTCAGATCATGTACTTTAAAATCCTGTATGCCACAAGACAATAACTTTCATCCATTGGCTTTTATTATGAATCCCATAGCATGTTTTGACAAAACCATGAAATGTGTTTGATGAATGGAGAGACCAAGCAAGCACAAGTGATGTTTTTATTTGGGATCTATGCATTAAGATCAGTGATACTCTCAGATTGTGAGAGTTACAGGCTTTCTAAAGGTAGATGGAGTGAATCCAAAACTTTGGCATGTTCTGAAGGTGACAAAGAAAGGTAAAATCTCTTAATTCCACAATTTCTTCCTTTTCACTGTTGTAAAAAGCAGAGTTTTTGAGTCTACTTTTTTCCCCTTATCTTCATCTAGTGAGTCATGTTTGTTTCTCTGCATCACTCCCAGATTTACTCTCCCTTTTAAGTAGGCAGTATATATTTTCTGGCCATTAGCTCTTCGTCAGTCATTTGATATGTATCTTGGAAATCAGGAAGATGACTACTTGCTGTATTATCTCTATGATGCTATAATTGTTAATATTCTTCTGTTCCTAAAGCATTTTAGAAATAACCAACCCAAATATAAAGTCTAAAAGTTTATTCAATAATGGATTTCCTCCTTTGCCTTTGGTTTCCTATGTAAGTTTTCTATACATCAGGATTAATTCAAATTATTTCCTTTTTTTTCCCATGTGTTCACTATTGCTCTCCCATTTATGACTAATGTAGCTACTATACAACAGAAGGGAAATGAGTTTTTAACCAAAGCTTCTCTCTTTATTGCAGAATTGCAACATTTTGGCTTTTTAGTGAATTCCTATACAATTCTTAATTTTTATTGTATTTTTCTGCCTGATTTTCCAATCAGTCACCTTCACTCAAAATATTCCTCAGCTTCAGAAAATCGGGCTTTTTGGCACACCAAGGATACATGGATTTAGATATATTGGATACACACACTTTGAATTCAGACTGCATTCATTTTGCTGACATACAGTACAAAGAGATGCTCAGCAGATGTTAAATTCCAGTCCGCTTTTGACCTCATATATTTGTAGTTTGAGGATATTTAATTTGCAATTTATATAATATTCAACTCAATGTCTCTTTTTTAAGAAAATAGTAACTCTGAATTTTAGAAACACAATTTCATGTGGTTTCAAGCTGGTGTCTCCCTAACATCACAGATTACTTATATCATTATATTCTGTAGTTTGATAGGATCTCTGTGAAAACCCTTATTAGGCTTTGGTATGTCCTTCGGTTGTTGTGATTATGAGCTTTGCATTATGATTCACTCAGTCAGCTAATTGCTTTGGCTAATTTCTAACCAACATACTATTTTTCACCTCACTAAAAGATTCCATGATCCGATCCAGGTAGACCCATGTGGATCAACATCACAATAATCATATTAAAAATGGCTTATTTCCAGTTATTTTACCTTGCTCTCACTTGTGGAGTAACAAAGATTTGTTGAATTTTCCTGGTTTTTTTCAGTTGCCTGATGAGATCAGTTAAATTTGCTAAATCATTTTAGTTCTATGTGTTCTTATATAAACAGTAAAAGATTAAGCAGTATCACTGAAAGTGTGCTAGACAACCTTATTATTTGGTATTAGAATTCGTATTTTTCACATTGCCCTGTGAATTCTTTGTCCAAATTTCTTTGTATTAGATTACAAATGATTGTGTGTCTTCTAGGAGTGTTCTTCCTTTCATTATCTGACCTATTTTTCTGGTAGTTATTGATGGACTGCCCAGCACCTGGTAGAAAATTCAGTCGAGACAGATTGAATGCTGTCTAAATCTAATGAGGCAGATGATTTAATCTGATACTACATCTCTGTTTTTGTTTTCTGCAGTCATTTTCCCCAGTGGTATCTCTAGAAGTAATTTCTGATTGTAGTTGTCCAGTCTTTGTTTCTGGTAGCTCTTACTGTCACTTTGTGATTATGCTATGGAAGCATTAATATAAACACTTCTCCAGGCACATTTTCATTTTTAGATCAATAATCCAAAAATTTTTCTTCTTCAAACAGATAGATAAAACTTGGATCACCAAAAGCAGACTACAACATCTGTCCTCCCATTGATAATGTGAGATAATGAAAGAAAAAAAGATTAAATGAGGTGAATATCCATTTATTAATCAGATATTTATATCCTGGTAGTTATATCAAAGTTGTTGTAGGAAATGTTGCATACTTTTACATAGAAGAAGTATGATTGTAAGTTTAACACTCATTACTAACAGCAAGTTATAATACAGAAGACTCCCAACAAAATAAACCTGTACATCTAAAGCAGAAAAATGTATTGTTTAGGACATCACAGAAGGTATTTTCACTGGACATATTCATTATGATAGTGCATAACACTCACTAAACGTTGTACGTACATCAGAATAGACTCCAGGATCTACACCTACGTCAGGAACTTCTACATCTTTGAGAAAGTCTCATTTGGTTTTGCCTTTTTTGACAAACTTAATTTCAAAATTATGTTTTGTACAAATAGCTTTATTTATCCCTGTTGGAGGGGAGCAGCATTGAGTTACATGAAATCCGCCTGGCACTAGTTTTTTTTGTCCCCGTCAAAACAAGGCTGTGTGTTATCAACACCTTCTGGCTTCCAGTACTGCAGCATGAAGGCTGTATGGGGAAAATC